>CM031590.1:1040931-1565820 GCA_018467065.1 Ephestia elutella
ATAACGATGAAGTCAGGGCGGCTTCTGCTCGCAGCAGGGACGACTGACAGGAAGCTGACCACCCGGTCAGCTGTAATACATGTGTTTGTTGTTATTAAAAGAGCGGGAAACATGTGAGAAACGTATTGATATTTGTTGTAATTAAAAGAACTAATTTCGGGAAACTATCACTCTCTCAGCCTAAAGACGTCCACTGCTGGACAAAGGCCTCCCAAGGATTTTATCCATGGGGGGTTTTGCCGTAATCGCCACGCTTGGCAAGCGGGTTGGCGATCGCAGTGTGATGGCATAGTACGCGGAAAGATGCTGCTGCCCATCCTCCGGTGTTTTAAATCCCTTAGTCGCCTCTTACGACACCCACGGGAAGAGATGGGTTGGTGCTATTCTAGGGCCACACCACAGGCCAAACTATACTTCGTACAATTTATGTTGAGTCTTTTGACATCTGGCAAATAGTATTAAAATACCATCTGTCTTTGTCGCTCTCATTTCAAATGTATTGGTTCATCCTGCTGTCAAAAGACTCCTATATTGTACGAAGTAGAGAAACAGGTTGATATTAAGATTGTTTGTGTTGTTCTCATGTGAAGTGAATTTGTAATTCTTAACCCATTAACGCCCTCTGTACTCGCGCGTGTACAGCTATAAAAATATTATTTTTTAAGTTTTTTGTGCATGATATTACAATTTAATCTCTTATCCCAATAAAACATGGCACTAGTTACGTAAGAAAAATATAAATGAGACGATGGCGCCAAAATAAATATATATTTTATGATTTTCAAAAAAAGAGTGAAGACAAAATTATTACGGTAAGATATAAAAATACTTTTTTCTAATAAAAATGAGTTTTTAGTTCACTTCTTTTTGCTAAATATTATTGTTAGTATGTCTTTTATACTAATATAATGTTTTTGTAGGATTATATTTGAATAAATCCATCAAAGTCATCATTTTATTTCACTGTACACAGACAGGTACAATGGGTACATGTATGCAGTAAATTTAATTCTTTTTTTTAGACAAACCGTACATTACAGTGGCTAATAATTACATGAAAATAGTTTTGCGAAACTCGAAGAAGCTATTGAAGCTATTATAGCTGATGAGCATGATGATATGGAGTATGATGTATTGTTGTTGCCACCTGATCTTGTCATTGTAAGTGATGAAAAAGAAGGTAATAAAGACGACCTGAACAGTACAAATCCTAAAAGATTCCAGGCATAATTGAGGATCCGGTTAGCGTAAAATTCACGCTGGCTGGATCTTGATAAATCGGATTGGGATGAAAGAGATGATGAACCCCTATCAAATCTTTTGACACAAACATAAAATTTCCATAGTACACTGTAAGTTCAACGATAGGGTCAAACTTTGTAAAAAGTGTTTGTGTGATGTAAACAAAAAGTTGATTTCAATCTTCCAACTTTATTTATAAACTTATTTTTTTTTTTTTTATTTATTTATTTACATCTTACAATCTATCTTTACAGGCTAACCCAATGCGATAGTGTAGCTTACTAATATAAACCTTACAACCTAACTATAACATATTATCATTAACGATACACGTGTGAATTCACTCAGGGTACAATTAAATATGTCGATCTGGTTAGACACAACGTTAAGTGTGCGCAGCGCGCGTCAGTGGAGCTTCCCGCAGCAGCTTTGTTCGTGCGTGGGGGACCAGCAGCAGCGGCGGCCGGCGCCGGCGCCACACGTATCTATTCGGCACACACAAACATAACTGACACAATATGTCCGAATGACTTATTTGCCCCCTTAGAATTTTAAATAAGTGCAGAACAAGTGCCAGACTCCTTCTCACTTTCAGTTCATTATATCCAACCATACCTAAAACAAATAAGGTTGGATACATGAGGGGTAAAATGGATAGACTCCATATAGTTTCAGATACAAATACCTTGCAAACTTGTTCTGCACTTTTTCTAGCATGAGACTATATTTAGCCTCATGTGGGTCCCAGATGACAGAGGCTGCCTCAAGTTGGCTACGGACCAGAGCATTGTACAACGATACAATTGCATGGATGCTTGTGAAATTCTTAACAGTACGGAGTACAAACCCTAGATTCCTGAACGCTTTTTTACATATTTGAGTAATATGCGCAGTAAACGACATGTTCGAGCTAAGCACGACGCCTAGGTCCCTTACTTCAGAAACTTTATCTACAACTACTCCATCAATATGGTAGTCGTACTGAATTGGAGTTCGCGCTCGTGAGAAAGTAATTAATACGCACTTCGAGGTGTTAAACTCTAATAAGTTTTCACGACTCCAGTCTACCACCCTGTCAATGTCTCGCTGAAGCTTTTGACAATCATCTGGACTTGTAATCGTCATCGATAACTTAAGATCATCGGCGAACAGCAAGCACTTTGCATCCCTCACCACTTCCGGCAGGTCATTTATCATAAGGACGAACTGTAAAGGACCAATAGTACTTCCCTGACTTACTCCTGATCTTGTGAAATATGACCTAGACGTGTGCCCCGCATACTCCACGTATTGTTTCCTGTCACTAAGATAACTAGCAAAAAACTTTAGCAACCGCGGAGTGAAGCCAAATCGTGCTAATTTCACTAATAACTTATCGTTGTCGACTAAGTCAAAAGCTTTTTTATAGTCAAAATAAGCCGTATCTACTTGTCCCCCGCGGTCCACTGTCGGAACTATGCTAGTCACATGACTTAACAGGTTAGTGGCAGTACTTCTAGCCGGTCTAAAGCCGTGTTGTGCGTCAGACAGATGGGCACTCACTTGTGAAGATATTCTTTCATTTACAGCAGACTCGAATACTTTAGCCGGTGTTGATAGTACTGCCACTGGCCTGTGACCCTCAATCTCATTTCCGTTTTTACCTTTCGGTATAGGAACTACCCTGGTAGTTTTCCACATGGCCATGTTATTATAATATGATAAATGAATAGGTGGGGTCAATCAAATGGACCAATCCATCAGTCTGTATAGAGTAGCCGTAATGGGAAAGAAACGGTGGTAGGTGTTATTTATTTATATTATAGATAGGTATGGCAATGTCTAATGCTTGGCGACTACATGTATTGTAAAGTAAATACCTACGATGGGAGTGGCCTGGTCATATTGATCATAACTTAGGCCTAAAAGTCGCTTTTCATCGTCCTCAGACATTGGACTGGATCGAAAAATAACTGTCTTGATCCCAACGCATTGTTAAAAACCCTTTGCGGTGTGTTATTTGTCACAATCGCTTACGGTGTCAGTGTGAACTATATCAGAAGACGCTTTGTGTGGGGCACCTTGTTAGGGACAATTTTATACTTGATCTGCCCAATGTACCTGCCCGTGTACACCATTATATTTATTAATATAATTATGTTTTATTTTATTTTTTCTTGTTTTCCTTTTATTTAGCTTATAATAAGTCAAGAAATAGCGTTTAAACAGAATTTTTGCAAGTAGTTTCATTTTGGGCGTTAATGGGTTAATGTGAATTTGTATGTGATCTTACACCTTAAACAAATGAGAAACCAGTGAGAAACTTGAGAGAAACACCCTAAATAATAAAGACATAGAGAAGCCTTCTTTATGTAACTACTAAATAAGCTGGGAATTTTATTTGACTATGAATTTGATATTAAATTACAGAAAATTTAAAAAAAAAACATCTCATACGCTAAAATTAAGCAAAATTTTAAAAATATATACAACAAAGAAAAATAATGAAATTAAAAAATAGTTTTGTTACAAGATAGATATAATATTATAGCTATGTTACATGTCTAAGAGCATATTCGTTCGTATCAAATAGCACGATTTCGATCACTCATAGAGTTAGTATAATATTACGGCAGTATTCTATGGCGCTCTCTCGTTTCGGAGGCCAAGATCCTCTCTAGGGTCACTGATCCAGCGGAATAAGTAAGTATTACACGTTATCTAAGGTACCTGTGCACAAGTAATAAGAGTCTTGGCCCTCTCAGCAGCTCTGGCCCCGGCTGAGTCCAGCAGCTCCCCGGAAGCACCAGCCTGCTCAGCTAATTGGTACACGTCCGACAACATCACGGAGGTCTTGGTACACGCCGCTGTCGCCATGTCTAGTATCTGGAAGTTAGGTTTTTGTCAATTTATGTCAATCCACGGGAAAAATGTTTTTATGAACACCTGTAATATACCCTATAACAGCAAATAAATATATTTTGATTTTGATTTGATTTTGATTGATTTTGAAAAATACCTTATGGTCATTGGCGGTGTCGTTCAGAAATAAACAAATATAAATATATACTCGTACGGACAAATCACACAGATTAAGCTTGTCTCAAAGTAAGTTCGAGACTTGTGTTAGCAACGATACCATATTTTATAACTTAAGTTACGAGACTTGTGTTGGCAACGATACCGTATTTTATAACGTTTTGGCAGTCCGTGATGTATGTTAAGCCACGGAGGTCGTCAAAATACAAATCATACTAGTTTACTATGCTTTTCGGAAACCGGGCGTTAGCCCTCCTAAATCTACAATACTGTGCACATACCTGTTTTTCTTTGTCAGTCGGGGCGGCAGGGTTGAACGTGAAGTACAATTTGTTTGACGTATTGGCCAGGGTCGCCGCTGATTGGTTAAGTTCCTGAAATCGACATGATCAAGTTGTTTATTTGTCAATCTATTGCATCATGTATACAATTATAAATATTTCATGTTTTATGCAACGGAAATTGTCGTAACAACCCAACATATGTGATGAATTGTCGACTTGTCAAGCTTTATAAAACAGGGGTCTGCTATCTACTAGAGCACTAGACAATAGGGAAAATAACTGTTACTAAGTAAATAGAGTAAAGAGTATATAGGAAGAAAAAAGTCTTGGTTTCGAAACATCCAAGAATGGACCGGTTTAGCGAACGCAGCTGAGCTGTTCCACAAAGCTGGAAGGACAAGAAGGTCTTAAACATATTAATCGCTAACCTTCACTAATTGAAAGGAATTATGATTAGCGTGGTTTTTGTTTGTGTGTTACTGTATGTACTGGTGCCACCATCTGTGTTAAACTTTACGTAATATTCCCTATTTAATAATTTTGAAATAGATTAGATATCATCATCATTTTCATCATCCTAACTAATATTATAAATGCGAAAGTGAGTTTGTTTCTTTGTTTATTTATTTGTTTGTTACCTCTTCACGCTTCATCTTCTGAACCAATCTTTCTGAAATTTTGCATACACATAGTTAGAAGTACGGAGAAGGACATAGGGTACCTTTTATCCGTGGGAAATTCACGCGGGCGAAGCCGCGGGCAAAAGCTAGTTCAATCATAAAATGGATAGAAAATGAGAAATCAATAAAACCTATAAGAACTACTAACTTAGCCATGTGGCTGCGCTCCCTTGGAAAATTCGGGATAAAATATATTTATTTATTTAAAAACTTTTTTTGTACAAATTACAATGTACAAATGGTGGACTTAACGCTTATATCTTATGTGCTACCAGAATCTCACTATGCGTGTACAAATCTATTTATTAATTTCAACTTCATCGAAATCCGTTCAGTAGATTCTGCATGATTGAGTAATAAACACAGACTTATATTAACTAGACCCCGCAAGTGTATGTACTTCGCGTGTAAAATGGATGATGATTCTACTTCGTTTAACGCTCGTTCATTCAGTCCGCGGTCGAACGTTCTCGCAGTCAGACGTATTACAAAAAGTAAAAAATGCCTAATTGCGCGGTATTGAGTTGTAGAAACAATACACAAAAAGGGGGACGAGATAAAGGAAACATTTCTTTTCATCAGTAGGTAATTTTGTTTCAAAATGGTGTTGTTTTTAACTAAAAAAACAATTATTTTGTGTTCCCGGCACGGATTTGGCGATTTTACAAAGAAAACTAATAAACATATTTTTTTTTTTTATATATATTTCATACCTATGTATTTATTCGCTGTAGTGGTCAAATAGGTAGTTCAGTTTACGTAAGTCTCCTCACTCTTAACCTAGCAAGGCATGCAAATATATTAAACTCAGTTAATCAACTACAATCATAATCTACAAACAAATGAAGACTAAATAGTTCAAGATTCATCCACACATCTTTCTGCCTGTATACTCACCGCGATTTCCCCGCTCCCCGCACCAGTACACACCCCGCGAGTTGCCTCACACAGTTTCCTCACATCTTCTAACATCACTGCTTTGGTAGCCTCGTCCTTGCTCGCGGCTAAAGATGTCGTGTCTGGAAGTGAGAGTATTAAGGCCCGTTTAGACGGTACAAGTAATTGCATGCAATATTGCAGTGCAATAATTGACTATGGATAATTGCAAGCAACTGTTGTTTAGACCATGAAAGTATTTACTTGCTTTAATTTAATTGTATGCAACAGACAATAAACTTGCACCGCCTAAATGGGCATTTAATAACCTAATTAGGAGTTTTAATAAATATGTAACGTTCAAATCAAAGAGCTTCAAACAACTGAACTACTCTCGATCAAGTCACTATTCAAATTGCAAAGATAAAAAAACAAAAGTTCTATGTACATGTATTTTTTTTTTTTTGTTTTGTCATTATATCTGCGATCAGTCTTTAGACTTTTAGCGGATTAGGTGGGGGATATGTCCGGTCAAAGGCGCTCCCCAGTGGTTGCTGCCTTTCTCAATGTCTACAATTTAGACTCTGAATGTCGTGTCGCTTTAGCCGTTTATTGTAGCTAATGTTGTTCAGTTTGCATGCTAGCTCATTAGGATGGTTTAAGAGCCGATTTCTGTAGCGTTCAGCAGAGAGCCTTATCTCTTCCATAACAGTGTTGATTTGCAGAGCATTATGAATTTCGGTATTTGTTATGAACCATGGAGTGTTGGCTATTTTTCTTAGGATGCCATTTTGCAATCTTTGCATTATGTTTATGTTAGAGTTGCATGCACTTCCCCACAGTTGGAGTCCGTATGTCCATATAGGCTTAAGCATGGTCTTGTATATTAGGAGCTTGTTGTCCATAGACAATACAGAGTTGCGTGACATTAACCAATACATGCTTCTATATCGGAGATTCAATTCATCCCTTTTCTTTTTTATGTGGGTTTTCCATGTAAGCCTACGGTCAAGATGCATGCCGAGGTATTTTACACAGTCCTTTTGTGGGAGATAGTTATTTCCCAATTTCACATGTGGGCAGTCTCCTTTCCTTAGTGCAAAGGTGATATGTACCGACTTAGAAGAACTGGCTTTAATTCGCCATTTGTAAAGCCAGTTGTCCAAACTGTCGAGACTTTCTTGGAGCTTGACGGATGCTCTGTGGGGCTCATTGTCAGTTGCTAATATAGCAGTATCATCTGCAAATGTAGCAGTGGTGACATTATGTGCTTCAGGTAGATCCGAGGTAAACAAAGAGTACAGCAGTGGTCCCAACACAGATCCCTGCGGGACGCCAGCTTTAATTTCTTGAAATTCCGACGATTCACCTTCCACTCTTACTTGGAATATGCGGTCTGAGAGATATGATTCCATTAATAGGTAATAGCTGTGTGGGAGTGATTTTTTTAATTTTGCAGAGTAGACCCTTGTGCCATACTTTGTCAAATGCCTGCTGGATATCTAAAAAGGCTGCTGAGCAGTACTCTTTGTTCTCGAAAGAGCGTCTAACCACTTCGCACACTCGGTGTACCTGTTCTATGGTCGAGTGATATTGTCGGAAACCAAACTGGTGTTTCGGAATAACTTGACGTTCTGTTAGTATAGGTATTATCCTAGAAAGGAGAATTTTTTCGAGTACCTTAGACAAAGTAGGTAAGAGGCTGATTGGTCTGTAAGAGCCTGCGTCTTGTGGTGGTTTACCTATTTTATGAACCATTGTAATTATGGATACTTTCCATAATTTCGGGAAGTATTGCACTCTGAGTATGCCGTTAAAGAGTGTTGTTAGGTAGATTATAGCCTTTCTTGGCAGTTGTTCTAAGACTTCTTTGGTTATTAAGTCAAAACCAGGAGATTTGTGACTCTTAAGTGCCCTGATTACTCTTTTCACCTCAGATGATGTCACGGGCTTGGGCGGTAAGGATAATTGGAGCTCTTGTTGTAGTATATCATCCACCTCTTTCTCCAAATCAACATCATTGCTTTCGTTGGGCTTAAAGACTTCGGCTAAATGTTTGGCGAAAACATTAGCTTTCTCCTTGCTAGTCTTTGTCCATCCGGCATCAGTCCTCAATGGGTACTTCATGTCTTGGGGTCCTTTCAGATCTTTTGTGGCCTTCCACAGTGAGTAGTTGGTCGAAGCCGTTGCAGTGAGATTTTCCAGCCTATATCGAATTGTCTCATTTTGTGCATCTGTTAGGATATCCTTGAGTTCTTTTATGGCTTTGTTTAGGGCGGTTTTATCCTGAGGGTGTCTGGTTTGATGCCAGATGCGGCGAAGTCGTCTTTTTCTAAGACTTTACACTTTATGTCCATTGGCATGTTTTTAACTGTATTACACCTATTGTTTTGAGGAGTGTGGATCTACATGTATTTAACTAATATTATAAATGCGAAACTTTGTTAATTGATTTGTTTGTTTCTTGCCTATTCTCGCTTTATCTATTTAACCAATCTTCCTGAAATTTCGATAGAAATATTGAGAAGGCCGGTAAAAAGCACTGTTCCCATGGGAAATTCACGCAGGCGGAGCCGCGAGCAATAGCTAGTCTAGCATAAGACTTACGTGTGGAAAGACCCTCGTCCCGTCCATCCGGCCACGGGAAGCCGGACAGGTGTGTGGGACTTGAACCCACTAAAACCACACGGTGCCAACGCCTACCGCATTTGTGCCGGGACCATGTGCTACTCTCGCTCCACAGCCCCGGCGCGGCGGCCGCTACTACGGCGGCATCGGCTCGGCCGCTCCTCGGAGCAGCCAGCGGGACGACTCGTTAGCCTTCAATTCTTCTTCTTCAAAGGCACGCTTGACACGAGCGCGCCTTTCTACTCGGGACCGTTAAGCCGGACGACGGAATCCCGTTTCCGCCGCCCGACCGGCCGTTAATGTGGGGGCAGCTGAAGCAGGCCGTAAGCCCGCCTTCTGCGCCCCGGGCGCCGGCGGCGGATGTCGAGGTCTGTGGTATCCTCACGCACCCTCTCCGCCGCCTCTTTGCGGAGCATAACGCTCTCCGCAAAGGCCTGCATTGCTGTCCACGACGTCTCACTGTCGACCATACATTGTACAACAGTCGACAGTGAGAGGTCGTTCCCCACGACCGCGCACAACTCTGCGCGGTCCTCCGCCCAGGCTGGGCAGACTTCTAATGTGTGCTGGGCATCTTCGTCCAGGCATCCGTCCCAATGGTGGCAAACGGCAGACGGCTCCCGACCCGCTACTCGACACAGATACCCCCCGAAGCAACCATGCCCAGTGAGTATCTGCGTCAGGCGGAATGTCAGTAGGCCGTGCTGCCTCGCCAACCATAGGCCCAGCACTGGACGGACTGCCTCGACGGTCCTATGCCCAGCAACGGGCTGCTCCAGCAAGCATAAGACTAACCTAACTATTGTTAACTGTTTGTTACCAATATTTTAGTTTTCTAATTAACAAAGAATTCTACTAAGTTTACATTATTTTTCCTGGACTCAGAAACAAAGTATAATTAAACTCTGTTTCAAAGTAACATGAAAAATGTAAAAATATTGATAAAATATATATAACCTTTAACAATAGCTGGCAGTGTCTCGTGTATTGTAACGATTGCTGCTTCGGCTGTCGCAAAATCTGGGTGGTCGGTGTCTGAAAACAAATTCAATAAAATTATACAAAGCGTATATTAAATCAAAGTGATTATAAAAGGGTTCCTTTGTAAGTGTAAATGTTGAACATGATGGCCCATACATATTATCTAAGTAAATAGATAGATAGATATTTTTTTCATATAACACAGTAACAATAGCAGTAACAATACAAATGTGAAATATATAACAAAACTTTAATGTGCAAGTAAGTAAGGTATGTAAAATAAAAAATGTTAAATTCATTAAAAAAAATCGGTAAAAATATAAGAATAAGAAATGAATACCACAAGTGGCAACAAGTAGAGAAGCGACAGCGGCGTTATATTCCGCCATTTTGAGCGCGAGCGTCTTCTCCAACATGGCTGCGATCAGCGGCGCCGGGGCTGCCTTGCCCGCAGACACAGCCTGGGACGCAAGTCAAATCAATCAATCAATCAAAATATGTTTATTTGTAAATACAGGTTATACAGGTGTGAAAAAAATACATATATGTGCTCTGTATTCTGCCAAAGTGGCGTACAAATATAATGAAGAAAAGAAATTTATAATAATGAAATTAGTACTACAAAATGCACTGTCAATGATGCTAAAAATTGTCCTCCAAAAAATCGTCAAGTTTGTAATAACAATTATCTACAAGTAGCTCGTGAAGGTCCTTTTTAAAAGTTTTTAAACTTGCTGCTGACTTGAGAGAGATTGGTAACTTACTGTATATTTCAGGTGCTCTTCCAAACACACTTTTTCTCATCAAAGCTGTTTTGTATACAGATCAAAGTCAATTGTTTTTATTTAAATAGGCTTAAAAATAACTTGTAAATCATCATATTCTTGTTTCATAGTTAGTTGACATCATAAATTTACTTAAAGCTAAGTTTACCACCGCCTCCAAAGCGCAAGTAGAGAAGAGGCGGCGCAACAAACTCCACTGCTGCATTTTCTCAAAGACGTCACTTTACAACATTTGTCTTACAATGTTAATAGATACAGCATCATGTCTTTACCCCTCACGGGGCAGACAGAGCATCGAAGATCACGCTTAGCTGAATAGTGGGCTTATTCGTGGAATGGAGATTTAGATATAGTGACAAGTTGCTAGCCCATCGCCTATGAGAAGAATACCTAATTTAAAACCCTATTCCTTGATTGAGTTTTACGATCTGCGCGGGAATAAAAGAAGCTGGCACATTCTAGGCTTTACTTCGCTCCCAGACCAGCATGGAATCATAATCCTGACTAATATTATTAATGCGAAAGTGAGTTTGTTTATTTTTTTGTTTGTTACCTCTTCGAGCTTTATCTACTGAACCAATCTTCCTAAAATTTCGCATACACATAGTTAGAAGTACTGAGAAGTACAGAGGGTATCTTTCATCCCGGAATAAAGCACTGTTCCCGTGGGAGATTCACGCGGGCCAAGGCTCGGGCAAGAGCTAGTAATGAAATAAATATTCAGCAGTGCATTTTTTTATTCGAGTAAGTTTAAACATATTGTAGAGTTAACATCCTATGATCGACAAAGTTATAACAATACCTTATTAAGTTCCTCTTCGGCTTCATCAATTTCCCTCTTGGCATCAGCAAGTCGCATCATAAACTTCAATCGTGGAGAATCTTTCGTTGCGATATCGTCTACGCTCGTGTTATCATTGCCTAAAAATATTGCAAAGGAAATTTTTCAGTAGTAATGGAATTGCTTATATTACCACAGTCTACATATATGGTTCATAATCAATCATCCAACACCTTACACGGGGTTATCATGAAGGGTGTGAGAGGTAAGGAGCGGGCGATGACCTCACATACAACTTCCTTTTGAAATTTGTACTCGTATGACCACTCGAGAGCTAGTACAGAGCTTTATGCCGCTGGGGCGGTGGCGTTTGTACTTAAATATCAAAGCCGTCAGACAACTGTGTAACTCTATTCTTATAATCTCCAAAGATTTGAAGGATGTTACTCCTTGCAATTCGACTAGACGGATCTCGATGAAAATTGGCACCTGGTAAGCGCAAAACTTATTTAACATAACATAGCAGATAGTTCCAAGGTAAGCTAGTTAATTTTTTATTTTTCTTATAACATAGGGCGGCAAACGAGCAAGCGGTTCACCTGATTGTAAGCGATCACCGCTGCCCATGCAACACTAGGGGTATTACAAGAGTGTTGCCGGCCTTTCAAGAAGACGTAGACTCGTTTTTGAAGGTTCCAATATCGGTACGGAAACACCGTCCCAGGGAATTGATTCCACAGATTGGTCGTACGTGGTAAGCAGTGTCTTTTAAAACGTACCGTGGTTAAATTAAACTTACCATAAGCATTCTTCAAAGCATCCAAAGCCCTGGCCAACTCCAAACTCCTAGCCTTCAGCTCGTCTCCATGAGTCTTCATGGCCTCATCTTCAAGCACTGGTTTTGCGACCAGAAGCACCTTCTGAGCTGATGACGCCAGGGTCTCGGCTGACGCTGTAAGGGCACTTTGGCAGTGCGGCTCGTGGATACATGGGGACGTCAGCTGGGATAACAAAAAACCGGTCAAGTGCGAGTTGAACTCGCGTGGTGGAGGTTCCGTACATTAGTGAACGAATTAGTAAACTATTTTCCGTAAGTGAACGTTTTATCTTAAATTTACCACTTATTGTTTAATTGATAGAATTCCCTTATTAGGTTTTCCTGTAATCTACAGGCCATGAACTATATTTTGTGATGATACGCCATCCTATTAAATTTCTTCTGATTTGGTTCAGTATATTCGGAGAAGATTGGCTGCAGACAGAGGACAGACGGACGGACAGACAAAAGCACGAGTGATCCTATTAGGGTTCCGTTTTTGCATTTTCGTACAGAACCCTAAAAAGTAACAAAACATACACTTTTGGTACAAAAATACATAAATGAAGATCTTTACCAAAATCAATCTTTCTCAGTGGTCAGATTCAGATTTATTGCAAGCTACAAGTTCAAAGTTGTTACATACGTTGTTTGTTGTTGGTAAGCTACCTTCATATGTGCTCTGTGTAAGCTACGTTCAGCGCACAGAGCACACTTCGTGGTTCAGCGGTTTTGTCTCCATAAGTCTCTTTTGTCTTTACTAATTTTTACCAGAACTTTTTGGATTCTATATTTTTAAAACGTGCTAATCTTTGGAACTACCAATCTGATTTGAATTTTTTTTTTGTCAAAGATAGTTATATTCATGAGAAACGCAATAGGTATCCGGAATCCTGTCTCTTGAGATGTAGCAGCAAGTTGTCAACCTTACCATAGCACAAGCCAGCAGGCCACTGGCCGCCGCAGCGCACTGCACGCCAGCCTCGTCCAGCTGCTCAGCTTGCGGGGCTGGCACCAGCGAGGTCAGCTCGTTGGCTTTCAGCAGCAATGTGGATGTGTTCCTTCCTTACCATAGCACAAGCCAGCAGGCCACTGGCCGCCGCAGCGCACTGCACGCCAGCCTCGTCCAGCTGCTCAGCTTGCGGGGCTGGCACCAGCGAGGTCAGCTCGTTGGCTTTCAGCAGCAATGTGGATGTGTTCCTTCCTTACCATAGCACAAGCCAGCAGGCCACTGGCCGCCGCAGCGCACTGCACGCCAGCCTCGTCCAGCTGCTCAGCTTGCGGGGCTGGCACCAGCGAGGTCAGCTCGTTGGCTTTCAGCAGCAATGTGGATGTGTTCCTTCCTTACCATAGCACAAGCCAGCAGGCCACTGGCCGCCGCAGCGCACTGCACCCCAGCCTCGTCCATCTGCTCAGCTTGCGGGGCTGGCACCAGCGAGGTCAGCTCGTTGGCTTTCAGCAGCAATGTGGATGTGTTCCTTCCTTACCATAGCACAAGCCAGCAGGCCACTGGCCGCCGCAGCGCACTGCACGCCAGCCTCGTCCAGCTGCTCAGCTTGCGGGGCTGGCACCAGCGAGGTCAGCTCGTTGGCTTTCAGCAGCAATGTGGATGTGTTCCTTCCTTACCATAGCACAAGCCAGCAGGCCACTGGCCGCCGCAGCGCACTGCACGCCAGCCTCGTCCAGCTGCTCAGCTTGCGGGGCTGGCACCAGCGAGGTCAGCTCGTTGGCTTTCAGCAGCAATGTGGATGTGTTCCTTCCTTACCATAGCACAAGCCAGCAGGCCACTGGCCGCCGCAGCGCACTGCACGCCAGCCTCGTCCAGCTGCTCAGCTTGCGGGGCTGGCACCAGCGAGGTCAGCTCGTTGGCTTTCAGCAGCAATGTGGATGTGTTCCTTCCTTACCATAGCACAAGCCAGCAGGCCACTGGCCGCCGCAGCGCACTGCACGCCAGCCTCGTCCAGCTGCTCAGCTTGCGGGGCTGGCACCAGCGAGGTCAGCTCGTTGGCTTTCAGCAGCAATGTGGATGTGTTCCTTCCTTACCATAGCACAAGCCAGCAGGCCACTGGCCGCCGCAGCGCACTGCACGCCAGCCTCGTCCAGCTGCTCAGCTTGCGGGGCTGGCACCAGCGAGGTCAGCTCGTTGGCTTTCAGCAGCAATGTGGATGTGTTCCTTCCTTACCATAGCACAAGCCAGCAGGCCACTGGCCGCCGCAGCGCACTGCACCCCAGCCTCGTCCAGCTGCTCAGCTTGCGGGGCTGGCACCAGCGAGGTCAGCTCGTTGGCTTTCAGCAGCAATGTGGATGTGTTCCTTCCTTACCATAGCACAAGCCAGCAGGCCACTGGCCGCCGCAGCGCACTGCACGCCAGCCTCGTCCAGCTGCTCAGCTTGCGGGGCTGGCACCAGCGAGGTCAGCTCGTTGGCTTTCAGCAGCAATGTGGATGTGTTCCTTCCTTACCATAGCACAAGCCAGCAGGCCACTGGCCGCCGCAGCGCACTGCACGCCAGCCTCGTCCAGCTGCTCAGCTTGCGGGGCTGGCACCAGCGAGGTCAGCTCGTTGGCTTTCAGCAGCAATGTGGATGTGTTCCTTCCTTACCATAGCACAAGCCAGCAGGCCACTGGCCGCCGCAGCGCACTGCACGCCAGCCTCGTCCAGCTGCTCAGCTTGCGGGGCTGGCACCAGCGAGGTCAGCTCGTTGGCTTTCAGCAGCAATGTGGATGTGTTCCTTCCTTACCATAGCACAAGCCAGCAGGCCACTGGCCGCCGCAGCGCACTGCACGCCAGCCTCGTCCAGCTGCTCAGCTTGCGGGGCTGGCACCAGCGAGGTCAGCTCGTTGGCTTTCAGCAGCAATGTGGATGTGTTCCTTCCTTACCATAGCACAAGCCAGCAGGCCACTGGCCGCCGCAGCGCACTGCACGCCAGCCTCGTCCAGCTGCTCAGCTTGCGGGGCTGGCACCAGCGAGGTCAGCTCGTTGGCTTTCAGCAGCAATGTGGATGTGTTCCTTCCTTACCATAGCACAAGCCAGCAGGCCACTGGCCGCCGCAGCGCACTGCACGCCAGCCTCGTCCAGCTGCTCAGCTTGCGGGGCTGGCACCAGCGAGGTCAGCTCGTTGGCTTTCAGCAGCAATGTGGATGTGTTCCTTCCTTACCATAGCACAAGCCAGCAGGCCACTGGCCGCCGCAGCGCACTGCACGCCAGCCTCGTCCAGCTGCTCAGCTTGCGGGGCTGGCACCAGCGAGGTCAGCTCGTTGGCTTTCAGCAGCAATGTGGATGTGTTCCTTCCTTACCATAGCACAAGCCAGCAGGCCACTGGCCGCCGCAGCGCACTGCACGCCAGCCTCGTCCAGCTGCTCAGCTTGCGGGGCTGGCACCAGCGAGGTCAGCTCGTTGGCTTTCAGCAGCAATGTGGATGTGTTCCTTCCTTACCATAGCACAAGCCAGCAGGCCACTGGCCGCCGCAGCGCACTGCACGCCAGCCTCGTCCAGCTGCTCAGCTTGCGGGGCTGGCACCAGCGAGGTCAGCTCGTTGGCTTTCAGCAGCAATGTGGATGTGTTCCTTCCTTACCATAGCACAAGCCAGCAGGCCACTGGCCGCCGCAGCGCACTGCACGCCAGCCTCGTCCAGCTGCTCAGCTTGCGGGGCTGGCACCAGCGAGGTCAGCTCGTTGGCTTTCAGCAGCAATGTGGATGTGTTCCTTCCTTACCATAGCACAAGCCAGCAGGCCACTGGCCGCCGCAGCGCACTGCACGCCAGCCTCGTCCAGCTGCTCAGCTTGCGGGGCTGGCACCAGCGAGGTCAGCTCGTTGGCTTTCAGCAGCAATGTGGATGTGTTCCTTCCTTACCATAGCACAAGCCAGCAGGCCACTGGCCGCCGCAGCGCACTGCACGCCAGCCTCGTCCAGCTGCTCAGCTTGCGGGGCTGGCACCAGCGAGGTCAGCTCGTTGGCTTTCAGCAGCAATGTGGATGTGTTCCTTCCTTACCATAGCACAAGCCAGCAGGCCACTGGCCGCCGCAGCGCACTGCACGCCAGCCTCGTCCAGCTGCTCAGCTTGCGGGGCTGGCACCAGCGAGGTCAGCTCGTTGGCTTTCAGCAGCAATGTGGATGTGTTCCTTCCTTACCATAGCACAAGCCAGCAGGCCACTGGCCGCCGCAGCGCACTGCACGCCAGCCTCGTCCAGCTGCTCAGCTTGCGGGGCTGGCACCAGCGAGGTCAGCTCGTTGGCTTTCAGCAGCAATGTGGATGTGTTCCTTCCTTACCATAGCACAAGCCAGCAGGCCACTGGCCGCCGCAGCGCACTGCACGCCAGCCTCGTCCAGCTGCTCAGCTTGCGGGGCTGGCACCAGCGAGGTCAGCTCGTTGGCTTTCAGCAGCAATGTGGATGTGTTCCTTCCTTACCATAGCACAAGCCAGCAGGCCACTGGCCGCCGCAGCGCACTGCACGCCAGCCTCGTCCAGCTGCTCAGCTTGCGGGGCTGGCACCAGCGAGGTCAGCTCGTTGGCTTTCAGCAGCAATGTGGATGTGTTCCTTCCTTACCATAGCACAAGCCAGCAGGCCACTGGCCGCCGCAGCGCACTGCACGCCAGCCTCGTCCAGCTGCTCAGCTTGCGGGGCTGGCACCAGCGAGGTCAGCTCGTTGGCTTT
Source organism: Ephestia elutella (assembly GCA_018467065.1). Lineage (NCBI taxonomy): Eukaryota > Metazoa > Arthropoda > Insecta > Lepidoptera > Pyralidae > Ephestia > Ephestia elutella. Next base: position 1,057,677 of record CM031590.1, read on the forward strand.
CAGCAGCAATGTGGATGTGTTCCTTCCTTACCATAGCACAAGCCAGCAGGCCACTGGCCGCCGCAGCGCACTGCACGCCAGCCTCGTCCAGCTGCTCAGCTTGCGGGGCTGGCACCAGCGAGGTCAGCTCGTTGGCTTTCAGCAGCAATGTGGATGTGTTCCTTCCTTACCATAGCACAAGCCAGCAGGCCACTGGCCGCCGCAGCGCACTGCACGCCAGCCTCGTCCAGCTGCTCAGCTTGCGGGGCTGGCACCAGCGAGGTCAGCTCGTTGGCTTTCAGCAGCAATGTGGATGTGTTCCTTCCTTACCATAGCACAAGCCAGCAGGCCACTGGCCGCCGCAGCGCACTGCACGCCAGCCTCGTCCAGCTGCTCAGCTTGCGGGGCTGGCACCAGCGAGGTCAGCTCGTTGGCTTTCAGCAGCAATGTGGATGTGTTCCTTCCTTACCATAGCACAAGCCAGCAGGCCACTGGCCGCCGCAGCGCACTGCACGCCAGCCTCGTCCAGCTGCTCAGCTTGCGGGGCTGGCACCAGCGAGGTCAGCTCGTTGGCTTTCAGCAGCAATGTGGATGTGTTCCTTCCTTACCATAGCACAAGCCAGCAGGCCACTGGCCGCCGCAGCGCACTGCACGCCAGCCTCGTCCAGCTGCTCAGCTTGCGGGGCTGGCACCAGCGAGGTCAGCTCGTTGGCTTTCAGCAGCAATGTGGATGTGTTCCTTCCTTACCATAGCACAAGCCAGCAGGCCACTGGCCGCCGCAGCGCACTGCACGCCAGCCTCGTCCAGCTGCTCAGCTTGCGGGGCTGGCACCAGCGAGGTCAGCTCGTTGGCTTTCAGCAGCAATGTGGATGTGTTCCTTCCTTACCATAGCACAAGCCAGCAGGCCACTGGCCGCCGCAGCGCACTGCACCCCAGCCTCGTCCAGCTGCTCAGCTTGCGGGGCTGGCACCAGCGAGGTCAGCTCGTTGGCTTTCAGCAGCAATGTGGATGTGTTCCTTCCTTACCATAGCACAAGCCAGCAGGCCACTGGCCGCCGCAGCGCACTGCACGCCAGCCTCGTCCAGCTGCTCAGCTTGCGGGGCTGGCACCAGCGAGGTCAGCTCGTTGGCTTTCAGCAGCAATGTGGATGTGTTCCTTCCTTACCATAGCACAAGCCAGCAGGCCACTGGCCGCCGCAGCGCACTGCACGCCAGCCTCGTCCAGCTGCTCAGCTTGCGGGGCTGGCACCAGCGAGGTCAGCTCGTTGGCTTTCAGCAGCAATGTGGATGTGTTCCTTCCTTACCATAGCACAAGCCAGCAGGCCACTGGCCGCCGCAGCGCACTGCACGCCAGCCTCGTCCAGCTGCTCAGCTTGCGGGGCTGGCACCAGCGAGGTCAGCTCGTTGGCTTTCAGCAGCAATGTGGATGTGTTCCTTCCTTACCATAGCACAAGCCAGCAGGCCACTGGCCGCCGCAGCGCACTGCACGCCAGCCTCGTCCAGCTGCTCAGCTTGCGGGGCTGGCACCAGCGAGGTCAGCTCGTTGGCTTTCAGCAGCAATGTGGATGTGTTCCTTCCTTACCATAGCACAAGCCAGCAGGCCACTGGCCGCCGCAGCGCACTGCACGCCAGCCTCGTCCAGCTGCTCAGCTTGCGGGGCTGGCACCAGCGAGGTCAGCTCGTTGGCTTTCAGCAGCAATGTGGATGTGTTCCTTCCTTACCATAGCACAAGCCAGCAGGCCACTGGCCGCCGCAGCGCACTGCACGCCAGCCTCGTCCAGCTGCTCAGCTTGCGGGGCTGGCACCAGCGAGGTCAGCTCGTTGGCTTTCAGCAGCAATGTGGATGTGTTCCTTCCTTACCATAGCACAAGCCAGCAGGCCACTGGCCGCCGCAGCGCACTGCACGCCAGCCTCGTCCAGCTGCTCAGCTTGCGGGGCTGGCACCAGCGAGGTCAGCTCGTTGGCTTTCAGCAGCAATGTGGATGTGTTCCTTCCTTACCATAGCACAAGCCAGCAGGCCACTGGCCGCCGCAGCGCACTGCACGCCAGCCTCGTCCAGCTGCTCAGCTTGCGGGGCTGGCACCAGCGAGGTCAGCTCGTTGGCTTTCAGCAGCAATGTGGATGTGTTCCTTCCTTACCATAGCACAAGCCAGCAGGCCACTGGCCGCCGCAGCGCACTGCACGCCAGCCTCGTCCAGCTGCTCAGCTTGCGGGGCTGGCACCAGCGAGGTCAGCTCGTTGGCTTTCAGCAGCAATGTGGATGTGTTCCTTCCTTACCATAGCACAAGCCAGCAGGCCACTGGCCGCCGCAGCGCACTGCACGCCAGCCTCGTCCAGCTGCTCAGCTTGCGGGGCTGGCACCAGCGAGGTCAGCTCGTTGGCTTTCAGCAGCAATGTGGATGTGTTCCTTCCTTACCATAGCACAAGCCAGCAGGCCACTGGCCGCCGCAGCGCACTGCACGCCAGCCTCGTCCAGCTGCTCAGCTTGCGGGGCTGGCACCAGCGAGGTCAGCTCGTTGGCTTTCAGCAGCAATGTGGATGTGTTCCTTCCTTACCATAGCACAAGCCAGCAGGCCACTGGCCGCCGCAGCGCACTGCACGCCAGCCTCGTCCAGCTGCTCAGCTTGCGGGGCTGGCACCAGCGAGGTCAGCTCGTTGGCTTTCAGCAGCAATGTGGATGTGTTCCTTCCTTACCATAGCACAAGCCAGCAGGCCACTGGCCGCCGCAGCGCACTGCACGCCAGCCTCGTCCAGCTGCTCAGCTTGCGGGGCTGGCACCAGCGAGGTCAGCTCGTTGGCTTTCAGCAGCAATGTGGATGTGTTCCTTCCTTACCATAGCACAAGCCAGCAGGCCACTGGCCGCCGCAGCGCACTGCACGCCAGCCTCGTCCAGCTGCTCAGCTTGCGGGGCTGGCACCAGCGAGGTCAGCTCGTTGGCTTTCAGCAGCAATGTGGATGTGTTCCTTCCTTACCATAGCACAAGCCAGCAGGCCACTGGCCGCCGCAGCGCACTGCACGCCAGCCTCGTCCAGCTGCTCAGCTTGCGGGGCTGGCACCAGCGAGGTCAGCTCGTTGGCTTTCAGCAGCAATGTGGATGTGTTCCTTCCTTACCATAGCACAAGCCAGCAGGCCACTGGCCGCCGCAGCGCACTGCACGCCAGCCTCGTCCAGCTGCTCAGCTTGCGGGGCTGGCACCAGCGAGGTCAGCTCGTTGGCTTTCAGCAGCAATGTGGATGTGTTCCTTCCTTACCATAGCACAAGCCAGCAGGCCACTGGCCGCCGCAGCGCACTGCACGCCAGCCTCGTCCAGCTGCTCAGCTTGCGGGGCTGGCACCAGCGAGGTCAGCTCGTTGGCTTTCAGCAGCAATGTGGATGTGTTCCTTCCTTACCATAGCACAAGCCAGCAGGCCACTGGCCGCCGCAGCGCACTGCACGCCAGCCTCGTCCAGCTGCTCAGCTTGCGGGGCTGGCACCAGCGAGGTCAGCTCGTTGGCTTTCAGCAGCAATGTGGATGTGTTCCTTCCTTACCATAGCACAAGCCAGCAGGCCACTGGCCGCCGCAGCGCACTGCACGCCAGCCTCGTCCAGCTGCTCAGCTTGCGGGGCTGGCACCAGCGAGGTCAGCTCGTTGGCTTTCAGCAGCAATGTGGATGTGTTCCTTCCTTACCATAGCACAAGCCAGCAGGCCACTGGCCGCCGCAGCGCACTGCACGCCAGCCTCGTCCAGCTGCTCAGCTTGCGGGGCTGGCACCAGCGAGGTCAGCTCGTTGGCTTTCAGCAGCAATGTGGATGTGTTCCTTCCTTACCATAGCACAAGCCAGCAGGCCACTGGCCGCCGCAGCGCACTGCACGCCAGCCTCGTCCAGCTGCTCAGCTTGCGGGGCTGGCACCAGCGAGGTCAGCTCGTTGGCTTTCAGCAGCAATGTGGATGTGTTCCTTCCTTACCATAGCACAAGCCAGCAGGCCACTGGCCGCCGCAGCGCACTGCACGCCAGCCTCGTCCAGCTGCTCAGCTTGCGGGGCTGGCACCAGCGAGGTCAGCTCGTTGGCTTTCAGCAGCAATGTGGATGTCTTCTCGCCCACGTCTCTTGCCAAGTCTATGATCTAAAAATAAAAGTACTAACATTATTTTTTAAGTTCTTTTTACTAACACATATGGATGTTTGTCTGAAATAAAGAAATTGAATTGAATTGAAAAAAATACAATTTTTAAATGGGCTTCAAGCCATGTATCCACTTGGCAACATTGACGCGCGACAAAATATGCTGCCTCGCTCTCTTTGATTGACTCACATGTTCTCACTCATGTGAATTGTACGGAGTGAGAAAGAACGATATGTTGCGCGTCAATTGTTGCTTAATGGATGGCTTAACGGCCGAAAACGTAGTTTGTATTATTGCCGCCAGATAGCTACAGAGACCTATAGAATTTTTAGGCGAAACTTAGGCAACTTCAAAATCTGACAAATATAATTCATAACACACATCTAACTTTATACTTTTAAAAAGAACTCACTCTGTTATCCTTATCGTCTCTTCTTCCGCGGCCGAAAGTGAAGATCAGTTTGTCAGCGACCGGCCCGTACGCACTTGTCACGTCTTGTAGTTTCTAATGAAATTAAATGTTTCAAACTTCGAAAACAACATGCACAGCTGGTAAAAGACAAGGTAATGTATTTCAAATTACAGCTCAAAGTACCCAGCGGTTCCGCGGATGATCTCGGATTATAAAATCATCTAACACTAACTCTCAAATGCTACGATACCTTTAAAAACTCACGGCCAAAGCAGGGCGCCCCTCCCCGCACCTTGCGATGATCATCATCATCTCTTAATCTGTCTCTTATATATTATTTCTATACAGTCCAGTATAAAAGAGATATAAAGACAGACGAGATACAGTTTTGTAATCATACAAAGAGGAAGTGTTTGGAACTTTGTTTGCAGGGGGTTATCTTCGGAACTACTGAACAGATTCCAAAAATCCTTTCACCAATAGAAAGCTACATTATACCTGAGTGACACAGGCTAAAATTTATGTATGTACGACCCGAGCGAAACCGGGACGGGGCACTAGTAAACTACATAGATGCTGCAGTTATAATACACACCTGGTGGTCGCCACAGCCGGGAAGGAAACAGACCAGTTTGGTGGCCTCGCATAGTTTGTTGATGTCGGCGATCAGTTCTTGCTTGGACGCCTCGTCTTTTGAGTTGGCGAGCGCTTGGGTATCTGTGGGGAAAGTAAATAAATCCTAACTATCAAAAAAATCAAATAATTTATTAGTTTACTAAATAAATAAATTTGTTTATTTCAGACCATGGTCCCTATTAGGAAGACATAATACAAAACTGTTACATTATTTACACATTAAATAGGTTAGTACAATACATATCCGAAACCTAACTAATATTATAAATGCCAAATTAAGTTTGTTTATTTATTTGTTTGTTACCTTCACGCATTATCTACTAAACCAATATTTCTAAATTTTCGCATACACATAGTTTGAAGTACTGAGAAGGACATAGGGTACTTTTCATTCCGGGAAAAAGCACTGTTCCCGTGGGAAATTCACGCGGACGAAGCCGCAGGCAAAAGCTTGTTTGTGTTTAAACTCCTATTGCTAACTATTTGTTGCAAAACCTCCAATACGTCTCGACCGCTTCTGAATATTATAATATAGCTGGGGTCCTATTGGGAAAAGTGCTACAATTTTAGGTAATGAGATACCACATAGCTTGGGATGTTATTTGACCTAAACTGACTTAATCGAGCTCGTTAGCCACTCGCGACCCCGCGTCAGGGGGGCGGGGGAGGGGGTCAAAGTTCCAAGCACCCTGCGCTCGAAAAAAAAATCTAGTGGCTACATTTGAGATACAAAGCCAAGTTTGGTGTCGTTTTCGGATAAATCGATGACGGCCAATTCATTAGGCATAATATTTTTGTAGGTATTCATAGAAAAAAATGACGTAACGCCTAAACTTATGTAGAACCAGTGTTACAAAATTACAAACAAGCCCGTATTTTTTAAGATTTTTATATAGAAGATTATTTAAAAAAAAATAGCACCAACAAGCCCAACTAATGTAGATTATAAAAACATAAATATCATTATTTTTTTTACTAAAATGAATGTAAAAAAAAATTGAACGTACGCGCGGTCTATGCTGTTTCGCATCGAACGAGATATAGCGAGGGCTCAATTGTCGACTCAGTGGAGTTTTTTCTTCATACAATTCTCAGTAACAGCCTCAATTTTGTTGATTCCATATTATAACTAGCATTTGCCTTCGGTTTCGCCTGTATGAATTTAGTTTTTTACTCATTTTACCACCTAGGGTGGATTTTCTGAAATTATTTTTGAGCATTCATTTTGATGAATTTTAGTAAAGTAAAATAATGATAGAATATGTTCGCACCTTAATTCGAACAGGAACTAACTGGACAGGTGGTGCCCCGTTTTACAAATGCGGAAGTAAGTCACAAAATTTCAGTTGGATGTTTGCTACTCCCTCACCTGAAATATACGACGAAAGTCTTTTTGTCTGTTCGCTTTCACGGCTAAACCACTGGACCCTTTTTTATGAAATTTGGTATGAATATAGTTAAAGACCCAAGCTTAAATATAGGCTACTTTTTTTTTAATAATCAACTACCAAGCGAGTGCAATAGGGGGTGATTTTTTAAATCAAAAAACACTTTTACGGCTAAACCGCTAGACCGATTTTGACCAAATTTGGTATGGATGTAGTTGAAGACACGAGATCAAACATAAGGTACATTTTTATTCAAAAATCAACCTTCAAAGAGTAGTATCAAAAACACATCAGGTACCTACGCTGTTACTACTAAACCGCTGAATCAATTTTGATGAAATTTAGTAGCGATATAGTTAAGGACTCGAGGCCAAAAATAACTAATTTTTTTTTTCAAAATTCAACCCCTGATGGTCAGCAGTGGGGAAAGAAAGTTCGTGTCAAACACACATTTGTTACACTTTCACGACTAAATCGCTAAACCAATTTTGATGAAATTTAGTACGGATATAGTTGAAGATCCAAAGTCAAACACAGGTAACTTTTTTTTCAAAAATCAAACCCTTATGGGCCGAAGTGGGGAGAGAAGTTAGTGTCGACAACACATCCTGTTACGCTTTCACGGTTAAACCGCTGAACCAATTTTGATTAAATTTGGTGTGGATATAATTGAAAACACGAGATCAAACATAGGGCACTTTTTCCAAAAATCGACTCCCAATGGAATGCAATGATCTGTCTGACTGGCTTTTCGAAGCAAGTTCTGTTAAGCATTCACGAATATACCGCTTGGTTGATTTTGATAAAATTTGATATAGGTAGAAATAGTTATAGGACTCGAGGTCAATCAAATCAAAAATCAACCCGCAAAAGGCCGCAATGGGGGGTAAAAGTCTGTATGAAAAACATAATGATACTTTGTGCTGCGGGCAAGTAATCATTTATCTCAACATCGTCATTCTTGCAAATATTCATTGTTTTGTGATTTTTATATCATTCTATATACCCGTAATCTATGTACAGTACATTTGTAAAATTGGACGGTGGCTAAGTGAATGACTGGTATAACAGCTCAGAGATGAAACCGCAACCACTGAATGTAGACATTTCCAATATTGTAGACAAATTCTTTATACGTACCGGTAAATGAAAATAATTTTAGAAATACCACCCATAAGATGGTAAAATGAGTAAAAAACGAAATTCAAGCAGGCAAAGCCGAAGGCAAAAGCTACTTATAATATGGAATCACCGAAATCGAAGTTATTTCTGAGAATTTTATGAAGAAAAAACTCCACTGACTCGACAATAGAGCCCGCGCTCATATCTCGTTCGGCGCGGAACAGCATAGACCGCGCGTACGTTCAATTTTTTTTTACATTCATATTAGTAAAAAGTTTAATGATATTTATGTTTTTATAATCTACATTAGTTGGGCTTTTTGGTGCTATTTTTTTAAATTCATCTTCTATATAAAAATCTTAAAAAATACGGGCTTGTTTGTAATTTTTTAACACTGGTTCTACATACGTTTAAGCGTTACGTCATTTTTTTCTATGGATACCTACAAAAATATTATGTCCAATGAATGGGCCATCATCGATTTATTCGAAAATGACACCAAACTCGACTTTGTATCTCAAATGTAGCCACTAGATTTTTTTTTCGAGCGCAGGGTGTTTGGAACTTTGACACCTTCCTCCCCCCCCTGACGCGGGATCGCGAGTGGCTAACGAGCTTGATGAACTCAGTTTGACCCATATAACATCCCAAACCATGTGGCATTCCATTACCCAAAATTGTATTCGTCCCCATACATTGCTGCCCAATAGGACCCCAGCTAATAACAGTAATCCTGAACACTTGCCGATTGGTTAGGAAGTTTTTATAGACTGACGCTACACATCAACCATCAAACTTTTAATTTACATGAATATAATGTACTTACTTGGCTTCGGCCCGTAAATTCATTAAATAAAAATACCAGCTTCAAAACCGAGAAAAAATAGAAAGAAAATAATAATAATTTATTCAATCAAAAAAAAATATTAGGATAGGATTTACCTTTAGCGAGTTCCACCATCAGCTCATTGATAGTGTTCATCGAGGTGACGGCTGCGGAGTAATCTATGTTTTCCAGGTCTGAAAATATAAAAACAACAAAATATTAGGTTGCTGAAAATATCAACTAGAAAAAAGATTATTTTCCATTTTGACCTGATCGGGGATCGAACACGGGATCTTCGGTTCTCAAAATGTGACTCTTAAATGTTGTATTTGTTTCCTGATCTATTTTTTTTATTAAAATATCAAAAACGGTTCACTCACGTGCTGTCAAGACAAACAGCCGTTATTTATACAATGTCTTTATCTCGCAATTTCTCATCGTGGCTGTTTTTATTAAGTCAACAACATACCATATGTCCACCATTTGTACATAATTTTGGAATTTTGTACAATAAAGTTTTCAATAGGCCTATTTAGACGGTGCAAGTTTCTTGCCTGTTGCATACAATTAAATTGAAGCAATAATTTACTTGCATGGTCTAAACAAAATAGTCAATTTATGCACTGCAATTATTGCATGCAATTATAGCTCTTGCCTGTACAAGAAACTTGCGCCGTCTAAATGGGGCTTAAATATAATAAAAGTCCGTTTTTCATAATTGTCTTTTTATGATTTTACAATAATATAAATTAAAATAGACTTTTTAGGAAATTATTTTCGTGGTTAATAAATGTTATGTTTAGGTTTGAACTAATATTTAATTTATTTTCAATAAGATTCAACAAAAAGTACTACAAATACAAAATACAAATATATTTATTGACACAAAAAGGGACATACATTTTAAGGACAACATGATGAAGATATGGAAAGATTAAAACTAAAGATTAACATTGGCCCCACACTAGGCAAAAAATGCCTGTCCTGTGGCAGCCTAAAAAACTTAAACAAGCGAAAAAGTTGCTTATGGTAAGCGAAAAAGTTGGTCCTAACCAGCTATTTAAAGTTTTAAAAGATATTTATTTAAAGTTTAACAATTGTTAATTGTTGTTTACTGTGAAGATTGTTTACATAATAGGCAATTAAGAAAAAATGAGTTTACCAGCATGCGCGGTGAGGAACAATGCCACTGCGCCATTTAGTTTGCGCATGTTGTCTCGAGCGGTCTGCTCCAACGCTTCCACCTCGGAAGGAGACAGCGGGGCTCCTTCGTAAGGCTGGCAAATAAAAGAAATAAAGAATATTTGCAATAGAGAAGAGGAACATTTATAAGAAGAGCTGTGTCAATGAATGTAGGTGGATATAGGGGGAGAGGAAGGCCTAAAAAGAGATGGATGGATTGTGTTGGGGAGGATATGAAGGTATTGGCAGTGCATATAACTATGGCTAAGGATAGAAAATTGTGGAGAGAAAGGACATTTTGCGCCGACCCCAGATAATGGGATAAGGTAAGGCACATGATAAACAGTATAGTGTTTTTTTTTTTTAATAAATAAATATACTTTTCACTTCTCATACTTTGAAAGTGCTTATTTGTGCAGGATATAGTCTGCACAAAATCGAATTTTGTGCACAAGGGCATTACCGTATCTACTCATAAATGTATCTATATTAAGGCAAAGAAAATGAGCCATACAGCCAAACACGATAAGAAGTTCATAAATAGAATTTGTTATTTTATAATATTTACTTTAAACGATTTTTATCCTTAGACATCACTATCAACCCTCGCCTTAGGCCGGTCTCGGATAAAAATGATTCGTTTTGTGCACTTGTTGTAAAATCTACTATAAAATAATCGGCACGAAAAGAAGAATTGTGCTAATTTAGCTTTCACCTGGTTGACTGTTGCGATCGCCTTGTCCACGGCCGCGCAGGCGCCGGCGGTGGCGGACAGGAACGACGCTCGACGGAGGCTGGCGTCTACTTTATCGTCTTCGATGAAGCTTTGGCGGGAGAGCTACAAGAATAATAACTTTATACCGTTTGTAAACAGCTACTTATATTATCATATTCTATGGAATCAATGATTTCTATTCTTTTCGTTACTGTTTCCATGGAAGCCAATCCCGCAAGAAAAATGGTGTTATTACATGGCTGATTTTATTTTAGCGATCAAATCTAAACGAAACAGATCCTCTTTCCCTTAACCTAAAGACAAAGTCAAATGGTTTACAAAAACACTTGAAAATCCTACTAATATTTACTTATCTATACATATAATAAAACAGTAAAAATATTTTGTCTGTACATTTAGTATTTTTGACTGTATAGAGATGTGTGTATGTTGGGTAAGTATATTGGATATGATTTGAAAGTCCACCAGTTCTCAACACAATCACTATTTATTGTTCTTATGTGTAACACGGAATTCACGAATTCACAGATAAATCGATCGGGCCTATATTGACATAAGGAATTACATATAGAGTACAATTGAGCTACCGCGACGGCGAGCGGGGTGCAACTGGCTCGCTCCTATCGCGTTGGTTAAGATTGCAGCGTAAGCTTTTTACATATTATAGGTAGGTGAGTACACCTATATCATTTCCCACCTTTTTTTAGAAAAATTTTTGAAAGAATATGAAAATTTTTACAAACGAAAAAGTAAGTACATTAACTAATAACAAGTCATATCTAAAGTTCTGCGTAATGCAGCTTGCCTACGTGCAGAAATGTGCTACGCTGCGTTTTATAGTTACAATAACAAAGGTATAAATTTCAAGAATAACAATGATGAAACGTTATCAAGTTACTGACCAATAATTACAATTACGAATGCTTCTGCTGAATGTAATGTGAACTGCTAATGATAAACATTAATTCAAATGCAATTTGTGTTTTTTGAATACAAATTTATGTGTACAGTACATCATACCTATGATATAAGGATATATTTTGCGTTATACATAAAATTTTGAGAAAAAAATTTTTGGCTTTTATACTAACTAATTAAATGTAGGTCCGTATATACTATTGGTATCGTACTCTGCTGTACCGTCTCGGCTTCATCGTGGCTGGACCAACGACACGCACTCTGCAGAACGTCCTACGATTGTACAACAAAATACGATACACAAAAATCACACATAACACTTACACATAAGAGATAAGTTTATATAACAAATATTTACGAGTGACCGATCAGGTGAACACTACTTTAGGCGTCGGAGTTGTTGAAACCGATTGTTGTGGTACTTGTCGAGTATCCACCTTAATATTATGTAAGGTTGTGTTACTGACAACTTCTTTTCCACATCCATTTTCTAACACTTTTAATGCAACGTCTTTTTGCACAGTAGCACAAGGTAATTGCGAACAAAATTACGATCACAATCATCACTATACCAAGTATGTTTAACTTGTTGTCTATAGTGACATTAGATAAATTCTCAGTGACAAATACATTTTCTTTTGTCTGACTTGCACCCATGTTGTGAAAATGTTAGTTCACAATAACGATCGCGACAATGGTTAAATGCACGAAAAATAATTTGTAACAATGAACCTGAAAAAGAAAAATTAATGCTTTATACTTTGTGCTACGTGATTATAATAATTTATAAGTTTCCTGTAATTTTCGCTAAGATGACAAATTGTATCACGTTGTATCGACGCTGGTATGCATGATTATAAAATAAAAATATAGTAAGTACAGAAGTGTAACCAAAATGTTGGTTTGTATTCTACAAAAAATCTAACTGGTTGCTTACTAACTCTACCTGATCGTGTGACATAAGATGATTTACTAGGTTCGCTCGTCTGAATTGTGACTTTCTTAACAATTTTAGGTTTTTCTAAATTTAACTGATAGTCTTTTTTCAAATAATCTTTAGATAAATCATTACTTTCCATGTCTTCATTTAATACATAAGCTGGTTTTAAACGATCTATAGATACTGAAAGTTGTCTGTTAGGTAACTGAATTTTAAATACTTTATTTGTCCTACTGATGACGTGGTATGGTCCGTCATAAGGAGGTTGTAACGGTTTCCTTACTGCGTCATTGCGGAGAAAAACATATTCGCTATTCTGTAAATCTTTGTGCACGAATATCTTACGAGGATTTTTATTTTCCCTAGTTGCAGGTTTAAATTCGTCAATAATTTCTTTTAATTTACGTACATAGTTATATTCATCGCATGGAATGTTATTTATCTTATTGTCACATAAGTCACCTGGCAACCTAATATTATCACCATAAACCATTTGAGCTGCAGTAACACCTGAATCTAACCTAATTGCACTTCGTAACCCTAACATAGCAGTGGGTAATTCAAGTACCCATGACTTGCTATTTAATCGGGCTTTAAGAGCGTTTTTCAAAGATCTATGCCATCGTTCGATTGCTGAATTACTCGCTGGATGGTAAGGAGTTGTTCTAATTTTGTGAATCCCCAGTAATTTCATAAGCTGTTTGAAAAGGTTGCTTTCAAATTGCCTACCCTGATCGGTTGTGATTTTAATGGGACAACCAAAACGACAAATCCAACCATCATATAATGTTTGGGCTATAACTTCAGCTGAAATTTCTTTTACTGGGAATGCTTCGGGCCATCGAGTATACCTGTCTATTACTGTAAATAAATATTTGTTCCCGTCGGAAGTTTCGGGTAATGGGCCTACCAGGTCGCAATGAATTTGTTGAAAACGACCTGTGGGTTCAAATTGACCTAAATCAGAAACAGTATGTCTTTGTATTTTTGCTCTCTGACATCGTACACAAGTTTTCGCCCATCTGTTAACATCTTGATTCATGTTTGGCCAAAAATACCTTTCGCTGACTAATTTAACACTAGCTCTAATACCTGGATGGCTCAAATCATGTAAGGAATCAAAAGCAATACGACGAAAATTTTTTGGTAAGTATGGTCTGGCTCTATCCCTAGATATATCACATAAAATTGAGTTTTCATTATCGTAAAATTGAATTCTTTTAAATTTAATACTGGACGTGTCATTTGATTCGTTCAATAGTTTTGCAAGCTGTTCGTCGCCTTCCTGCGCGTTGGCGAGTTCGTGGAAGTCTATAACCGTGGGACAAGATATGGTTTCAATTCTCGACAATGTATCGGCTACTATGTTATTATTACCACTTATATGACGGATTTGTGAGGTAAATTCGCTAATGAACATTATTTGTCTAGCGCGTCGAGCAGTTTCTCTATTTGTGCCTAATTTACTCATAGCAAATGTTAAAGGTTTGTGATCAGTAAATACTGTAAGTTCACGACCTTCTATCATGTTTCTGAAATGTATTATTGACATATAGATAGCTAAGAGCTCTCTATCATATGTACTGTATTTTCTTTGAGCTTCTGTTAATTTTTTGGAAAAATATCCTAATGGCTGATACGTATTATTTACTTTTTGCTGTAAAACAGCACCAATGCAAGTGTCAGATGCGTCAGTCATCAAAGCTAAAGGACTATTAATATCTGGATAAGTTAACATTGCTGCATTTTTGAGATCGTTTTTACACTTTTCAAAATTTTCCTCAGCCTCGTGCGTCCATTTAATAGGAGTTTTATCTTTGCGTTTTGAGGAACCTAAATATTTATTTAATTCTGACTGATGGTCAGCTGAATGAGGTATATGAGCTCTATAAAAATTTAACATACCTAAAAATCGTCTGAGTCCCTCAACATTATTAGGTTTTGGAAAATCAATTATAGCCTTTACCTTATCTTCTAATGGTACAATCCCTTCAGTAGATACTTTGTAACCTAAAAAATCTACTTCTTTTTGACCAAATTTACACTTTGAAAAATTTATTGTTATGCCATATTTATTAAATCTTTCGAATACTTGTTCTAGATGTTCTTTATGTTGTATTTCATCATTAGAAGCTATGATTACGTCATCAACAAAATTGAATAAAAAATCTAAACCATGGAGAACAGTGTGATGCATAAAACGCTGAAAAGTTTGTGCGGCATTTCGTAGACCAAAGGGCATTTGCAAGAATTCAAATAATCCAAAAGGGCAAATGACAGCTGTTTTTGGAATATCACTTTCCGCGACTGGTATGCAATTATAGGCTCTATTAATATCAAGCTTAGAAAATATTTTTTTACCAGCTAAAACATATGTGAAATCTTGCAAACGGGGTACAGGATATCTATCTGGTTTTGTGACTGCATTCAAACGTCTGTAATCACCACATGGCCTAATGTTACCATCTTTTTTAGGAACGATGTGTAAGGGACTTGCCCAAGCGCTGCTACTCGGCCTACAAATCCCTAACTCCTGCATAATTCTAAATTCATTTTTAGCTTTAGCATACCTGTCCGGTGGTAGCTGCCTCGCTCGTGCTCTCACTGGTGGTCCCGTAGTCTCGATGTGATGGCGTACGCTGTGCTTGCTGGTTTCCTTATATGACACCGGTTTAGTTAACTCGGGATACCTATTTAACAGATCTTGATAGGGACATTCATTGGTTATCGTTCGTAAAGTTGGCACAGAGCTACTAGAAATATTACCTAAAACGCTTAAGTTGGTTACCTGATCGATCAATCGCTTGCCACTTATATCTATAAGTAATTTAAAGTTAGCTAAGAAGTCCGCACCTAATATTGGTTGCTTGACGTCCGCTAATACAAACATCCAACGAAAAGCTCGTCGTAAATTAAAATCTAAAACCATAAAATGTATGCCATAAGTCCGTATTTCAGTTCCATTGGCCGCATACAATTTATATTGATCACTTTGAGCACGATCTTTTTTATTTACGAAAGTACGAGGTAACACAGAAATGTTAGCGCCACTATCAACTAGAAAATTGAGATTAGATGTCCTATCCCTAACGCACAGACGGTGATTAACATACCGGTCGCTGCCTCCCGCCGCAGACAACACCGTGTCTAGTTTCCCGCTGGAGCCTTGGAGCTGGAGTCGTTCTTCTTCCAACTGCATGGCTGCACGCACTTGTTGGCTCGTTGACGGAAACGGAAATGGTAGAAACACAACCAATTGGGATCTTCGGGGGTTCGCCTACGACTGGTGCTGGGGTTACGTGACCTAGACCTTGAAAACCTAGGGTTCCTGCTTCTTGATCGTCCTCTTTGAGTGGTTTCCAGCTTCTTGAGTCTATCATCTATCTTGGCAATTTCCGCAATCATTGCTTCATCACTCCTTGGTGTAGGCCTGTTGGTTATGGCTGCAATGCTCTGACCAGGGCTCACGGTTTCCATCACCTTGTCTGCTATCGTTGCAAGGGTATCCAATTCTTTGGTGTTGGCCACTGTCAAAATTCCTCTTACTGAAGTCGGAAGGTGATTTTGCCACAAAACTGTCAGTGTGTCGTCGGTGATTCTTCCTCTAGCCAGTTCCTGCATTCTGCGTAATAGTTGGGATGGTTTTTGGTCCCCTAAGTCCATTTCACAAATGAGTTTCTTGATTTTGCGATCTTCGGAATCCTCGAATATAGATAATAATTTTTGCTTGAGCGTATCATATTTCTTGGTGGCGGGCGGGTTACTCACTAGATCGGTAATTTGTTGAATTACGTCTCTTCCTAATTTGGTGATAACCATTTGGTATTTGGTATCGTCTGACATGTGTTGTGGGTTCAGCACTGCCTCCGTCTGTATAAACCACAATCTAGGAGCATCCTTCCAAAATTCCGCTATCCTGGTAGACACTGAGACTGCCGAAAGGAATTGCGTATCGGCGACTAACGTTGGGTTCTCCACGACCAAAGAAGTTCTGACGTACCTTCTGTGTTATCCATCTTCTATAATTATGTTCTTCGTTTTTTTTTTTGGTAAACGGTCCTCGCCGCCGCGGTATGAAGTTGAGTTGCCCCCGTGTTACACAAACCGTACGAAAACGAAGACGATGCGGTATCTATTAATTATAAGTCTATGTCACAAAATTTGCACTATAAGTCCAACGATAAGTAGGTATGTTCGATGTTACGCGTTCTTCACTGGGTCACCACTATAGAGATGTGTGTATGTTGGGTAAGTATATTGGATATGATTTGAAAGTCCACCAGTTCTCAACACAATCACTATTTATTGTTCTTATGTGTAACACGGAACTCACGAATTCACAGATAAATCGATCGGGCCTATATTGACATAAGGAATTACATATAGAGTACAATTGAGCTACCGCGACGGCGAGCGGGGTGCAACTGGCTCGCTCCTATCGCGTTGGTTAAGATTGCAGCGTAAGCTTTTTACATATTATAGGTAGGTGAGTACACCTATAAATGAAATGGAAAGAGCTGATGAGCATTTTCTACTGACGTATAAATATTGAAGATTTGGAACATCTATTCCCTGTTCATCAACATATACCCAAATGGCTGAAATTTTGAGTACTGGAGTTTAGGTTACTACAGTTTGGAACACAAAAAGATTTTTCATCTAAGGAAACTCACGCGGGCGAAGCCGCGGGTAACAGCTAGTTTACTTATAATTTACTAATACTAGTAGTTCGCCGCGAACTCAGACCTCGCGATTATTACTCGCGTTTTTATTGATATATTTTGATTTCGATTTTTCTAACATAATTCAGTTCCCTAAATAAAATCTAGATGGCGTTATCCAAAGTTAGAACACGCTATGGTTTCGTTTGCTGGATAATCGCGGAAGTTTTTTATTAATATTTCAAAAACTACTGAACCGATTTTGATGCCCAACGAACTTGAAAATTCTATTGATATTTCCTACATGCCTACCAAATTTCATCAAAATCGGACCATCGGTTTGGCAGTTATCGCGATACAAACATACATACATACATACATACAAACAATGTGTTTCGCCCCCAACTTGATTTAGAGACCTTCGCTCGCTTCGCTCGCTCGGTCAATTATAAATGAGAAAGTTTAGATGTAAGTTTGTGAATTTGTGAGGATGTTTGTTTTTTTTTATAACATAGGGCGGATTACGATGAAATTTGTTACACGGGTAGGAAAATACCGGGAATAGCACATAGGGTACTTTTATCCCGAAATTTCCACGGGACAGAAGCCCCGGAGCGCGGCTAGTTAATACATAATTAATACAAACTTGGAATCAACATGCTTGACCCATAAATGATCTAACTAAGGATCGACAGTCCTGAATCTAAGCAGGGGCACCACACCCCGAGGGGGGGGGGGGGTTTACACAGAAAGAACCAGACTGCGATCATAAATTTTGATGAACAACCTTTTTTTTAATAGTCTTTAGTAAGGAAGAAACACCACGAAATTACTAAATTTTCTGCCCCGGCCCCAGTTCAAAGTCATAGATCCGAGGCGGGGTATCGAACCCGGAACCCTACTTACCCTAATCAGGTTGCTGCGTCGCTTGGTGACCGGGTCCAGCCCCAGGTACATCTGAGTGGAGACGTCCGCGATCTTACTGGCTGCCTCCAACGCCTCGTCGCTATCCTGATAATAACAATTATTATTTTTTATTTTTTTTATAGAACAGTAGGCAAATGAGCATGCGGGTTGCCTGATGGTAAGCAATCACCGCAGTCAATAGACACCAACGACCCTAAAAAGGTCAAATTAAACAATTATTCAAAACCTATACGACACTACGTAGCTTTGAACCTTTGTTTCAACCTCCAACCTTCAACCTTCAGAAATCAAAAATTCTTTATTGAAACTTGGCCTTCAAAGGCTCTTTTTGCCGTCGAAAACTAATTATATAATCATAGTATATTATGTCTCAAAGCTACAAACTACTAGCATTTCGGAACGACCACTGCTGAGAAGAAACGCCGAAAGAAACTCATGAAACAGTCTTAGTCGCCTAACATGCCTATTTATTATCGAGCGTTGAACGTCGTATAACTTTGACATTCCACTATTATCATTATCAATATGTAGAGGGTTTTCTTCGGAACTGATCAACCGATTTTAAAAATTCTTCTTCACCAATAGAAAGCTTCATTATACCGGAGCGACATAGGCTACAATTTGTGTCTGTATCTCCTGAGCGAAGCCAGGGCGGGGCACTAGTCCTAACTAATATTATAAATGCGAAAGTGAGTTTGTTTGTTACCTCTTCATGCTTTATCTTCTGAACCAATCTTCCTGAAATTTGGCATACACATAATTTGAAGTACTGAGAAGGACATAGGGTACCTTTCATTCCGGGAAAAAACACTGTTCCCGTGGGAAATTCACGCGGGCGAAAGCTAGTAAAATATATAATTAAACACTTTTTGCGACTTTTCAGTCTGAGTTAATACTTCTGATGAGATCAAACCTTATTGGGAAAATCCATTTCCTACGTATGACTCCATAAGAAATAAATAAGACAAAAAAGTCTTACCGGGTTTGAACCTTGGACCTGCTGCGACAGAGTGCTGAGGAACTCCGTGAGCTCCTGCAGCTCATTGAGCAGCCTCTTCTTGGCATCCTCATCCATGTCCGTCTTCGCGACGGCATTCACTCCTGAAGATATTCAATAGGACACCAGTCAAGGTATGAGAATTGTTAAAAATATGAAATATTATGATTATGATAGAATTATTAACGCAATTTCTTAGTCGTTAAGGATTAAACACATTTTAAGACTTTTCAGCCTTTTGAGCCTGAGCTAATATATTGGATATAATTGGAATAAGAATATAAGAAGGCCTATCCAGAAATTCGAAATTGCCATAGTGGATCCAGTCTGCTAAAGATGAGGGTTATTAGTATTTAGTTACCTGATGCTATCAAAGGCATGTCACTTTCCATTGAGTTCACGATGCTCTTAAGTTCCGCAGTGTGAGGACCTAAAACAAAAATTAAAATCTCTTCTTTATTCCTTTTTTTCCCTCGCCTTACGTTTTTACTTTTAATACTTAGGTACATAACTTGAAACATCCTACATGATGCGATGATATACTCATAATCGTGCATTTATCCACAATACGCAAAATCTACTAAACGGATTTCGATGAAATTTGGTACACAGTTAGAATGAAACCTGTAAAACACATAGACCCCACGAAAGCAGAGCCAAGGGTGCAGCCAATAGTTTATACAACAAAAAACAACTACATCACCCTTTTACAGCGAATTAAAATGATCTCTAAACGCATGAACGTAGTGTCGTCTTCTTCACCAGACTATAACAAGACAATTAAAATGTTTTTCCTCACCATCACCGCTGCTGATGAGGTTGACGACCTTCACCGAGTTGGAATTCATTCTGTTCAGCTTCCTCACGAACTCCAGAGACATTCCCTTACGATGGGGAACATCACCAGTCTAAAAAAACAATGTACATATTCATGGGTTATAATACCATTAATATTTATAAATGTGAAAATTTGTGAGAATGGTTAGACGTTTGTTGCTATTTCACGGATTTCGATGAAATTTGGTACACGGGTAGATTACAACCAGTAGCGAATTTGGGGGGGGGGGGGGACACGAGGGCACGTGCTCACCCCCAGACTGCTATTTTGTGTAGGTACCTACTATGGAGGGAGATTGTATAACAGTTCATATCAAATTAAAATCAGAGTTGTTAAAATAACAGAATTTAGTGAAATGTTTATTTCTAACAGTTGTAATTTACCACTTAGAATAGCATTTAGGGTACTTTTATTTATTTTATTTCGAAATTCTCACGGGAGAGGAGCCCGCCCATCAAACATTTTGGTCAAAATTACTATAAAATTTCCTATTTATACCAAGAATAGAATATTTTATGATAATTTCGACTAAAAATGTTTGCTGGGCGGGGGTGCAACCAGTTGATTGAACGATGTCAATAATAGATAGGTAGATAGTACAAACTACTAGCATTTCGGAACGACCACTGCTGAGAAGAAATGCCGAAAGAAACTCATGAAATAGTCTAGACAGATAAGGAGAGTGAGTTAGTATAGTGAGAAAGAGAAAGAGAAGGGAGACTCACGATGGTGCAGCGCTGGGCGGCCAGCTGCTGGCTCACCAGCACCTGCTGCACCGACACCAGCTGCGGCCCGGGAGCCGTCTGACCTGGAATCAAACAATCAATCAATCAATATATATGTTATGGACCAAGTATATAAAAGGACATTCTAAAAGATACCTTGCAGTTTGAAAAATGGCCTTTATAAATCAATTAATCATTTATCAATTTGAACCAAGTATTATATAAAACTAGCTTTTACCCGCGGCTTAGCCCGCGTGAATTTCCTACGGGAATAGTGATTTTTCCCGAGATGAAAGGTACCCTATGTCCTTCTCAGTACTTCTAACTTTGTATATGCGAAATTTCAGGAAGATTGGTTCAGTAAATAAAGCGCGAAGAGGTTACAAACAAACTCACTTTAGCATTTATAATATTAGTCGGGATACTTCCGTTATTAAGTGACTGACAGACAACGCACAACCAAAACTAGCTGGGCGTAGGAAGCTGAAATTTGACATGTAGGTTCCTTAGGGAGTGTAGGGTAGAACTAAGAGAGGATTTCCTGAAATTCCCGCGGGAACAAAGTCCTAAAGCCTGGAGGCTAGTGGTGAATATTATGCAAAGTTCCGACGCAGATAATTGCTCCATGACATCATCGTCATCGATTTTAATATCCCCACTGGTGGGGCAATGGCCTTCCTAATGATGGATAAAGAGGATGGGCCATGACCCACCACGCAGGCCCATTTAATTTTGATTTTGAAAATCCTTTTTATTAGTATTTATTTGTAAAAAACTTCATCCCTTGATTATTTTTTAATTAAGTGATTTTTTTTCTTGCTATGTGTGTCCCACTGTTGGAAAAAAGCCTCCCCTAACTTGCTCCACGTATCTCTCTCTATCTTTGGTCTTTTCTAATTTCTAATCAAGTGATACAGTTAATTGTTTTCACTGGACGGAATTACCTGGTTCATAAGATACGATCTTCGTTGGTCCTACGAACGACTCTTCCACGATCTTTGAAGGATTATTCTGCACGTGCTGAACGATGTTGGCTCTGTAAAAAAACGTAAAAGGTGAGTAGGGATAACATTGTACATACGGTAAGATCGTTAAGAGTCAAGTCTTGGGTGGATGGGAACACAATTTTAATGTGTACATCTTAAATACAAAATACTATTAAATCTAATATTACCTGTTCCTCACTCACCTAGCCTTAGCTTCGTATGTTTCTCATCATGTTTCTCACTCATCTAGAAGCGTGTACGTTGTCCTCCACGACAACCTGGCCATCATTCATAGAATCGTTGCGAGCGCCGGCCAGCCACTTAGCTATATCGATATAGCCTTGAAGATGTCGCTATTTCAGTACTATAACATCTAATATTACCTATGTTTCTCGATCACCAAACCTTAGCGTCGTATGTTTCTCATCATGTTCCTCACTTACCTGGAAGAGTGTACGTTGTCCTCCACGACAACCTGGCCATGATTCATAGTTTCGTCGCGAGCGCCCGCCAGCCGCTTAGCGATGATATCGCATGTAGCCTTGTAGGATGTCGCTAATTCAGTTCTATTACATCTAATATTACCTATGTTTCTCGCTCACCAAATCTTAGCTTCGTATGTTTCTCATCATGTTTCTCACTCACCTGGATGAGTGTACGTTGTCCTCGATGACAACCTGGCCATCATTCATAGTATCGTTGCGAGCGCCCGCCAGCCGCTTAGCGATGATATCGATGTAGCCTTGCAGGATGTCGCGGATGCGGACCGCGTCGTTCGTTTTCACGCTGTATTCCTTGTCACTGAGAAAAAGTATTTTTTTTTTATTATTTATATCAGGCGAACTAGAGGCTGGCACTATAGGCTATTAAAAATATTTCTGTAAGAGAATTATTCAAAATATGCAATTTTATGATACAATATATACAAATAAACTCAAATTGCTACTTTTTAGCATCTCTGAATTAATTTATTAGAGATCAAACTTTGTGAATAACGCACTGGACAGAGAGGAATGACGAGTTATCGAATTTATATCAGTGGGGTTATAAATCGATCGTTTCATTCTCAGCCTTTAATAA
The DNA here is from genome assembly GCA_018467065.1 of Ephestia elutella. Lineage (NCBI taxonomy): Eukaryota > Metazoa > Arthropoda > Insecta > Lepidoptera > Pyralidae > Ephestia > Ephestia elutella. The sequence goes on from CM031590.1 coordinate 1,080,133, forward strand.
GCGGTGGTGGCAACTGGCGAGCGATAGAAGAAGTTGGAAATTAACCGGAGTCTTTTGCCCAGCAGTGGGACCTATTAGCTAAATAAAAAAAGTTACGGTCATCATCATCATCTCGAGTCGCAATGGCAAAAATTAGATTTTGTTTACCAGTATTTGGCCACTTCCACCGCCCTATCGTGGCCTCATTCAGGTCCAAGGTATAGGAGGAAGAGCAGTTGGGGTTCGATGAAAAATAATAACCTGTAATCCCCGAAGTTGAGCGTGAAGGTGTGCGACTTGCCGACCTGGTAGGACATGACCTGCGTGAGCGGCCAGGACTGCAGGATCTCTTTAGTTTCCTCGTCCAGCCGCAAGATGGCGTTGGCGCTGATGCCCAGCAAACGAGGCACCAGCTTCTTCTTGCCTTTCTGTTGTTTCTCCTGTTGCATGTTTCAGTTAATTAAATATCCTTTACAGTATGCCGTTCTCACAATGACAACCGGACGATGAAAGATCTAATGACAACTTTGTAAAATGAAAACTACTCGTAATGTAGATTTTCCCCTGCTTCCCCTTATTTAGGAAAACTCTATTTTATTTCTGTATAAATACCCCGTGAAGTTGTAAGTGTCACCGAAATTTACACCACTTCTAAAATAAATGATAAAAGTTCTTTATATTTTTTGTTTTTCCTTTACTTAAAAAGAAAGTGTAGATTAAAATGATAACTTCTTAAAAAAACTATTTCTGGAAATAAATAATATAAAAAAATGGTATACGAATCTAACTCATGTTTTCATATAGATCACCACTTCACCAAAAATATTGTGAGGAAACCTGCACACTGACTGTTTAGTTTACTAGTGTGTTTACGGCTACTGCCACTAGATGGCGGTAGTCGTAAAAGTCATTTCGGATGCCTTTAGGCGACCTAAATGATAGATGAAAGGAAGGATGAAATTACTTTGACAACAAAGAAGGTGACCCCGTAAGTGGGCAGTTCCCTGGCTGTCTTCGTGTAGAGATGCTTCGCGTCCAAGGAGCTCAGACCCTGCAAAGGCAATTGTTTTTATTTAAATAGGCTTCAAAATTGCAAGAATGAACATAAAATATGTGTATGTAAGTTTCTTAATTGCACCATAAGTCCTGAACGGCTTAACAGATTTTGATGTGAGAGGTATTTTTAGATTTCTTGCATTCCTCCGAGTGATATACAGGGTGTTTTTTAAATCATTGGCATCCTTTCTACTGGTGAAAGTACTCATGAACATGAGGAACTTTTTGTATGGGACCGACTCAATCCGATGGAAAAAAAAATCAGCTGTTCCATACATTTCGGGTGAGTAGGTATTGGAAAATAGTATGGAACAGCAGATTTTTTTTCCATCGGATTGAGTCGGTCCCATACAAAAAATTGCTCATGTTCATGAGTACTTTCACCAGTAGAAAGGATGCCAATGATTTAAAAAACACCCTGTATAGGTTGGTAGAATTAAGATTCAATGGGAACTTAAAGCCTACAAGAGCTTTTATTGTTTTAATGGCTTCGTTAAGGTAGACTTCGGAGCAATGCGGCTTGCGGCCTGCGGCCTGCGTCATGCGTCACTCGCGGCCCATGCGGCCATGCGGCTGTACTTTATTTATACATTCGGAAGACCAACAGCTAGATTAATATAATAGTAACAATATACAAATTTCAAAGCCAATTATAGGTCTTCACATATAATAACACACTAGAAATTTTGAATTTTCGGGAACGCCAACAACATATTCAGATAATCACAGAACATCATCAGGAATGCCTAAGTATCTACAGGCTACAAGTAACATATATGTAACATGTAAATATTATAATAAATGATTTGTAATGAATATTATAAACAAAGGTCCTGGATTTTAGTGCATAATACTATACAAACTTAATAAAACCTCAAGAAAAATAAATTAAACAAAATTAAGAAACAAACTAATGTTCAAAAAATTTGCCATACAATAAACGTTTAGCCCTGGCTGGAGTTGTATTAAAAATATCAAGATCTAAGGTTTTGGAAACACGGTTTTGTTTTTTTTTTCTTAAGGTGTTGAACAGTCTACCTGCTCGCCATAGGAATGAGTTTTGTCTATAATTGGCCGATACCACCGAAAGACTGATAGGAGAATAATGCCGAAGAGATTTGGCGGGAACTGAGAAATTAAGCTTAGACAATAGCTCTGGGGAATCTACCAATCCAGTCGTCAACTTTAACAGATAGGTGATATCCGCAACTTCACGGCGTAAATTTAGGGGAACGAGATGATGCTGCTTACACAGTGGAACATAATCTAATGTATTATAATTAATTTTAAGACGGTAACACAAATGTTTAATGAATTTCATTTGGATCCTTTCAATCCGATCAATATAAACTTGGTACCTAGGATTCCAAACCTGTGAGGCGTACTCAACGTTACTCCTCACAAAAGCGCAGTACAGAATTTTTAGGACAGTTTTAACAGAGCGAAAAGAAGATGCGCAGCGCAATACGAAACCAAGTGCTTTGGATGCTTTTGCCACCACCTTGTCAACGTGGTCCTCAAATATTAATTTATCGTCGTGATAAACTCCCAGATCCCTTACACAAGTATTCCGCTGCAATGACTCGCCTTTGAGAGTGTACGAAAAGGAAATTAAGTTTATTTTCCTGGTGAACGTAACAACACAGCATTTAGATGGATTTAGTTCCAAGCAATTGTCCGAACAGTAACTTTCCAACCGAGACAGATCAGATTGCAAAGCCAATACATCGTTGTGGGATGATATAGCTGAAAATATTCTCATATCATCGGCGAAACACAATACATGAGAAGACTTCAGGCAACTGCTAATGTCATTGATAAACACGGTAAATAATAATGGGCCCAAAAGCGAACCCTGCGGTATTCCGCTGGGTATGTCCACCCAACTTGATATATAGTTATTAACTACAACTGCCTGAGATCTATTGTCTATGTATGATGCAAACCATCGCAAGAGATCACCCCGTACCCCATTATTCAATTTTAAAATTAGCCGGTCATGATTGATACGATCAAAACATTTACTATAGTCAGTGTAGACAACGTCGACCTGCTGACCATTATCCATAGCCTCCGTAACATAGTCGTTTAAGATAACCAGATTGGATACAGTAGATTTACCACTCATAAACCCATGTTGACTGGAACATAGTGCGCCTTTAAGTGCTGAATAAAGTTGATCACGAATCAATCCTTCAAAAATTTTGAAAATTATACATAGTTTTGAAATGGGCCTAAAGTTCTTTATATCAGTCTTAGATCCTGATTTATGCACAGGTGTAATAAATGCTCTCTTCCAAATAGCTAGCACGGTATGCTCACGCATTGAGCGTTGAAATAGTAAAACAATGGAAATGAAAATGAAATGGAAATGGTTTCGGCAGTCGCGATAAGTAAAGATGCAGGCAGATCATCTGGACCAGCTGACTTAAGAGGGTCCAGTGCTTTTATCAATTTACTTACTGGCCCTACTGATATTTCCACAGAAGAAATATCAACACTCGTTTCGCAAGGAGGATCCATGCGAGAAGTACCCACATGCGGAGTTGGCGCGGTATTAGAAAAATTTGAATAAAAATGCGTTACAAATATCCTCTCCCGAATTGACCTGAGTACCATTAAAATGTAGGCTACTAGGGATAGTGTTAGTCTTAAATTTTGATTTTATATATGACCAGAAATATTTAGGAGTATTTATATTACAGGAGTATATGAAACCCTTTCCGAGCGATGCGTCACAGCCGCATGCGTCATGTGCATTGCTCCGAAGTCTACCTTAAGTAGCCCAATATGACTGTCCCAGCGTTTCCCCATCCAAAAGGTTGTGCTTGGGGCACAGGGGGGTAAAAATGTATCTACAAAAAGGGTTATTGTTGCGGTTCTACTATTATATCTCGAAAAAAGACCCACAATTTCGAAAACATAGTCCTATTAAAAGATTTAGAGCATTAAATTTTGCATTTAATGGGACTAAATACATATTTTTTGGACCACCCAGTCCCATACTAGAGCTCATTGAAGTTGAACAAATTCCACAGGTATTTCAAATGCGAAATTTTAGATGTGTGAGAGGAGGTATATTTGATACTCAACTACGCAAAATCTACTGGACGGCTTTTGATGAAATTTGATACACTGCTAGAAAAATACCGGATATAGCACACACCTTTTATTCTGAAATTCCTACGGGAGTAGGGCCCTGGGGCGCAGCTAATATAGCATTTTTCATAGGTATGGAAAACTTGCTAAACCCCGGTGCTCCGCTCACTTGGGAATTTCGAGATAAAAATTACTATAAGTAAATTTTCAAGACTTGCTCTATTTGTGTGCCAGATTTCCTAAAGATCCGTCCAGTAGACTGTGTGATTGAGTGGCAAAAATTGCAAGTTTGTATGGGAACGTTATCATTTATGATAATATATACTAGATGAGCCCCGAGGCTTCGCTCCCATGAGAATTTCATAAAAAAAGTACACTATGTGCATTATTAGGTTTAACCCTACTCGTGTACCGAATTTCATCGAAATCTGCTCAGTAGATTTTGTGTGATTGAGTAACAAACATACATCCGACATGGCATTTAATACTAGCTGACGCCCGGGGCTTCACTCTCGTGACAATTTCAGAATAAAAAGTAGCCTATATATTTTTAAGGTTTTACTCTACTCGTTTATCAAATTTCATCAAAATCCGTTCAGTGGTTTTGCGTGATTGAAATTAGTGAATTAGTTATAAAAAATTAAAATTTGTTCAACTTCGGTGAGTAATTTTATGGGAACGGGTTATCCAAAAAATATGTATTTACTCTCATTAAATGCACAATTTCATGCTCTAAAGCTTCCATTAAGTCTATGTTACGAAATCGTGAGTCGTTTATAACATAGAATTGTAAAACCGCAACAACACCACTTTTGACGGTACATTATACCCCCTGTGCCCCAAGCACAACTTTTTTGAGGGGCAAAGGCTAGGATAGTAATATTGGGCAACAAATGAAGCTCCTAACATAGTAAGCTAAGTAGTTGGCTTTAAAGTCGATTCGTCTTATTTTTTGCTTTAATTCTACCGACACAACCATAACACAACTGACAACTCACATATAATTGCCAGTCGTGTTTACTATTTTTAGTAATTAGCTTGTTAAATCGTCATATCCTTACTTATATGTCGGAATTGAACACATATCACAACATCAGAATTATCAGATAATCATGGGTTCAGGGGGGCAGAGCTCAGATATCGATGACCAGAGCTGTAAACAACAGCACACAGGTACTTCAACAACGGGTTCACGTGGAAACACATGTGGGCATTAGACTCAGATCAAAATATTAACTGTCAGGAAGAGGGTATTTCCAAAATAACATGCACAGCTCTTAATAGACAGGGTAAACCACTCCTATCTCAAGTTACAGCTCAAAGCATCCCGGGATTCATAGGATATTAAAGGATTAGGAAATCATCTAGCACTAACCTCTTATTTGGTCCACGTGTCACGGCTAGGGTCCGTGCCCTAACCTACCCACGGCAAAGGATCGTGCCTGACCACGCACGGACCAATCCATTTCAACCAGTGAGTTCTACTGAATGGTCTTCCGTGATAACTAGCCAAACACAGTTTAACCATCAAAACTGTCCAACAACGAAGATCTCCAATATCGCGCTGATAACACCATCACATACAGTCACATCGTTAACGCACTAAGTAACACGACAATAACACTATTCAATCACTGACTTCATAGCTACAGAGAATTCAACACAACCGGGCGACACGTCCGCACCGCACCGCGCCACGAATAAGACTGCTTCGCTATAATATCATAACGATCGCACGTTGGATTTATTACAAAGAGGGGGTGACACAAGTGACATTGTCACTTTGACACATTTCCTACGAGTACGATCTTGAAAACTGTTTTAAACCATTGATTACCTAACAAAATAAACCACAGTTAATTTAATTTATGTAAACGCTCTGACATATATTATAAACGCGAAAGTGAATTTGTTTATTTATTTGTTACCTCTTCACGCTTTATCTACAGAACCAATCTTCCTGAAATTTCGAATACACATAGTAAGAAATACTGAGAAGGACATAGGCTACCTTTCATCTGCGGAAGACCAGCGTTGTGGATCGTACCCGACACATGGTGAGCGGAGGTCGTTTTGGTGTTTGTTTTTTCAAATAAACAATTTTATTTATTTTCTTTCATCCCGGGAAAAAGGACTGTTCCCGTTGGAAATTCACAGGGGCGAAGCCGCGGGCAAAAGTTAGTAACTTACTTAATAAACTAGATTAGTTGACGTCAGAAAATTACTTAAAATTAAGGTTACTACCTGGTGCTTCATGTACTCCTTTACTATCTTCTTCTCCAGCCCGCTCTTGTTTGCTATGTTGCTGGGAAGCAGCTCCTTGTAGCTGTTGACAAAGTATGCTTCATAATCTACAAGGCAACATGACCTTTAAGGCCAGGCAATAAGATCTTTGAGGTATGACTGTAGATTTACTGTAAATTGAAGTGCTGTAAGCTTTTAAATGTCAAACTTCTCACTTCATAACGCTGTAATACAGTTATAAGTATCAGAATAAAATTTATAGGGAATTTAATTAATTGAAGCTGGTTGGGAGTTAACTTTAGCTGAACTTCAGAGCAAGGCCCTTAAGGTTAGAATAAAGTGAGCAGTAAGACATTACTTCGCAAAATCACACTTCATAAATGCGAAAGTATGTTCATTTGGCAGAGATTATACTTACTCTTCCAAATACCCTGTTTTACGTTTCTCCTCTTGAAAGTCGCCATACTGGATTTGACACTGGATACCGGCAAACTCGCAAGCTGTGTGATAGATAAAACCTAATTTAATGTAACTTAAAGATTACAGTTGAGTTTGAGTTGAGGGAAATGAGTTTTATTCAAAACCGGGAATTCTTGTCATAGACGATGGGCTAGCAACCTGTTAATACTCATATATCTGAATATTCCACCACAAAGCCCACTACAAGTATTCTGCTAAGCGTGGCCTTCGAGCCTCACGATTCTTGGCTCTGTCTAGCTCGTAAGGAATAAAGACGTGACACTGTATCTGTATCTTCCACTCCTATCTTTAATTTATTTTTTATTTTATGTATTAAGCAAACACAACAGTTAACAATCACATACGGTTCTGTTTTTGTAACAATTTCAACCTAATAAACTTAGCCTTTGGCATTATTACCTGCTTCCGAAGAAGGAATAAATACATCGTGAGGAAACCTGCACTCTGATTGACTGTTCTGTTTACTAGTGTGTAGTATGGGTGCCCATAGTTGGCGGCAGTTGTTAAGGCAGGCTTTGGTCAAATGCTTTTAATAGATTCGAAAAATCTAACACCAGTGTAAACACTGATAAAGACAAATATTTTTTTATCTCTCTACAAACAATTTTTTTGACATGACAGCCAAATCCCTGAGGATTGATACGGACCAGGCTAGGTTTCCCACAACCACAGAATTAATATAAGTACTACGTACAGAAACGTCCCTGCCCCTCCCGCAATATGGCATCCCCCCGCACTTCTCCCCCGTTCTTGTGTGGTTGTGGGACGCTATGACTATGAAAACGCACACATTGACGTGTTACTGACGTGTTAACGGATATACAGTTTCATTTGTAGTAGTAGTAGGTATATTTGACGCGCCGTTTCTATGAAGCGCCCACCCTGTGCTACAACCAATCAATACCCAGGACTTGGCTAGAAATATAAAATTGTATCAGCCACATGAACTGCTGGACAATTGGACATGCCTTTTTTATTGTTCAGTACAGATTTCAGTACAGATTTGTACAGTCACTAGCATGTCAATTTGTACCCTATGCAGTGGTAATAGCGGCTATTTACAATGATTTTAGGTTGTACAATTATATCGCACAAAGTTTATTCCTAAAATTTTGAGAAAATAATAATAACACACACACAGTTTTATATAAAATATTTATTAAATGTAACTATAACATATTAATGTCATAAAACTTATTTTCTAATAATCTGAAATATTTTCCTTCCAGAAGATATATAATTTTTCTTTCTTTCGTTCATAGATGTGAGAAATCACCACTCAAATAGTCTTTTGCTTGCTTACCACTATTAATATATCACTGGCCATTTGCACACAAATCGGAATAAAAATACAAACGGATATTATCATCTGATTTCTTTATTATTTAGATGTCTAATGTTCCGGCACACACTAAAAACAAGTGTATGTACCATGTCTGTACATTCAAATTGAATTTAATTTCTTCATGTGTACCTATGATTAAGACCTTCTATTGTCTATATTCTTAATTCTGTGACACTCGTACCAAAGTAACCGAAAAATACATGTACGACCGAAACTCATCTATTAGAATCACTAAACCCAGGCCTGTCTTCTTTGTCCACGATCTGCTGCAACTCGTAATCCTGCACCACCTGGAATATCTTGCTCTTCGCCTGGTTCAAATAATACGGCGTGAATTTCCTCAAAGTGGACCCTATTGTTATCAGAAACACATCCAAAGGGTCAGTTGTACTCAACTCTTGCGATAACGTTTCAAAATTGCTCACATTTGTTTCATGTTGACTATTTTGTATGTTCTGAGTGATTGGCTTTAATGTTATTAATCTATCTTTGGTGTCTTCCTCGACGAAAACTTCATTCGGCATTTCTAATTCGGTTTCATCGTCTAAGTACTCTGAGTAGTCTTCGCCGGTGGTGGGGATGTCTTTGAAATAAGGGACCATGAAGGCCAGTTCTGACTCGTATTTGTAATGTCGACTGTGATTCGGGTTTTTCATGCGCTCCTTCACTTTCTTGCGCATCATGTCGCGCATGTTTATCCATCGAGTTTTGCACATTAGTCCTGAAATTTAAAAAATAAATTAATTATAAAAATTGGCAAAAAATTATAAATTCTTTAATGAAACTTGGCCTTCAAAGGTTCTTTTTCACGTCAAAAACTAATTAAATAATCATAGTACCTATATTATGTCTCAAAGCTACAAACTACTAGCTTTTCGGAACGACCACTGCAGGCATCGATTAGACCCAAATTTATTAGAAAATAAAAATCACGACTGACAACTCACATAGCCTCACTCAAGAGGAATGCAAGGAATCTAAAAACACCTATCACATCAAATTCTGTTAAGCTGTTCAGGACTTATGGTGGAATAAAGGAACTTACATACATACATGAACCCTGAAAACATAACACTTCTTTTTTGGTCAGTCGTGTAAAAAATCAAGCTGATTTTCAATTGAACCCAGGACCTCGACACCCTGCTGATATAACTGTAGTAAGTACTTATGCTAAAAACGCCTCATGAAATATTTCTTGCAATATCACAACAATGTCATTTTGCTCGTAATTAACGTTGTTTAGTAAGAAATCTGAATAGATTTACATGGAAAAGGTAATAAAAGTTGTTTATTTTTTCATAGGGCGGCAAACGAGCAAGCGGGTCTCCTGATCACCGCTGCCCATGGACTACTGCAACACCCACCACGCACAAATAAAACATTTGTCTCAAAAGTTTATTTTGATGCTGTTTCTAATTATCTAGAAATTTGAACACGGGATGTTGACACGAAAGCAAAGCAAGGGCTGGTACCCTCACAACGGGCCTTTACTTTACTCGTGAAATATCAATAAAAAAATCGAACTTACCAGGTCTATTCAACTCATCTCCGATTTTCTGCCACACCACTTCTCTCGAATCAAAATCCATGTACTTCATATGTTTTACATCGTACAGTATGGGGTTTTCTTGTACTAGTTTGATCAATTTGACGTCGAGAGATTTGCTGAAGGGGAGCGGCATCGTGACGTTGACGTTCCGTGGCGACCACGGGGCGACTGAGCGGCAACAGGTCGCCGGCGCGGCCTCTGCCCGTCGTCGTCGGTTGCTCAGCACGGAGCGGCAACGCTGCGTTTTCGTATCGCACGCTTTGCTATCCACAATAGTTGGGGCGGGACCACGTGAGTGAATATATGACAATGGGCCCCAATTTTAAAAATATGTACTCTACTTTTCAACCTATATTACTTTTTGTGAAGAGATCATATATCGTTCCTTCATTATCTATACCTCGTTACTAAAGTAACCTTTCATCTGTTATCCTTCTCTTGTCAATTCTCACGGAAATATGAATAAGAGTGGAAGTGTTACTTGATAAAATTAGTAAGTGAACCGTGGTCGCCAAACTCACACATTTAAGTTATAAATCATACACTACACTACAGATGAACAATGAGCTTTATTGGTCATTTTTATTTTATCAAAGTGTATTAAGTCAATGCGACTATATCGGACAAACAAGTACCTTAAGTCTTCGACATATGGCTTAATTTGTACTGTACAAGAACGTACATAAGACGTTTTAAAGTCCAACGTCGACTGAAGAAAAAATTCCGCCACTCGACAATAGATGGCGTTTCAAAACTTTTGAGCAACTATGACCCATAAATCAAAGAGAATAGGGTTTAAATTAGCGTCAAATGAAAGTATTCCTAGTGCTACTCGATTAGTGCAGTAGCGGATTGATTATTGCAACACAATATCGATATCGATAGATCAAATTTTCATACAAACTCATAATAACAAAATAGATTTTCTTTCTTCTATATTGTTTCGCGGATTTATAGTGTTATTATTTTAATCAAAAATTAACGTAATATTTTGTTATAAAAAAAGTGTGTCGAAATCAAGAAATTATTTTCCTCGAAATGCTCGGAACATATAGTTCTAAATTAGTTGTCATCCAAACAACTCTGCCAGTTGCATCTATCCATTTTTCTTTAAAATCAGGATCTTTGGGAAACCTTAAAATTAATATTTCATACAATGTAAACAAAATATATCGATAAAATCCAAAACATTACCTTACTAGGTACATCACTAATCGAGTAGCATAGACGTTTCGGGAAGAACAGAGGAGCACGCGTTAATGACAAAATCGACCTTATATAAATGACATTAAGGTAACTTTTTAACAAATAATATTTTAAAGTTTTTATTATCATTATTGAACTTTTATTTTAAAGAAAACAAACGAAATATTACTCACCTGTGGTACGAAACACCTCCATTTTTAAGATTAATTTTGCTACTGTTATTTTTGCACTCTAAAATAGAACAAAATGGCATTTTGACGAGGGAATTTCGACGAGAATTCAATGTCACGAACAAACTACTCAGCGCGAAGTCAGAACACAACTAGAATGACGAGCCGTGTTTGTTAGCAATGCATTGCTTACTTGTGGCGACCGCGCCACGCCTACTTAACACTTCCACTCTTATTCATATTTCCGTGTCAATTCTGGTTTTATTCCAACATAATGTTGTCTATTTAAACTAATATAAGTAATATACCTTTCGTTGCATTATACTTTATTTAAACGTATTTCAACTACGGAAACATTAATATCAAAAACTTAACACTTTTCAACATTCATTTTTAAACAAATCGGTAAATACTTTCTGGGCAGTAGGCTTATCGCCAATCACATTTTTATCTATAAATATATATCTGCATGTCAAGTACACGGTGACATCAGCGCATTCGCTGAAATGAATTGGATAGTTTTGTGTGCTGTTTTGTGTATATTACTTAAGGTAGGTATTCGTAACGTTCATACGTTTAATTAAAAAGTAATGTGCTTACTTTAATCAAAATGTATCGGTATCGGTCGGCTGTTGCCACACAATTTAATACTTGCAGAATAAAATAAAACAAATAAAATACACGAAACACCTACACTCTGAACCCATCTTTACTCATGTACAAAACATCGTCACGGATGGTATCATATCGCGACGTTCGTTATCATAGAGGTGGCCGCGCGGGGGACGGGACGGGGCGACGCGGCGACACGGTGTTACGTACGTACGAGGCACGCACGAAGCGGCAACGTCTCATGCATAGCATAGGGCACGCAAAACCGGTCTATTATATTATTATCCATAATGCAGAAGGTAGGTATACTTATGTAGGTACATCTACTCTGCTTGTGCTATTTTTATCATGTAGTCACAAACAATAAAATGTAAACAAATCGGTCCTTAAAACAATGTGATAAGGCCTAAAATAGAATCAATGCTCATAGGATTGGTACCTAATTAAATTCGTAATAACGTAATAATATAAGAACCTATATAAAATAGAAAGGTATAAAGTACCTATTTAAAGAAATACCAAGAGAGAGATACAAACAGAGGTACCTAGCTGACTGACGACACGACAGACGACAGTCACGTTGACGCATTTATCGATCCACATTTCTGTGTTGAGTCGTGTCTACCAATGTAACTCGAACGTAACTCGATAGAACGTTTCGTTGTTTAAAATATTAGTTTTTAAAATAATTATAGCGACAGATAACATTATTTTCATAAAGTATTTCTTTGTATGTGCGCATGCTATTGTTACTTGGTCTATGTCTGACATGCTAATTATGGAAATCTTTAATGTCGCAAAATTGTAAACATGATGCTCAAGTTGGTATTCAAAGTTATTTCGTGCGTGTTTTTTGATGTAAAACATCTATTGGCGCGGCTTGGCAGTAAAATCGACTCGAATGCCGTGACAGAAAATGGTATGACGCGTCGTGCCACGATGCTCAGTTCAAAATCTGACGCCTAGCTTTTTTTGTTTCGTTGACGTCTATTACAAGTGTATTCTATATTTTACAAACTGCAATTTAAAGTTAACGGCAAAAAAATTAAAAAATATTTATATATAAAGTACTTATAATTAAAAATGTGTAATGCCACATTTAAGTTCCTTCCAATATTACAATATTCTATCAATTTGAAACATTATGAGAGATATAAAGTCTCCGGCTGCTTGACACTAACATCACTATTTTTTTGCACAATTTGTTGCAAATCGTGTTCTTGGACAACTGCGAATATTTTACTCTTTGCCAAATTCAGGTGATACGGAGAAAATGTCTTCAAAGTAGCTCCGATGCTAATTAAGAACGCCTCTACTGGGTCTGTGGGGTCGAAACCTTCCGTTGTTGCTGGCGTTTCGTTTGCACATGCAGCAATCGGTATATCATCTTCGTCATCTTCTTCTTCATAAACTTGTTTTTTCTTTCTTTTCCTAGATTTTTTTGAAGATTTTACTTCTTTATTCAGCGGTTTCTCCACTTCTTCGCTATCATTCTGTTCGTCTGCTTCATCTGGTCCGTTGTCATCGCCGTTCCAGTTCTGTTCGCTTTTATCATCCGATTCAAACTCGCCCCCCTGAATATTGACGTCCCTGTAGAAAGGCCTCATGAATGACAGTTCGTTTTCATACTTGTACAGCCGACCGCGGTTGTGAGGCGTTCCTAGTTTCTTTCTCAATATCCTTCTGTTTACATCTCGAATGTTAATCCAACGGAGTTTGCAATCGGCAGCTGAAAATAAAATGCAAATTACAATAATAATAAAAAAGTACTTAAAAAAAAAATATAAAAAAATCATTAGACTCAGAGGTAAAGTCATCAAAACGCGAGTATCGTTCGAGTTCAAATAGTAGCGCACTCACCGGGTCGTTTCAATTCGTCTCCGATCATCTGCCACGCCACTTCCCTCGCATTAAAGTCCATGTACTTCGGATGATTGAAGTCGTACAAGACCTCATTGTCCCTGACCAGTTGTATGAGTTCTAGGTCGAGTTTTTCGTGGAACATTTTCTTGCGGTCCATGTCACGGCGGGGGCGCGGCATAGCGGACGACCGGTCGTGAAGCGGTCGCCGACGGCACTGCGCGTCGTGAACGAGTCGGCGATCGATTCCAAACGGATAGGGATGTGGTCACATTGCGACTTTTTATGCGTAATTATTTATTTAAGTTTATTACAACTACAAAGGCGGACTGAAAGCCTACGGCTTTTTCGCAGTGCTAATTTTGTCATCACAAAGAACGGAGACAAAATTTGTCATTCTGAATTTATTTCGGTACTTTATGGTTTAACTCGTCAAAATAGTTGGCAAATTTTTTATTTTGCTAGTTTATAAAATTGATAAATATTGGTGTAATTTTCAATACATCGTTAATTTTTTGGAAATCGCTAGGCTGCCTAACCCCACGGGAAAATGGCGTGATAATATGAATTTGTATGTATGTTAATTCTCTCTAGCAACAAATGTCTTTATTGAGAACCTTTTGACAACTTGTGATAAATCTAAACGTATTCAGTATTTATAAACTTAAATAAAATAGTATAATTAATTAAGAAAAGACTTCTCAAAAAACTCCACATAAAGCGATGTTCAAATTAACTTTGGCAGAAAAAAAGACCCCTTTGGCATAATAGGCGACGGACTGTATAAAATAAATTTCTATCGGCATTACTTCTCAGCATGCTAATAGTTTGTAGCTTAGAGATTTATAATACAATTCTGTCATTATTTTTGACGTGAAAAGTGGGTGCCATCTTCAAAATGAAGCTTGGAGATCAGCATTCTCAAATACCTAAGCTATAAGGTGATGAACGTCAACATTCAATTTGAATTAGTGTAAACATCTCCTTATAATACAATGCAATATACATACAAGCGTAGGGTGGGCGCGGCGGCGAAGCGCAACACGAACGACTATCGCCAGTCGAATCGACTTCGCATAGATATAATAATAAAGTACTAGCAGGTGTGAAAACATCTGAACATCGATGGCACGGCGGTCAGGCCATTTTGCGTCACGGCATTCGAGTCGGTTTTACTGCCAAGCCACGCCAATAGAATCGCTCTCAGACATATTAGATTAATCTTACATCTTACCTAGTTACCTACTGGCGAAAATATTCATATGGATTTCCACAGCTACCGATAGATGGCGTAAACCGTTTTTAGAAAACGATATGGTTTCTCGCATGTGGGGGGACTTGTAGCAGGCTAGTATAGCAGGAACTACCACCCACTTATTACCACTATCACAAGTACCGTCTATTACCATTACCTTATAAAATTTTTGTAACTATTGCAAAATAGTTAATCCCACCAAAAACATTCTGTAAAAAACTAGCCAAGTCTCGATGGAGCTGCTTGTTTATCTCTAAAAAGTAACGAAATCTAGACAAAGTCGTTCCAAGTCTAAGGTTCCTTACTGCGATTTCTTTATTATTGTATTTAATGTTGTGTGACTTGGCCGTTGAAGGGTACACAAGGGTACAAAACCAGGTGCTCCATGACACCATTGCACTAATCTGTCGCCAAAACCGCTACCCATTGACGATGGAAAATTGCCACTTGGAAAACGTTGATTCAATAACCAGTCAATTGTAGGCTTGATAAAGCCACTAATGTATAAAGAATGTTCAACGGCCAAGTCACACAACATGAAATATAATAATAAAGAAATGGCAGTAAGGAACCTTAGACTTGGAACGACTTTGTCTAGATTTCGTTACTTTTTAGAGATAAACAAGCAGCTCCATCGAGACTTGGCTAGTTTTTTACAGAATGTTTTTGGTGGGATTTCACTTCTTTTTGTAGAAACGTGGACATATTGATTTATTTTAGTAAATTTTTTTATTTCACACAGTTTTTTCTTTTTAGGAGTAGTGTTATTACAAATCTTCCTTTTTTTCCGGTTCTGATTCTTATACAGTAGCACCAGATTTTCGTGTTGCCCATTCGCGTTCATTATTTAATCTTTTAGACGGTTTAGACCGTTTAATTTCTGTAAGATCGGCGCGGTATTTACGCCTAAGCCGGTTGTATTCGGTGATCGCTGAAGCTTGAGCTTTTATATTCTTGAAGTCAACATTTATGAGATGAACCATACCATACCCATGAAAATTGGTTACTAGAACTTTAGACCATAGAGCTAGCAAAAAAATGTTGAATTTTTTTCCTATGTCTATGTTCTAGAAATTTATTCCACAGAATATTGTTAAGAATAACTCACAGAAGTAAATTTTTTTTAAATATAAACAGAAGGAACACAAATTTCACACACACACTGATGATATTTGACAATATTTGCATCATGTTCATGATAAGGACTGTCACATAACTCTGTCCCTTTCCTTCCTTAGCATTGCAATGTATTGCAACACGAACCACTACACTGAAAGATTTATCATCCAACCCGGATTTTTCATGCGAAATGATCCTTAACTGTCATATTTGTTGTGTTGTCACAGTTGTCATAAATATTTAAAATTATTTTTTACTGTTTTGTGCTTTTAAACTCAATAGAAATGATAAAATGCAACGTGTACAATATGTGGAAGTGTTTCATAAAAAAATATTCGTGGAATATCGTTCCTTCGGTAAGCAATACATGTTTTTTTGACGTGCCCAATGATAATATACAATTTCGTGTTATTTTTGAAACAATAACCATTATTAGACTTTTGAATGCTATTTATCAGCAATATCATTATCTATACATATAATAAAACAGTAAAAATATTTTGTCTGTACTTTTAATATTTTTGACTGAAATGGATAGAGGGAGACCTAAAAAGAACAATAGAAAGCAAAAAAAATTTTTTGGAATTTCTTGTCTGTCTGTCTGTCTGTCTGTCTGTCTGTCTGTCTGTATGTATGTACGCGTTTCACGCAAAAACTACTGGACGGATTTGAATGAAACTTTTTTTGTTGTATAGCTATTAAGCCTAGGCAACATATAGGCTATATTTCATTTTGAAAACTGGAACACCTGATGAAGAACCATAACAGAACAGCTAAACTATAAGTAATATGGAAATGGTGCCTTAACAAAAATCGTTCAACCTGATGAGCATTTTCTGCTGACGTATAAAAATTGAAGATCTGGAACATCTGATGAAAAGCTCCAAGAGACCAGCTACACTGTAACATATATGGAAATGGCGCCTTAGCAAAAATTGTTCAACGTGATGAGCATTTTCTGCTGAAGTATAAAAATCGAAAATCCGAAACATCTGAAACAGTTTGGAACACAAAAAGATTTTTCATCTAAGTGAAACTCACGTGGGCGAAGCCGCGGGCGACAGCTAGTTTATTTTATAAAGTAGTGTATTAATTATAACCATTTCATAAGAAATACTACAAGTAATTTAATAATTTCGTAAATAGCATAGATCATTTGACAGATCCAGTTTTGTTTACTATGGCTGGGCCGAATCAAGGCAAATATACGAATTTAGTACCTATTCTATAAAAATCTCAGGAATTCTTTCTTGAAGATTAAAATGCACATTTTATAAAAATACTGACAGTGAATTTTATTTCAGGACAAGGAAAATATGCCAGAAAATAATACCTCAAGAAAGAGAACTGTTATGGGGAGTATATCTCTTACGTACTACGAGTACCAGGACAGTGAATGGACGCCAGCAACCATTAACATCATTGCAATGTTTCATTGCACGTGATTTTTAATAATTTAAAATAAATTTTATTGATTTAATGACTAGTATTTTTTACCAAAAGGGACAGAATTTCCCATCGTAAAAAGCTGATGCAGATCCGTCCGCATACCGCGCACGGCTTAAGATTCAGCGTCTCAAAATTTTTGGTTTTGCTACACTGTACCGAATATAATTAATTATCTTAGATCCGACCCTGTATTCTGTCGTTGTGTGAATAATAATCTTAGTGTGTGTTTTTGCCAAGCAATTTCAAATGACATGTTCAGTCTGATTACTATTATTATATGTCTGTGGAATAACTGTAAATTAGCTCGATTCCAAGGAAAAATAAGAACTTCGATGAAGATTTATTGTTCCCATGCAATAATACAGCCAGTGTTCTAAAAACCAGAGACAAAATAAATAAAAAAAAAATGGTGATTGTCTGTCATTCTTAGCGTATCACGAGCAGGGTTTCCAACTTGTGGCTTACCTCATACAAAAGTAAATAATATTTTTTAGTTAATTTGATATGTTTAAAGGGATTTTTTTATTTGACACTTGATCAGTGTTATCAAATTGAGGGTTTTAGCCCTAAATTAAGGGTCAAAATATACTTGATGAGTATTTTTTATTGATTCCTCAGCACTTTGACAATTTAAATATAACAATATCATTTAAACCACCATAATCATTACCAATTTTCGGGCCTCATGCAAGTTGATAATCTTTTTTCGTCATCAAGCATATTTTCAATTTTTTATACTGAACTTAGGGTAATTTTTAAAGAAGCGGGCAACTCTTAAAAGCAAAATGAAAATAGACAACAACGAAAAATTTGTCTTTTAAGTACAATCGAAATACAACTTGGTACAAGATCCCGATGAATATGTACGGTTATAACGTATTATAGAGGTAACGCGTATGGCAAATACTTGGCATTTTCTGGCCAGAGATCATCTCCAAACGTGAGCTCTGGGAAATGTGCAACGCTATAGATCGGCCACATGCTTCGAAGAGACCCATATACAAGGCAAGCTCTCGAGTGGATACCACAGGACAAGAGAAAAGTTGGTCGACCCAAGCAAACCTGGCGGCGGCGGCGTACCGTTGCAGCGGAAATGCAGTCGTTCTCACCTGGTCGGAAGCAAAGTGCATTGCCCAGGACAGAATCCGATGGAGAAGCACTAAAACTAATACTTAGATGGAGAAGCACTAAAAATAAAAATTTAATTATTATGGAAGTAATAAAACTAATAAAATTTAATTACTCTTTTATTGTGATTAAGCAGAAGGGGAGGTATTCGCCCAGCAGTGGGACGCTATAGGCTAGATTAAATAAGAAGATGTGTCCCTCTACGCTGGATTTTTGCAATGACAGTCGATTTTTATATGTAGCAATAGAAGGGGGCGTTACCATATCTCTATTAGAGATATGGTAATCTCTAATACAGCTGAGGGTTCTTCATCAGATACTTCAGACCTTCGATTTTTGACATCAAATGAAGCGGCCCACCAAGTTGAATATTTTTTGTAAAGGCGGTATGTCGATCTCTAATAGTTTGGTTGGGCTCTTGTCACCAGGTACTCCAGATCTTCGATTATCATAGTTTTTATAGTTTTCCCTTTATGTGGCCATTAAAACCTAACTCTGTACCAAATTTCAGCTCTCTGAGTTAATGGGAAGTACTAGTTCTATTTTGATGATCATGAGTGAGTGAGTGTCGTAAATGCGAAACATTGCTTTCGCTTAACTTCGGAACTAAATGACCTACAGACTTGAAATTTTGGATTTTAAGTATGTGATTATAGCTTACTGGATGACGAAAATTTCTTCGTTCTGGTCTTATCCAAAGGTTCTCAAATAGGGGCCTGAAAATGCGGCGAAATGGTTCCAGTAAAGGATGGTACGGCAGTGTTTGCTTCGCGCTCGACTTGGCGGGGGCACTGCCGTGCCCCCTGATTATAAACTTATAGTCGATGTCTTTCGTTTTCGATTAAAAATGGCAAGCAGAAAAGCAGCATAACAATATTATATTCTACTTTTGTAATTTTAAATCATCCAGCCACAACTACAAGTACATACTGTGTATTATTGGTCTACTAGCTGTTGCCATGCGGCGGCTGCGGCCAAAAGTATATCTTTAAAAAAAAAAAAATTAACCTATTTTAGTCAGCCCCTTGGAAATTGATTTGTGAAAAAATAACAGGCGCCGCTGGAGCAGATCCTTTTGCTTGAAACACCGCCAATTCGACGATCCGCATTTTTTTTTATATAAATTATATCTATATCCTCCTTGCATAGCTCCATGTAGTAAAACAGGTTTATTTTTTTGGCTTCTAATGAATTGAACTTAATTTTTACTGGGCTGCTTGCTGCTACAATTGGGTTGATTCATTTTCAGAGTTGCAATGTTGCAATATATTAAATTGCAATAAATTATGACACTGTCTTTATTACTCATAAGAGGAAATAATTCGCCAGCCAGTGTGAGTTTAAGAAGTTCCGTATGTAGATTTTACCATATTTTGTATCTACGACATTTTTTTTTTGTGTGGACGTTGGAACCCAGTGTTCTTTTTTACCTTTTTGAAAATATGATGTATGGAGAATGTTGTGTTTTGTGAATGTGGTGTTTTACGAATGTGGTCTTTTGAGAATATGATATTCAGCAACGGAGCGTGCACACTGCAGTCCGTGTAGAACAGACGTCGGTGGAGCAATGGTGGAGCAGTAGAATCACACACGGGGCACGTGTCTCGTATATGTACCGTAATTACGGGACGTAAGGCAACCCTAACGATATAGACAATGGAAGCCTTACCCTGGTCCACGGTGACCGGATACCGGCCATCCAAGATGGCGTCTCTAGTCTGCACATACAGGAGGTTCAGCTGCACAGGGTCCCTGGCGTCCACATTGCGGTCCGTGTAAAACAGACGTCGCTGGAGCAGTAGAATCACACACGGGACACGTGTCCCGTATATGTACCGTAATTTCGGGACGTAATGCAAACCTGAGGATATAGACAAAGGAAGCCTCACCCTGGTCCACGGTGACCGGATGCCGGCCATCCAAGATGGCGTCTCTAGTCTGCACATACAGGAGGTTCAGCTGCACAGGGTCCCTGGCGTCCACATTGCGGTCCGTGTAAAACAGACGTCGCTGGAGCAGTAGAATCACACACGGGACACGTGTCCCGTATATGTACCGTAATTACGGGACGTAAGGCAACCCTAGATATAGACAATGGAAGCCTTACCCTGGTCCACGGTGACCGGATGCCGGCCATCCAAGATGGCGTCTCTAGTCTGCACATACAGGAGGTTCAGCTGCACAGGGTCCCTGGCGTCCACATTGCGGTCCGTGTAGAACAGCCGTCGCTGAAGCAGTAAGGTCGCGCGCGGGCCCACTTGCAGCTCGCGCAGGGTTCGGTGCATGTCCAGCCATTGCACTGTTTAATCATAACCATAAATTACTTCTTTTTTGTATAACATAGGGCGGCAAACGAGCAAGCGGGTCTGATGGTAAGCGATCACCGCTGCCTATGGACTACTGCAACACCAGGGGTATCACAAGAGTGTTGCCGGCCTTTCAAGAAGATGTAGACTCGTTTTTTGAAGGTTCCGATGTCGTATCGGTTCGGGAACACCGCCGCAGGAAGTTGGTTTCACTTTACTCAAATATAACACATTGTGCTTGTTAATTCTAATAAAACAGGTTGGCAATAATTTGTGGGGTTTTTGTTTTGCAATAACCTTAAACAAAATAGCTAAGATAACAGGCGGGACGGGAAACAGGCGTAATTGTATCTACTCTACTAAAAATAACCTGAAAACTGTTTATATTTGTCTTTTTCTTGCAAGCACTGGTCTGATTTGAAAAAATATTTATGTGTATGATAGCCAAATTCATGAGGAAGGCTACAAGCTATACGAAATCCCGAAATTGCCGAGGGAGCGAAGCTAAACTATCCTTTTACTCTATAATACTATAGAAAAGAAAGATTTGTATTTTGACGAATGTTTGTAAGGTATATAAACACAAAAACTACTGGACTAATTAAAAAATCTTTCACCATTAGAATGCAACATTATCTCTAAGTATCATGGGCTATATTTAAATGTCCACCTGTGCGAAGTCGGGGCAGGCCTGGCCCTTGATTCTACTTAATTACAAACTTAAAAATCGTGCCTCAGTTGTGTCTCAAAAGGCAAAGAAATTATACTAAAGTATAGAAATCTTATGGAGATCTTGTTGGTTTAGTACGATTTATATGGCTTTTCAGACACAATTGAGACACGATACGTTTGTAAATCCTTGTCCGGTCGTTGTGGAAATCCTTGGGGGAGGCGTTTGTCCAGCAGTGGACGTCTTTCGGCTGAGATAGACGTTTGTAAATAGTGGAATCGCCCCCCAGTAGTGTGTAGAACTCACCGTTGTCGTCAGTCTTGAGCTTCTTACTCATGTGCTCGAGCTTGGCGTCCCTCTCCCGCGGCGGCTGGGGGGCTCGCTTGAGGGTCAGCGTGCCAGTGGGGGGCTTGGGGTCACTTCCAGTGTCGTCCTCATCGTAGCACTGAAATTAAGGTTATATGTAAGGGCCTTTGTGGATTTTTATGGGATTGTTTTATTAGGATACGACCTTTACTTGTATAAAGGTGGCAGGATTTTTATGGGATTGGTTTATTAAGATAGAAGCCTAATAAAACCGTGGTCGTATGACCACGGCTTTGCTTTTCCGCATGCTCGATTGCCGTCGTCGAAGGTATATGAAAAAATATATAATTCTCAAAGCTACAAACAACTGATGCTAATGACTCACCAGGCCGTATTCCTCGTGGTTGGTGATCCCGATCCTGGCGCAGATGCCGACCAGCATCTGCGAGATGGGCTGCGACTCGTCCACCTGCAGCGTCTTCACGGAACCTGAATCAAAACCAATTTGTTTTACTCAGAAACTGGTACAGTATTACAGTACTTAGTCCGTATTTCCGTTTATGTTTCAGTGTATCTCATCTCGTCATCTGTCTGTCCGTCTATCTGTATATTTTAATGGCAGAGAACTGCTGCCTATCGTATGTAAATTTTATTATAATCCTAACCGTCCATCATCTGAGCCGCAGCGTCCTGGTCCGGCACAGCAGCAGCAGCTCGTCTCCGTGTCGCAGCATGTAGTACTCCACGGCGCGGTGCGGCTCCAGCCACAGCTGTCTGCAGGAGATGAAGCAACACTGACCGTCCAGCATCCTGAGCCGCAGCGTCCTGGTCCGGCACAGCAGCAGCAGCTCGTCTCCGTGTCGCAGCATGTAGTACTCCACGGCGCGGTGCGGCTCCAGCCACAGCTGTCTGCAGGAGATGAAGCAACACTGACCGTCCAGCATCCTGAGCCGCAGCGTCCTGGTCCGGCACAGCAGCAGCAGCTCGTCTCCGTGTCGCAGCATGTAGTACTCCACGGCGCGGTGCGGCTCCAGCCACAGCTGTCTGCAGGAGATGAAGCAACACTGACCGTCCAGCATCCTGAGCCGCAGCGTCCTGGTCCGGCACAGCAGCAGCAGCTCGTCTCCGTGTCGCAGCATGTAGTACTCCACGGCGCGGTGCGGCTCCAGCCACAGCTGTCTGCAGGAGATGAAGCAACACTGACCGTCCAGCATCCTGAGCCGCAGCGTCCTGGTCCGGCACAGCAGCAGCAGCTCGTCTCCGTGTCGCAGCATGTAGTACTCCACGGCGCGGTGCGGCTCCAGCCACAGCTGTCTGCAGGAGATGAAGCAACACTGACCGTCCAGCATCCTGAGCCGCAGCGTCCTGGTCCGGCACAGCAGCAGCAGCTCGTCTCCGTGTCGCAGCATGTAGTACTCCACGGCGCGGTGCGGCTCCAGCCACAGCTGTCTGCAGGAGATGAAGCAACACTGACCGTCCAGCATCCTGAGCCGCAGCGTCCTGGTCCGGCACAGCAGCAGCAGCTCGTCTCCGTGTCGCAGCATGTAGTACTCCACGGCGCGGTGCGGCTCCAGCCACAGCTGTCTGCAGGAGATGAAGCAACACTGACCGTCCAGCATCCTGAGCCGCAGCGTCCTGGTCCGGCACAGCAGCAGCAGCTCGTCTCCGTGTCGCAGCATGTAGTACTCCACGGCGCGGTGCGGCTCCAGCCACAGCTGTCTGCAGGAGATGAAGCAACACTGACCGTCCAGCATCCTGAGCCGCAGCGTCCTGGTCCGGCACAGCAGCAGCAGCTCGTCTCCGTGTCGCAGCATGTAGTACTCCACGGCGCGGTGCGGCTCCAGCCACAGCTGTCTGCAGGAGATGAAGCAACACTGACCGTCCAGCATCCTGAGCCGCAGCGTCCTGGTCCGGCACAGCAGCAGCAGCTCGTCTCCGTGTCGCAGCATGTAGTACTCCACGGCGCGGTGCGGCTCCAGCCACAGCTGTCTGCAGGAGATGAAGCAACACTGACCGTCCAGCATCCTGAGCCGCAGCGTCCTGGTCCGGCACAGCAGCAGCAGCTCGTCTCCGTGTCGCAGCATGTAGTACTCCACGGCGCGGTGCGGCTCCAGCCACAGCTGTCTGCAGGAGATGAAGCAACACTGACCGTCCAGCATCCTGAGCCGCAGCGTCCTGGTCCGGCACAGCAGCAGCAGCTCGTCTCCGTGTCGCAGCATGTAGTACTCCACGGCGCGGTGCGGCTCCAGCCACAGCTGTCTGCAGGAGATGAAGCAACACTGACCGTCCAGCATCCTGAGCCGCAGCGTCCTGGTCCGGCACAGCAGCAGCAGCTCGTCTCCGTGTCGCAGCATGTAGTACTCCACGGCGCGGTGCGGCTCCAGCCACAGCTGTCTGCAGGAGATGAAGCAACACTGACCGTCCAGCATCCTGAGCCGCAGCGTCCTGGTCCGGCACAGCAGCAGCAGCTCGTCTCCGTGTCGCAGCATGTAGTACTCCACGGCGCGGTGCGGCTCCAGCCACAGCTGTCTGCAGGAGATGAAGCAACACTGACCGTCCAGCATCCTGAGCCGCAGCGTCCTGGTCCGGCACAGCAGCAGCAGCTCGTCTCCGTGTCGCAGCATGTAGTACTCCACGGCGCGGTGCGGCTCCAGCCACAGCTGTCTGCAGGAGATGAAGCAACACTGACCGTCCAGCATCCTGAGCCGCAGCGTCCTGGTCCGGCACAGCAGCAGCAGCTCGTCTCCGTGTCGCAGCATGTAGTACTCCACGGCGCGGTGCGGCTCCAGCCACAGCTGTCTGCAGGAGATGAAGCAACACTGACCGTCCAGCATCCTGAGCCGCAGCGTCCTGGTCCGGCACAGCAGCAGCAGCTCGTCTCCGTGTCGCAGCATGTAGTACTCCACGGCGCGGTGCGGCTCCAGCCACAGCTGTCTGCAGGAGATGAAGCAACACTGACCGTCCAGCATCCTGAGCCGCAGCGTCCTGGTCCGGCACAGCAGCAGCAGCTCGTCTCCGTGTCGCAG
Organism: Ephestia elutella; assembly: GCA_018467065.1. NCBI lineage: Eukaryota > Metazoa > Arthropoda > Insecta > Lepidoptera > Pyralidae > Ephestia > Ephestia elutella. The sequence goes on from CM031590.1 coordinate 1,104,992, forward strand.
CATGTAGTACTCCACGGCGCGGTGCGGCTCCAGCCACAGCTGTCTGCAGGAGATGAAGCAACACTGACCGTCCAGCATCCTGAGCCGCAGCGTCCTGGTCCGGCACAGCAGCAGCAGCTCGTCTCCGTGTCGCAGCATGTAGTACTCCACGGCGCGGTGCGGCTCCAGCCACAGCTGTCTGCAGGAGATGAAGCAACACTGACCGTCCAGCATCCTGAGCCGCAGCGTCCTGGTCCGGCACAGCAGCAGCAGCTCGTCTCCGTGTCGCAGCATGTAGTACTCCACGGCGCGGTGCGGCTCCAGCCACAGCTGTCTGCAGGAGATGAAGCAACACTGACCGTCCAGCATCCTGAGCCGCAGCGTCCTGGTCCGGCACAGCAGCAGCAGCTCGTCTCCGTGTCGCAGCATGTAGTACTCCACGGCGCGGTGCGGCTCCAGCCACAGCTGTCTGCAGGAGATGAAGCAACACTGACCGTCCAGCATCCTGAGCCGCAGCGTCCTGGTCCGGCACAGCAGCAGCAGCTCGTCTCCGTGTCGCAGCATGTAGTACTCCACGGCGCGGTGCGGCTCCAGCCACAGCTGTCTGCAGGAGATGAAGCAACACTGACCGTCCAGCATCCTGAGCCGCAGCGTCCTGGTCCGGCACAGCAGCAGCAGCTCGTCTCCGTGTCGCAGCATGTAGTACTCCACGGCGCGGTGCGGCTCCAGCCACAGCTGTCTGCAGGAGATGAAGCAACACTGACCGTCCAGCATCCTGAGCCGCAGCGTCCTGGTCCGGCACAGCAGCAGCAGCTCGTCTCCGTGTCGCAGCATGTAGTACTCCACGGCGCGGTGCGGCTCCAGCCACACGCCTGACAGGTCGTCGTCTGCCGCAGTCAGGAACAGCCCGTATTCTTGATAATAATAACGTTTATTTATTTATTGATAAATCTACTGTAATGATAGATATAAGAGATGTAAATAAATAAATAAAAATAAATATTTTCCACAACCATATTGATAACATTAAATAATATTTACATATAATACAAGTGGAAAGAGCAAAATATAATAAGTTTGTGGGAAACTGGTGTCCAACCAATGCTATGTATTCGAGGAACCTGTATTACGAATACATACATATTATCACGCCTTTTTCCCGTGGGAGTAGGCAGAGACTAGCGATTTCCATTTGTTACGATCCTTACAGATTCTCGCTTCCTCGACACTCATCACTGTATTCTGGATAAAAATACACATTTTGTTAACCTAGATCCTCAGCCTAGATCATTACCAGACATTTTAATGACCACCACTTTCCGGTGAAGGAAAACATCGTGTGACACCTGCACAATAGCTGTTTAGTTTACAAGTGTGTTCGACGCGTTCAACGACCCTCTAGATGGCAGTCAAGTCATGTCAGATGCCTTCAAGCGACTTAAGAAAAATCTGACACACCCTCAGGCTGAGAACGACAACTTCCTAAAATGGCAATATCCTAAAATGACAACTTTTTAAACAGTAGATAAAAAGAAGAATTTTTTAATTCACCTTTCCCATCATCAGCTATCATGAACTTCTCTTTGACGACGTCGAGGACGGCCTCAGCGGTGTCCTTGGAGTCCACCTTGACGGTGCGCGTGACCACCGCGCCCGCGTCGTAGACCACCTTCAGTGAGAGTGGCGCCATCTCTGTGCAATCTGGAGATTTTGTCTTATGCACTGCCACAGAATAATTAATAATATTAACGTTCTGACGGCCACTCACCGCCCCGCACCCTTTTCAAATACCGCACCCCGCCCCGCACTTCGTTGTAGAGATCACTGGGATTTGCCGCGTACACGTAAACACGCACAAATTGGCGTGTGTACAAACGTCATTTGCCTATGTAGTTGTCTATTTGCGACACAATTTGCGAGCATGGTTGAATGGAATCTCCGGGGTGTGGCAGTGCTTAAGTACAAAACAAAACCATTTGCACATAAGAAATAAAACAGAATAATTACACTTACATTTAAAAATTCGACTGAACTAGCCTGTGCCCGCGACTTCGTCGGCGCATACCTCAGGTTCTAAGCGGCGCATCAAGATGAAACTTACGCCAGATTTTAAGTTAGACCTTCTATAAATACAACAGTGAAAACTGCATCAAATTTGGTCCAATAGTTTTTGCGTGATGCGCGTACAAACATACAGAAAGAAAGACAGACAAACAGGTAGAAAAAATTCTAAAAAAAAATTTTTGGCTTCTATTAGCCTTACAAAGACCCCTCGTAATGTTTTTTTTGAGATATCTCATATGTACAGACACAGACCAGTTACAGTTTTATTATATGTATTGAGTGCTTGTATATGTTTTAGTTAGGGCAGATAGTTGCAGAATTAGCACTTATCTACCTCTTAACTCTTACTCCTTAAATAAATATAAACGCAGATACCTTTAAAGGTTAAATCCCAATTATTCACAAACACAGTGCTTTATAAACGTCCAACTCAACCCGTCAGACAAATATACTAAACTACTTTAAATTAGTGATTGCAGTGAATCCAATAATGTTATATTTTCCTGTAATAATAAAACAGGAAAATTTGTAATTGTCATTGTTAAAAATGAACAAGGACAATATATTTTAATTTTACAATTAAACCTTAGAAATGAGCAGCTTTAAAATTGGTAACTTTGCAAAAAAAAACTGCAATAAGAACTAGCCATTGACCGTGACTTCGTCCGCGAGTACTTAAATGAATTAAGAATAATCCCTAAGGAACCTATGCACGGAATACATAAGAAGTGTCAAATAAATAAAATAAAATAAATATATACGGACAAATCACATAGATTGAGTTAGCCCCAAAGTAAGTTCGAGACTTGTGTTATGGGATACTAACTCAACGATACTATATTTTATAACAAATACATATGTAGACACATACATACCACAGCACTGTGTACAGAAATTTATCAAAATCAGTTCAGCCGTTCTGGCGTAAAAAAAGTAGCAAACATGCGTACTGTCGTATTTATACTACTGTCGTATTTTATACCACTTTACTATGGCATGATATAAATTAATTAGTATAATGAATGATATATATTTTGTTTAATATCACTTTAATATTGTATAAATTTAGTAATTAACTTTTAATTGTAAATTCACAATGCCTAGCAAAGGTAAAATTTGTAAAATTGTAAGACCTTATAATTAAAACTTACTGTGTATATATGTACATGTGTGCTTGTTACAAATTTGAGTGAATAAATAAATATGAAAATATGAAAATATATAAATCTAAAAAGGAAGTAGGATTTGACTCCTGTGAATCATTTCACACTCTTGATACTGTGTTGTGACCTTGACATACGGACAGAATACGTTCGAATTATATTAATAACATATTATAAATATACTATTAATGTATCCTGCGGTTGCTATTTTTCCTCGTGCTTCGGAGACTTCGTTCGCGCGGAATTTGATTCGTGCTTCGGAGACTTCGTCCGCGCGGAATTTGATATTGTTAATATCTGTTTGTGATTATGTGTTTGTGAGAAACCTGGCAACACTCCTGCAATACGAGGTATTTCAGTTGTCCATGGGCAGCGGTGATCACTCATTTACCATCAGGTGGCTCGCTTGCTCGTTTGCCGCCCAATTTTATAAAAAAAATACCTGCACCAGATTTTAAATTAGATATTTAAGAAAAAATCAGGAAGAGTAGTATTTGCTAATGCGGGTTATACTGTACCCGTGTATCAAATTTCATCTAATTCCGTCCAGTAGTTTTTGAGTGATTGAGCAACAACAAACTCACATACAAACCTCGCATTTATAATATTAGTAGGATTCGAAGATATAAATCAGTCAGTTACTTACATAATATTCCTGGTAATATTTCTTCCACTTTCTTTGAAGTTCGTGATTTTAAAATATCAATTTTTTGATACTGAGAACCAAAAAAACACCTGTCTCGAACGGCTGGAATTATTAATTCATAATTTAACACTAAGAAATTGTCACCCAATTATTCACTTTTAATAAAAAACCACAGGTATTTCAAAATCACGTATCCATGTACCATGAGCCACTCATATAACACGGACAAATGTATGACCGAAGGATGCAGCTGAGCCTTGTATTGTAAACTTAGCTATCGAGAATAGCATGACACATACATACATGACTAAGCTAGGAATAATATAAACACTACATTTGGTACCGGGTCGATATTTGCGACTGTCTTATTGCTTTGGGATAAAGCTTATTGTCGTATTTGTTATGTGCACCACTGTACAGTGTACAGCGTTATCAAACGGGAAAAATGTTGACCATAAAGCACGATTGATACTTAACCCGGGGTTCGTCTCTAGGCAAATACGAACACAAATACTCGCTACTGTGTAAAAAATACCACATTGTTTAAATATCGCTAATTTATTAAATATTTGTTTATATTAAAGTTTATTGCATTATTGGCTTTGCTTATAGTGTTATTTATAAATTAAACACATTATTTATTTAGAAATACGTATTTATTATTATTTAAGGCACATAGATTATGAGGAACCAAAAACTTAACTTTTTTCTTATTAAACTCAAAAACTTAAAAAAAAATAACATTTTTTCTTTGGATTCATGCAAAATGAGATCAAATCTTAAAACTAGATATAATACTCTTGTAACTTATCAAAAATATAGACTACTTATATAATACGTATTTTTTTGTAAATCAGCTTCAAAAAATATAATTCGAAAAATATTCAGTCTTCAAGTTTGTTGGCTATTCCTTTTTTATTTTTTGGTAACACTTGCCACAAATAGGTATTGTATGCTCCCTGCATATTTTCTTTATACATAATTGACAACATTGCACACTGGCTGGCTCTTCATCTTCTTCACACAGTAAAGGAACGTCAGCAATATCACCAGAATCCGCTTCTTCCTCAGAGTCACTGTCATGGTCGCTAAACTCCTCATGATCCTCTGTTTCCGACACTGTTTCTTCCTCACTATCTTCTTGTTATAAAATTTCTTCTATAATATTGTCATTCAGTGAGAAATGCATCGTAATAAAGGGCTAAAACAAAAATAAATATTTGAAAATATAATATAAAAGTAGTTACACAAACGGTCGCTACCGGGTATTTTTCACCCATACTTACTTTAAACGTCCGTGGCGTCCAAGTGCGTGGAACTACCAGTCACGCGGGGAGGAGGTCTCTTGTTTCTATGCAGAAAGGTACTTAAAACGGCAAGTGGCTAGATTACGTAGAAAAAGAAATATGAGTATTTTTATTACCCATGTGGTATTTTTTACCCGGTAGCGACGAACGCCGGGTTAAATAACATAGCTACTTATAGAACATATTCATTTTGGCATGATAGATCACATAAGGTGCTCGTCATGACTCCATGACCCCCTCCTATGTCCGCCATTTGCATTTAGCCATATAATTTAATTTCCATTAGAACTCGGAAAGAAGGTAAACATTTCTATTAGTAGCTCTAATGGAATTATGTTTTTATAACTAGACACATACAAAATACTGGTCATAAACAAACATGACCATACGGTACATAATAATGACCGTTAATAATTTATTTAAAAATAGAATATTTTAAAACAGTGGAAATCGCTAGTCTATTGGAAAATATGGCGAAGATGCCTAGAGGATTTTCTGCCTCGGTCATACAGATTTAGACCCTGGGTCTCTCTCTGCCTACCCCACGGGAAAAAGGCGTGATAATATGTATGTAGGGCGGGGTCAGTTTTATCTGACCCCGCCCGACTCCGACAGGAGCGGAACGCCAGATAAAGCTATAGTTTTTTTTTGTCTGGGGCTTATCCATGCAGAAATGCAATAGCAAAGATATACGCACGCCCGAATTACATTTACATAGCACGTTTCCTTTCCTACCACCCACCCACAGACAGACAGTAGTGGAAACGAACCAATTTTTAAATGGTTTATGTGGGCCGATCCCGGCGGCACTGCAATGCCGGGCCGACCCGTGACGGGAGTGGAGCGAGCCCCCGAACATCCCGTCGGTTTACAAAAATCAGTTTAATATACTGGTCCCCCAGTGGGGGAACTTTCAGATATTAAGCTGAAAAGAACAGATACTACACTTTGATCTTAGCCAAAAGGCCGAGAAGCGATAACTACGATTGCTCGCCCGAGGGAGGTCATGAATCGCGAGAAAATCTTCATAGCGCGTTGTAAGATACCATGTAAACAAGGCGGCGCCATCTATCGGACGTGAAGTGAACTTACTACGGAACCTAAAGCACGAACAGGGTTCTGCTTATCATCAACACAAAATGAACAAAAATCCCTGATTATTCTGTCACGTTAGAATTTAAAAAAAAAATGCAGGCACTGTATGCACCGTAATTAAAAAGACACTAAGATGTAAGGGTAATAAATAAAACTTCAAATTATGTAAGTATAAGAATAATATTTTATTGATCTATTTAATTAATTTACAGCAGGTATGGAAGCATTCGTAGTTACCAAATTATCAAAAGCATTTTATATGTTTCTCGATGCTTTTATGTTTCTGATCTACAACTTCTCTTCTTCTTCTTCTTCTCTCAGCCGAAAGACGTCCACTGCTGGACAAAGGCCTCCCCCAAGGATTTCCACAACGACCGTCCGGATCTACAACTATGTAATTATATTTACAGCATACATAAATTATTATTCATATTCATTTATTTGCCAATTATTTCGTTAGAGAAGAATAGAGTTAAAATAATAATCTGAAAAGGGCTATGTATGGAGTTAGTGATTATATACTCTTTGGAGTTTACTGTGCAAGTAGCGCCCTCTATTGAGATGGGCATTACGTTCTAATCTTCATCTCAATTAAAAGTTATATTCTGAGCCCGACCTCGCGAAAAGGGAAAATTATTCGTTGGAATAATTATGTACCTAACTATAGACCAAATAGTGCTATATATCAATCTAAAATGTTTATACATTTAGGCCAAATGGAAACTTGCTGGATAAGTTTCTAAAACTAAACTTATTTGATATTTTTTCTAGCTCATATTTTTACTAATTTCAAAATAAGCCCAAACTACACTTCTAAGGCAAAGCATAAATAAATAAAACAAATACATAAAAATCTTTTATTAGAATAAATAAACTTAAATCAATACAACAAATTACTAAAAAATCATCAAAACAATAATAAAAAAAGCACACAATTTTTGTGAGAATTTTGAAACTTAAAAAGTTAATGTACGATATCAGATTGTTATAAAAATACATAACCCAGTTAATACTTTATGATATAACTATACCTACATACAATTACGCTTATTACGCTACTGCTAACTATTGCCCGCGACTTCACTCTTATTTTTCGTACCTCAAAAGGCAAAAACGAAACCCTTAATTTGTACAAAGTGCAACAATGGTATAACTAAGCAAATGCTTGTAAAGTCCATTTATTCATAATTGTCCTATTTATGTAAACAATAGTACAATGTATTTTTTATGATTTTACAACAATATAAATTAAAATAGACTTTTTAGGAAATTACTTTCGTGTTTAATAAAATGTTTTACTTTAGAATGTTTAGGTTTGAACTAATATTTGATTTATTTTCAACAAAATTCAACAAAATGTATTGTGAAGATTGTTTACCTAATAGGACAATTAAGAATAAATGGAGTTTACCTTATCCGAGTCACATGTGCACATTGGCCATGTTGTGGCCAATCTTCGAACATCGCTTGGTTTCGTCTTGTAAGGCAAACGCAAAGCTTACCTAAACATTGGCCAATAGATTGGTTGGTCGTAACGTGGGCCAATGTGTACGTTGGCGAATAAGCGAACCAGGATTTGATGTATAAAATATTCAAAATAATATTATAATATATATAAGGTGGACGCAAATTAACTACAAATATTTTCAGGGCTAATTACTGATATTATTTAGAAAGGATATCAGTGGTTTTTTCAATTTTCTACATGCTAGTTTTCGAGAAAAAATTACATTTATGTTTTTTGAAAACCGTAACATTATAACATCCTGTACACAAATAAATAAAACAGAACGATATACACACATTCATGTAGGTTTATATTGATACGTTTACGTATAATAAATCGCTTGACATCTCTGTCTTTCACGCACTTTTCATAAATAATGAGGAAGACAGCAAATCAATTTCATTCAACTATTATTTGGTGGGAGGAGCTTAAAGAGGAATGAAGTCTATAACATTTAACTACAGTTGATACTAAATGTCATCATTTAATATTTTTTTTTTTTTGTTAGAAAAAAAAATCTAGCGTATCGATTTTTAAAATTGTATCTCCAATACGTTTATTTAGCCCCCTGGAACCAGCCCTGAAAATATTTGTAGTTAATTTGCGTCCACCTTATATAGTCATATAAAATATATAAAGTCTATGAATATAAAATGAATTATCTCGTGCAGAAAACAACAAGTTATGTAACTAGATCGAAAATAAATTATGGAAGGAGTTAGGCCTTACATTGGTATATTTGTTTATGTACTGTATACTCGACTATATTAACATTAATATGTACTTCTATACTTCTCATATGTATTTATATGAATGAGGACCTTACTTATTAAAAACACACAAACAATTTTGCGTTGTGTTTGCCTAAAATTAAAATATTGCCTGAAAAAATATTGCACCTACATACAGTTAGGTAGTTATCTACTTAGATAAAATATAGTGTTTTATAAAGTTATAAATTAGTAGGTTACGTGTTTCACAAATTACTCGATTACAAACTCCTAGGCACAAATCTCAAGCTTCTATTTTTAAGACTTAAATCTAGTCTAATATATAAATAAATAATTTCAGCACATACTTAGCACTCATTCAGGGTAATTTCACGTTTATATCGATAGATTTAAAGACTATTTTAGTACAATAATACAAGGATAATTATTATGAATAGTTTGCCCATATGATATAATGGCATATAAAAATAGATGCACTATATAAATGTGTATATTTTTGTCCGTCGATTGCTTAGGGTATATTAATTGTGTATATAGATATACTAAAATATAGCACTATATTTTATTCAATGCGAGGAGTGTTATTAATACGGGAAGACTGTGTACAGGGAAATTATTCGATCAATAAGGATAAATCCAAAATCATGCCTCGTACAGAGGACAGCACATGATTTTACATGAACTCATTGCAAATTAGTCTTTATTACCACAGTATAGAGTTCCGTGCAGAGTCTTTTGACGTGTAGACTGAGAGATGATACGAAAGATCGAAAAGCTGAGGAGTGCACAATTGCACATGTTGCCTAGTGTACTTTTAAAATTTTCTTCTGCAACTATGTTACTCTTATAATTTATAACACAAAGCACTATTGGCACAAAATACATATTATTGCCATTACACCTATTGATAAAACCGGGGTTTTTGATAAAGTTCACCCCCAAAATATCTCCATCACAAATATTCTTTTGACGTCACAATCACAACCATTTATTACAAATTATTTATATATTTTTTTCAATCATATTACTGTACTATATGGTACGACTTGAATGCTCAGATCAGAAGTATTAAATATAGATAAAACAGGATCTATATTCTAAGTTATATATTATAAGTTAGTACTGCAACAATTTTTATTGTGACGTCATAAGATTTTCTACTAGTACAACTAACTACACTAAATTACAATTTTTATTGTGACGTCATAAGATTTTCTACTAGTACAACTAACTACACTAAATTACAATATAAAGCACTAACGCATGGCACTTACATTCTGTCATCACACTTTTTTATTATATTCGATTAAATCATCGTTGTAAAATAAAAATAAAATACTAAAATAAGCTTTCTGTTCACAGTATATAAATATATTCATCTGTGACCAAGAAGCCTAAATATCTAATAAAGGAAAAATTAAAAAATTATATGACTATTACAATTTTTATAAAACTAATTATTATTGTAAAGTGTTACTGTATAGTCAGTGATTCTAATAACATAGGAGTTATGTAAAATTAATGATATACGAGTTTGTATGAAAACAGTGTGTGTTAGACATTTTAAATAAAATAAAACTTTTTTCCAAAAAAAATGAACCGACTTCCAACATAAAACTTAAAATCATGAAATAACAATATAGAAAAATGTATTGGCATGCTACCTACTGAATGAGGTGAAGTCGGTGCCAAGTGCAGGAGTAAGGGTGTTATGTAATTGTTTAGCTAGGCATTTTATATACATATATATATATATATATATATATATATATATATATATATATATGCATACACGATTCTAATGTAAATTTAGATTATTTAATTTTATCGGCACCGACTTCACCTCATTCAGTAGGTAGCATGCCAATACATTTTTCTATATTGTTATTTCATGATTTTAAGTTTTATGTTGGAAGTCGGTTCATTTTTTTTGGAAAAAAGTTTTATTTGATCATTTTTAGTGCTTCTACACATATTTTCTTTAATAAAAACTTAAACTTTTCTTCTGGCCGAAAATAAAGAATTAAGAATTCGAAACTTTTTAGGTCAGTTTGATTTGAAATGTCAGAACATGTCAAATTGTCTATTATTTTTGGCACATAAATAGACCGAAAGCCCGCGACGACCAAACCTTCCTTATTTTAAAAATGCTGAATGTTTCTCTGCGTGGTATATACGGTTTTAAACTATTAGCGACTAGGTGTGAAGTTTGGATCTTAGTTGCTTATGCAGGTAAATTGGCTAGCAAGGATGATTATAGGTATAAAAAGCACCCTTGGGGCCTCCCAAAGTAACATAAAATTCAGATTTTGTAATAAAACAAATATAACTATAATTTAGTAAAGTTACAATGTCTGGCAGGGGTTTGTTTCTGCACCAATTGCTTGGCAATGGATGTCATGATTTCTCATATTATTCGAAATAAAATCTTAAAAAAAACTTTTACTTTGAGGAAATTGGGCTATCACTTTAAATATGATTGCTACAAATTATCTGCCTAAGCAATCATGATCCAACTTTTATAGTCGCTAATCGCTATTTCTGTGTTGGGGACATGCATAGAGAATCTTGAGTTTTCATAAAATAAGGAAGGGCATGCTGTCGCGGGCTTTTGCTCTATAATCCAATGTTTGAATTTGAAAATTTTGTTAGGTATCTTCAAAATTACCGAACAGATTCTGACGTGGTTAAAATGGGACCAACTTGGGAATAAACTCTTTCGATTAAAACAATAATTTCGGAAATCAGTCCACTATAGGCGTAGAAATCGGCGAACATACATAAAAAAAAAACATACATACATCGAAACATATAACCTCCTCCTTTTTTGGGAAGTCGGTTGAAAAATATATAGCTAAATGGTAATAGCTGCCTTGGTATAATGATAGGCATAAAGCATCTTAGAAATATGTATACGAAAGTGTTACTATAAATATATATACATGTTAAAGTGTCGATAAATTGACAACATTTTTCATTTATTTTCTTTGAAAAGAAAAGGTAAAAATACCTGTTTTTTTATAATATTGAAAAAGAAATTATAAGTAAATGTATAATACCTAATTTGTGTATGAAAGATATTATTACTTCAAGCTTTTGCCATGAGATTTTATTCCCAAGAGTTAAAATCTTCAATGTTCAAACCTGATATTTAAATAACTTTGCAAAACCAAAGTTTACATAATCGATTTAAAATTGCATTGTGTAGTGTACTTGTATAAGTGTCATTAAATAAGTATAATTCATCCGGTAGATGTCGCTGGCGGCGGGTGTGGCTGTGATCGCGAGATCTGTAAATATTTCATATTATTATATACATTATACACATATAAACAAAGCCATTATAATAGTCTATCTAACAACCAATTAGCACAAAACTAAACTACTTGTATTGCTCTTAGGAACTAATTTAGGAATATTCTATCAGAGCTCGACTCCGGCTTTGCTCGGGAGGTAAATACAAAAATTGTGGCTAATGCCACTCAGGTAAATATATGTAGCTTCCTAGTGGTGAAAGAATTTCTGAAATCGGTTAAGTAGTTCCAAAGACTGCCTACTACAAACAAACTCATAAAATTATCGTTTAGGACGTGATCACTCTTCCCATTCTGGGACCATTTTATACCCCAGCAGTGGGGACTTTAAAATGGCTGATGGTGATCATACTTCTATTAGATACGCTGAAATTAAAAGCCTAGGATGACACTTGTGTACATTTATCAAATATTATTCTACTTTAAACATTAACACAAAACAAAAGATATTCTCTAAACAAAACATGTCTCCTTGTTAATTCGCCGGCGACGCCATAACATCCGTCCTCATGCCGGACCAATCACAGCCGAGCTAGAGATGTCCAGCGATGTGTAGTGATGTACTCTTGAAACGAATTCTTCCGATTTTATCGTCTAACACTTCATACAAATATTATATAATAGGAAGTGTTTGTAAGCTTGTGAGTTTGTAGGGGGCAATCTTCGGAACTACTGAACCGATTACAATTTTTTTTTCCCCAAATAAAAAGCTACATTATGCTTGAGTGACATAGGCTACAATTTATGTGTGTACTTCCCGTGCGGAGCCGGGGCGGGGTGCTAATATTTTATATTATTACTCTACATTAACACAGGATTCGATCGTCCATTGATAAGGCCCCAGCGGTAATCCTAAGTAATATTATCTTAAGTCCTAAGTAATCCAAACTAATATTATAAATGCAAAAGTGAGTATGTTTGTTTATTTATTTGTTAACACTTCACGCTGTATCTACTGAACCAATCTTCCTGAAATTTCGCATACACATAGTTAGAAGTACTGAGAAGGGCATAGGGTACCTTTCATCCTGTTTCCATGGGAAATAGACACGGGTGAAGCCTTGGGCGAAAGCTAGTACATAATATCCCTTACCGCTATATGCCATTACAGCTGGTACCAGGGCGAGCGCCGCACCCAGCGCAGCCGGTAGCCGCCCTGTTCTGTTCGGATCTTGATGGACGCCCCCTCTGCTGCCTTCACTGTCTCTTTTACCTGGAATAACAAATTAATAGTACATTGTTACCCTAGGGGTGAAAGTAACTTATTTAGTCCCGAGACGGAGTTTCAACCCCGGGGTTAGACCAATAGAAGTAAACACTGTGCTTTTCATTACGAATACTAGGAAAGTACCTGAGAAGCGAGTTGAAGTGAAATTTTTTATGACTATTTTTTTCATAATTTGACAGCTGTTAGTAGAAAACGATTCTTCCTAGGGTTGAAAAGTATTACTTTTAACCGCTACTCAGGCAACTTCAGACCTACTTTCTAAGTATGAGTAATGAAAATTATATGTTGCCTTTAAGGAAGTTAACAGTTAGAAATGGAGAGAAAATGGAAGGAACTCCGCCTCCAAGAGACTATCTCACTTACACACACTTGTTTTTTCATTATTTTCTCGTCATTTTGTACTCTTTTTCTTTTAATTTACATTTTTGTATGAAACTGTATGTGTATTTTATAGTTGCAAATAAAGATTGTATCTAGCTATCGCATAAATGAAATGAAGGTGATGATTATGATGAAAAGAATGCTCACACTCTGCATCAAGTTCTGTGCGTTCCCAACCAGCATCTCAGTCGCTTCCTGGTCCTCTTCGCTTCCTGTAAAATAACAGTTTTATTTTATTACTTTGCGGCACAATTGAAAAATTTGTGTTAATAGAGACAGACATAACAATTAAATTAAATTGACTTTATTTCAGACTTGCGTACATATAAATATTGCGTATTGCGTGTTAGTAACAATATAACATACTAAATTACGTTGCGAAAATAACCAGACAAGTGAAAAAATGTGTAAATTTTCATGATGTACTCAATACTTTATTGCATCCATAAAGTTGATTTGGTGACATATAAATGATGGAACATTTATGGACCCTATCGGGCACAGCAATTTGGGTAGAAAAGTGTAGTTTGTTCATTCTGAATCTCAAACGATAATCATTTTGTGTAAGTCTAAACATTTAAATGATTGTGAATTAACAGTGAATCATGTAAATAAAAATAAACGTTATAAAAGTATACCTTTGTAATCCGGCATGCCGACTGTTAGGAGCAAGAAGCGACGTTATTATTAGCAGGAAGCATAGCATAAGAAACCATTAAAATATCCTATATTATATATTTTTTTCTAATTATACTTATTAAAGACTAAATAAATAGATTATGTAAACCGGGATGAGAAAAGAATTTTGGGTTTAGTCCCGAGTTGAAATAGAATCGAGGAACTCATTCACACATGGGTAGTGTTGTAATTAAAAACTAAAAGAGCGGTATCTTAGATTCATTGTTAAAAAATTGGATATTTGCTAAAGGACTGGAAAATAAATAATAATTAAAAAAGGGAAAACCGTATTGCGATTTATTAATCTACAAGATACAGCAAAGCAAAGCGTAAAAATTGTTAAAATTAGTCGTTGAACAATCTTCAATCATCAATATTCTTCCATTTGTTATTTATTTAAATTTCTGAGATAGTGTTTACACAAGTTTGGAAAATACCGAAGATATATCTATGGAATAATAGGAATACGCACTTTGAACAGTACCAAAAAGGAAGATATTCGGAGCACCCATAACCGGAGAGCATGTATGAAGAGAGTGATAGTGTAGAGGAAGCAAGAGAGATCTGTAAGGATCGTAGCAAGTGGAAATCGCTTGTATCTGCCTACCCCTACGGGAAAAAGGCGTGATAATATGTATGTATTATAGGAATGAAGTATGGTGATATGTTTTACCTTGAGCTCCGAGCATAGTGGCCTTCACGGTGGACAAGATCTTGAGCTGCGTTCCGATCGTGGGAATTCTCTCGCACACTTGCAGCAGGTTCTGTTAATATATACAATTCTTGCGTTACTGACTGACAGACAACGCACAGCGAAAACTACTAGGCGTAGGAAGCTGAAATTTGGCATGTAGGTTCCTTAGGGAGTGTAGGGGAACACTAAGAGAGGATTTCTCGAAATTCCTCGGGAACAAAGTTGTAGGCCCATGCAAGTTATAATTAATTGTATAACTTTTGCGATATTTACGGTTGTCTGGAAGAAATCGCTTTTACGATAAAGTCTTTTGAAATTGTATCGTATGTGTAGTTCCTCTGGTTTGCTGTTAAATAAAATGGTAATTCATTCATTCATATCTTTTGATTGCGTTGACGTATAAGTTTTTTTCATAACTGATAGAGACCGTTGAGGCGTAGATATCAGAAAGATCAGATACTCGGGTCAGATATAAATTTCGGTACACCCTCATATTACAAATTATTATTTAAAAAACAATCATTTTATAAACAACGCTTGTAAAACTATACATTTGAAAAACATATGCTTTGTCAAACTCATTCTTTTAAAAATGGATCATTTTACAAACTAATTACTAGACAAATATTGTGTTTTTTCAAATTATCATTTTACAAACAAATTATTTTACTAAATTTTCAATTGATAAAACAACGTTAGACAAAATATCTTATGGCAAATACATCGTTTGATAAATATTATTTACCAAAACTAGAAGATATGAAGTTTCAAGTTTAAACTCACTGATCCCAAGATTTTCATCGTAGGGTTAGGTACAGAAGTCATTACTCGTCTTTTATTTGTAAATTAACTCACAATGATTTGTGAGTTAATTTACAAATAAAATATGATTATTGTGACATGATTTCAACATGCTTATACCTTTTATTGTGTCACACCGGGTGGGGGACCTGGTAACCTGCAACACAGGATCTTTGATACCTAGCGCGGGCACCAGATCTCCACAACGATACTGTCCTTTATGGTATTACATTTAATTAATGTTTATCACTGGTGATAGATCAACGGGCTTACCTTTCGAAGACACCAGACGTCGCTTTGCTGTCCTCGGGCCTCGTACCACGTGTCTGTCCGGGTAGGTAAGAGTCTGAGGGAACTTCACCAGGGGATATCCAAGGGTCACTGGTCTGTATGTATTTCCAGGAGTGTCGTAAGTTCGATTTCGTAGGGTTTGGAGGAGCACAATCACGTCCACTGGTTGTTATGAGCGCGTAACGCCGCAGCTAACATTTCGCGTGTCGCGATAGGTTTGTGACTGATTTTGATGATTTGTGGACGCCAGAGGTCGCGCGTGTCGGCGCACCGGCCAATCAGCGGATTGCATAGCATATCCGGTGTCAACACGGAAGTCCGAGATCAAATCACCATTAATTTATCTCAAGTTGTGTGTTGATAGAAATAGAATCGAAAATAAAAAATACAAATAAACTAAATATCCCATTCCAGTACGGAACATGCCGCTCACCTTAAAAGAATGGGATTCTTTTAAAGATAAAAGAAATTAGTTACTAGTTTAGTAGACTAAAGTAAAAAACTTATAAGAAACTTCCTATAAAACTAAAGTTGAGCGTTCGTAGAACGACCGTAGTTAAAATAAGAAAAATTAAATAAAGATAGTTTCCTGCATTCAGCCCTGCGACGAAGGTCTTGGGTTCAGTGGACAGTGGTAGACACTGCTGAATGCAGGAGCCATTAGATACCTATTCTAATGGAAGAGGGCAGAGCTTAACCACTGCTCTCTTAAAAATGTTTTCCCGGCCTGTAGTGTAACTACGCGGGTGATATTGTCCGAGCCAGGATGAAGCGCATGCACACGAGCCATCCTCCACTGAAGAGGGGGAAGATTGTCGTCGCGTACAACAACAATGGTTCCTTCACGAATGGGCTCACCGCGATCGTGATACCACTTGCTACGTTGTTGGAGTTCATGCAAGTATTCTTGACTCCATCTCTTCCAGAAGTACTGGAAGCACTGTTGAATCCACCGCCATCGGGATAGGCGTGTGGGAGGTGTGTCGGTCAAGGATACGTCCGGTAGAGTCGTGACTGACATACATACGAAAACTGAGACATAACATTTAATAATTTTTGCATTGCGCACCTTGTTGGCGCGAACGTATAATGGGCCAGCGTAGTCAACAGCTGTTTTTAAGAATGGACGTTCGGGTCTTAATCGCGCGGCTGGCAACGGCGCCATCATTGGTTGCGGATGCGTCGGCCGTAGGCGAAAACACCGCACGCAACGATGTATGCGCTGCCGTATAATGTCACGGCTTGACAGAATCCAATATTTTTGTAAGAGAAAGTATTGGACCGATTGGGAGCCCGCATGCAAATTTACCAAATGAGCGTTATCAATTATCAAATAAGTTAAGTTATGTTTTTTTGGTAGAATTAACTGATGTTTCGATTCGTATGAAAGAAGAGATTTGTGAAGGCGTCCGCCGACACGTAAAAAATTGTTGTCATCAATGAAGGGATTGAGCCGCTTCAATTGATTAGAGGGGTTTTCCCCTTAGAGATATTTTTTATATCTTCTTGAAAAGTGGACTGTTGTACAATGTAAATCAATCGATTCAAAGAATAAGAATATTCTGAAATAGAAATGTACTGTAAGTACGAAATATTTGTTTTATTAATTTTAGATTTTAAAATTCTATAGAAGCGAAATATATATGCAGTAATTCGAACTAATTTGGATAAGGTTGAAAACCTGTTGAAAATGTCATTCTCTTCAACGTTCGAAGAAATAGTGGTAGCGGAAGCTAAAGGTAAATTACGTTTTTCTTCATTCGTAGGAGAAATTTCCTTTTGTGCTGGCCAGGTCGTAGGATCCTGTCGCAGCCACCAGGTACCATGTCAAAGTCAAAAGTCAAAGTCAAATATTTTTATTTATATTGGCTTAAAAATAGCACTTATAAATCGTCACTTTCTTATTTTTAGTTAGTTGACGTCATAAAATTACTTAAAGCTAAGTTTACCACCGCCTCCAAAGCGCAAGTGGAGAAGAGGCGGCGCAACAAACTCCACTGCTGCATTTTCTCCAAAGACGTCACTTTACAACATATGTCTTACAATTAAATAACTGTATATGTGGACGAATATACATTGAGTATATATATTAAATGTCAAATTTATAAATTAATAAAAATTATAAATTAATAAAAATAAAATGTCATTGAAAAAGGTAAAAGTACACTAAGTACCTAGAGAGTAATATGACAGTCTTAGGAGGTCACTGTACCAGGCTCGGGCCACGCATTTTTGTCATTTACATAATCATCCGTCGTATAATATGCCTTCTTACAAAGTGTCTCCTTAATATAATGTTTAAATTTATTGTCAGGCATATCAAGGACAGATTTTGGTATTTTATTATAATAGCGTATACAGTTTCCCACAAATGATTTCCTAACCCTAGCCAGTCTGTGCCCTGGAACGTACAAGTTATGTTTGTTTCTCAGGGATATATCTGTGACATCACAAACTTTTTTGAAAGACGAAATATTTTTCCTAACATGCATAATGTTATCAAAAATATATTGGGATGGTAAGGTTAAAATATCTATATCTTTGAAGAAATCTCTGAGTGAATCTCTTTTTCTTAATCTGTAAATAAAACGAATCGCTCTTTTTTGAAGTATAAAAATTGTTTGTATATCGGCTGCTGCTCCCCAAAGTAATAGGCCATACGACATTAGGCTATGGAAATAACTAAAATAAACCAACCTAACAGTTGCCACATCCGTCAGTTGTCTGATTCGTCTTACAGCATAAGCCGCGGAGCTCAGTTTTTTAGACAAATTAGAAATGTGAGCACCCCATTGTAATTTAGAATCTAATGTTATTCCTAAAAATGTGGTACTTTCAATGAACTCTAACTTATTACTATTTATATTGATATCAACATGGGCCTGCCTAACATTAGGAAGCGTAAATTTAATGCAATGGGTTTTACTTGCATTAAGCATCAGGTTATTAGCAGAAAACCAGTCTGATATGGCAGACAAAGTGCTGTTCACAGCATCCACATTTTCGCTATGGCGGTCAGTCTTAAAAATTAAAGACGTGTCATCAGCAAACAACACTATACCAGCCTGCTTCTCAACCATATAAGGCAGGTCGTTGACATAGACTAAAAAAGGAAAGGTCCTAAAATTGAACCTTGAGGTACGCCAATCATAACTTTTGATCCTTTAGATTTTACGTTATTTAGGTCTACAGTCTGCAGCCTATCACTTAAATAAGATTTTATTAGTTCTATTGATTTAGTGTCAAAACCGTACTGAGAGAGCTTGAGCAAGAGAGTCTCATGGTCAACACAATCAAACGCCTTAGATAAATCACAAAACGCTCCAATTGCATCCTGTGAATCTTCCCATGCATTGAAGATATGAGTAACCAAAGCCACTCCCGCATCAGTTGTGCATTTACCACTAGTAAATCCAAATTGTTGGCCGTGAAATAGATTGTGGATATTAAAGTACTGTTGCATTTGACTAAGCATAATCTTTTCAAATACTTTACTCAAGACTGGCAAAATAGATATAGGCCTATAGTTGCCAGGCTCTGATTTTTCACCTTTTTTAAACAGTGGAATTAATTTGCTAAGTTTCATTAAATTTGGAAAAATGCCTTGGTCAACACATTCATTAAAAATATAAGCTAAGTCGACAGCTATGATATTTATTATATGGTAAATTATGCTAACAGACATACCCCAGTGATCCTCAGACTTTTTAATGTTTAGTTCTTTAAAAGTTTTAATTATATCACTAGGGTCAATATGCGAGAATTTAAATTTAGAGGTGCAAGTGGTGACATTACTTTTAAGTAGGGATTCGGCATTTTGAGGGCATGAATTTATACTAGAGGTTAATTCTAAAGGTATGTTTGTAAAGTAATTTTCAAAAACATTTACTATTTCTTGTGTAGAAGTAATTTTTTTGTCATTATGTTTAATTTCCTTAATATTTTCTTTCAATTTAAATTTGCCTGTCTCTTTATTTATAATGCTCCAGGTTTCTTTCATCTTATTAGGAGCGTTACTGATCTTCCTTTTAATACAATTAGCCTTAGCCTGTCTGCAAGCTCTTTTAAAAGTTTTTGAATAATTTCTAACATAATCAACAAAAGTACTATCAAATCTATATTGTTTCTGGGCATACAAGTCAAATAATTTTTGTCTACTTATATATATACCTGTAGTAGCCCATTCGTTAAATTGTAATTTATTATTAAACTTACGTTGCTTCAATGTAAATGTTTTGGAAAAAGCATCAGAAACAGTACTAAATAAGTTGTTATAGTGGGCATTTGGATCACTACCAGTGTATGTCACCGAGCACATTTTATTTTCCAACGTATTTTTGAATTTATTAATTTTTTGAGCAGTGATTGGTCTACACATGATTTTTTCCTCACTCAAGCTAGGTATTATATTAAATGTAACTAATTGGCCGCAATGGTCTGATGGTAATTTTCTGAAAACTGATTTATTTTGTGGGTCCTGTTCACTAAAGACATTATCAATACATGTAGCAGATGTGGCAGTGGTGCGAGTAGGCTCTAAAAATACATTATCTAGATTGTAGCTCTTGAAAAGATTTTGAAACTGGGTGCTTACAGTAGAATGAACTAATAAATCAACATTAAAGTCACCACAAACAATTAACTTTTTGTTACTATTTGAAGCTACTCTAAGAACTTCATCCATTACTGCTAAGAAATCTTTGAAAACACTACTGGGTGGACTGTATACACAGATAATGATATGGCCATCAAGCTCGACACAGGATACCTCAACACACCGCTCAAGAGAGAGTCTTACTATGTCATGACGCTCCTTGCTGCGTAGACCATTTTTGATATATATTGCAGATCCGCCTCTACTCGTAGACCCTCTCTTATAGCAGCTAACAGTATTATAATTGTTTGGACTGACCACTGTCTCACCCTCTAAAATCCAATGTTCAGTCAAACATAAAATATCTACATTATATTCTTCTAAAAATAATTCAATAATTAATTCCTTGCCGGGAAGCCCTTCTAGATTTTGGTGAACTAAGGTTAGTTCATGTGGCTTTCCCTTTGTCTTAACATGCAGTTTAAATTAATGGGCATGTCTACAGAATTACCATTACAGGCATTTGGCACTTCTGTAGATGTTGTCTTATGACTAATTTTTTGTTTACAATGTAAACTCGTCCAAAAATTTATAGTATAAGCTACCAAAGCCATGAAACCACATATCATTCTCTAGGAATGTGGACGGTAGCATACCACGTGACGGAGCATCCGCTGGGTTATCCGCCGAAGGCACGTGTCTCCAGTGTGGACTCGGGACTACGGTAAGTATTTCGCTAGTGCGATTAGAAATAAATGTCTTCCACTCGTAGGGCGGAGAGCGCAGCCAAGCCAGAACAATAGACGAATCCGACCACGCGTATACATTTATCATTTCTATGTTGTAAATCCGTATGACCTTGTCTAACAGACGGGATAAGAGTAGTGCCGCCATGAGTTCTAGACGCGGGATTGATAACCGCGGAGAAATCGGCGTGACCCGTGTTTTTGCAATTAGAAGATGGACGGTACTCCCTCCGTTACAGTCGGTCAAACGTAGATAAATGCATGCCGCGTATGCACGTTCGGACGCATCAGAAAAGCCGTGAATCTGCATGCTACACGATCCGGAAAATACCTGACGAGGGATGGAAACACGTGATAAGAGTGGTAATTCTTGTATAAAATCGACCCAAGCGTTTACGATATCCACGGGTGGGCGGTCGTCCCAACTAACGCCGGAAAGCCATAATAACTGCATCAAATGTTTTGCAAATACAGTTACAGGGGACAGCCAACCCATCGGGTCGTAAATCTTGGCGATCTGTGAGAGTATGGTTCGTTTTGTAATTTTATCCGAATTACATTGAACGCTGAATGTGAACTGATCAGTGGAAGGATCCCACTGCAATCCTAAGACCTTTGTCTGGTTATCCCTTTCCATGGGAGCGAAAGGAACACTATTTTGCCGCTCACCGTCAAGTACTGGCATCTGCACCGCAGCGAGTATCGCTGGGCAGTTGCTGTGCCATTTGCGTAATTGGAAACCAGCGGCAGCACAAATAGCGATGAGCTCCTGTTGAAGAGCCAGAGCTTGATCTTCATAGTCAGCTCCAGTAATGACGTCATCAACGAATACTTGATCCAACAGCACCGTAGAAGCAAGAGGGAACCGAGTAGCTTCGTCATGAGCTAGTTGCTTGATTGTGCGAAGAGCTAAATAAGGTGAGGCACTTACGCCAAAGGTGACAGTACATAAACGATATTCCCGGAGGGGATCGCCAGGGGATTTACGCCAGAGGATGCGTTGAAAATCTCTGTCGGTCTCCTGAACTAATATATTACGGTACATTTGTTTAATGTCAGCCGTAAATACGATGCGATGTCTACGAAATTTTAAAATAATATCGACAATGTCCTGGTGTAACTTCGGACCTATGAATAAGTTTTCATTAAGTGAAACACCGTTAGCGGACTTGCAACCGGCGTCAAAAACAACGCGAGTGCGTGTCGTTTCACTGGACTCCTTGACCACGCAGTGATGAGGAATATAGTATACCCTACCCGGCACGGGTTTTAGTTTCGACGAGTTCCATGTGCCCGAGATCGAGGTACTCTTGTAGGCAGTCATGATAGTCCGTCTTCAACTTAGGGTTCTGTTCCAATCGATGTTCCAATTTATGAAAGCGAGCGAGTGCAATTTCCCTAGAATCGCCCAGTGGTGGGGCGTTAGGTTTGAATGGGAGCGCGACTATGTAACGTCCGGTCCCGTCACGACTATGTGTGGTTTCGAAAATCGATTCGCATAAACGTTCGTCGGGCGTGAGCGATTTATCTTCCGGCAATGACTCAAGTTCCCAAAATCTCTTCAAGTCACTGTCATCGTAGAATGAGCTAGCGCAAGCTTGAATGGGGGATGGAGTCGTAGACTCGCATGTGAGTTGACCTAGTAATAGGTAGCCGAAGATACTGTTCATCGCAATCGGAGAACCCGGCGATCCGCTAATTATATTGCCTAGTAGTATATGTGATAGTATATCAGCACCTACTAGCATCTCCACCGGTTGTGGTGTATGGAAAGTCGGATCAGCTAATTTTAAATTATTAATATGAGACCAGCCTGTATAAGATAATTTTATACTAGGCATATTTGCAATTAATTTCGGTAAAATTAATGCTTGTACCGGTATAGAAGGTTGTCGGGCATGGACAGGTGTCAAACACAATGAAACCGTACCTTTAGGATGTACTGGACGGTCACTACCTATACCATACACCGGTGTGTTGACATTACGACGTTCTAAACCCAAACGCTGTACGCATGCCTCAGTAATGAACGACGCTTGACTCCCGGTATCAATCATACACCGTATCGTAGAACGCTTATGCATATCAACCCATACATCAACGCGCGCGGTTGACAATAGCACTGTATTCATGCGTGCCGCGGGCGCATTGGATAACGCACAAACATCATGAATAATAGTGTTTTCAACGGCCGACGACATTGCACATGACGGCGGATCTGAACTCCCATTGGAGTGAGACGGAGACTCCTGCGCGTCATGAGTGAGTGAGACAGCACTACTCTCACCTTTAGTGAAATGAAGTAATGTATGATGACGTTTAAAGCAAGTACGGCAAACAAAGTTGGATTTGCATTGTCGTATTTCATGACCCCGAATCAAACAATTCACGCAGATATCTTTATCTTTCACAAATGAATATCTATCGTGTGGTGGCAAATTCAAAAAACTCGAACATTTCGTTATCATATGAGACGCATTACAATACAAGCAATTTTTTGTCTTATTGACATTCATAGAAGGCTGAGAATTGCTTGCGTTGTCCGACGTGACATTTGCTGTGAACGCACGTGGGCTAGATTTACCGGTAGGGGGCACTGTCGCTCCGCCACGCGGCTTCGCCGCAGAGTTCGAAGTACCTACATAATTTTTCTTACCCGTTGCGTTACCACTGGAATCTATCATTCCGACTGCAGAAAGTTCTCGTTCGAGAAAATCAATTAAAGTAGATACAGCTGGAATTTCGCATGGTTTCAGTAATGATAACTCGAAACGTTTTTCGAATGGAACTCGGTATTTTACGTAATAAAATATTTAATAATAGAAAATTCCATTGTTCAACGGGAAATTGCATCATTTCTAATGCTTTAGTATTCTCTTGAAATATATTTAAAAAGTTACGAAGACTTGTATAGTTATCTGAACAAGTTTCCATATCTAATATTCGATCGAGATGTTTTGATGCAATTGCTCGCTTATTTTCGTATCGAGAAACCAGAGTACTCCACGCAATACAATAATTTTCGTCTGTTATAGGTATTGACTTAATGAGATTGAAGGGCTCATTTTTCAGAGTTAGAAGTAGGTATCGAAATTTCTCCGCATCCGTGTATGAATCATTGTTGTGAACAAGTGATTTGAACAAATCGCAAAATGATGGCCAGTCAGTGGTTTCCCCGGAAAACGACGGTAGGGGCAACTTTGGTAGTTTGGGCTGACTGAGATTCGGCCCCGGCGCTATGCATCGACATATTAACACAAGATCGACTCATGCGCCTGGCTTCATCCTCAATTTGCTTTATAGAATTAATATTACCTAAGATAGCGTAATACAACTCGTTGAAAGTACTACGAATGCTCAACTGTTCGTCCTTTTCGAAAGTACCTTTTTTAATTAACTGTTTTTCAATTTTAGATTGTAATTTAAGAAATTTACGTTGAATTGGAACTATATCTTTAGATCTAGCCCTGAACTGTTGTTCGTCAGATGGGAAGAATTCTAAAGTTTGTTTTAATTCATCTAAAATAATTTCTCTTTCGAACAAATCTTGTTCCGCCATATTGGCTTTGCTTAGCGCGTAACGCTGTTGCAAATGAAATTGAAATCGAACAACACAACTTTGAAACAAATACAAATCCGGCTCGTAAGGCCAAATTTATGGTGATAGATCAACGGGCTTACCTTTCGAAGACACCAGACGTCGCTTTGCTGTCCTCGGGCCTCGTACCACGTGTCTGTCCGGGTAGGTAAGAGTCTGAGGGAACTTCACCAGGGGATATCCAAGGGTCACTGGTCTGTATGTATTTCAGGAGTGTCGTAAGTTCGATTTCGTAGGGTTTGGAGGAGCACAATCACGTCCACTGGTTGTTATGAGCGCGTAACGCCGCAGCTAACATTTCGCGTGTCGCGATAGGTTTGTGACTGATTTTGATGATTTGTGGACGCCAGAGGTCGCGCGTGTCGGCGCACCGGCCAATCAGCGGATTGCATAGCATATCCGGTGTCAACACGGAAGTCCGAGATCAAATCACCATTAATTTATCTCAAGTTGTGTGTTGATAGAAATAGAATCGAAAATAAAAAATACAACTAAACTAAATATCCCATTCCAGTACGGAACAATCACATACCTATGTAATGTAGTCCAAGGCCATTTTTTGTGGAGGAAATAAACAATTTTTAGTTTTTTAATAAAAAAAAGAAAGTTTGTCTCCAAACGATCTGAGCTGTAAGTTAGGTTCAGGTTATTTTTTTTAATGACCGAAAGACTTGAGGGCAGAAAATAAGTTGGGTTCAGGTTATTTTTTTATGACCACCCGGAAAGAATTTGAGGGCGGAAAAGAAGTTAGGTTCAGGTTATTTTTTTTTATGACCACCCATAAAGCCTTTGAGGGCGGAAAAGAAGTTAGGTTCCGGTTATTTTTTTTATGACCACCCGGAAAGACTGAGGGCGGAAAAGAAGTTAGGTTTAGGTTATATTTTTTTTATGTCCACCCGGAAAGACTTTGACGGCGGAAAATAATTAGGTTCAGGTTATTTTTTTTTATGACCACCCAGAAAGACTTTAAGGGTGGAAAAGAAGTTAGGTTCAAGTTATTTTTTTTATGATCACCTAGAAAGACTTTTAGGGCGTAAAAGAAGTTAGGTTCAGGTTATTTTTTTTATGACCACCCAGAAAGACTGAGGGCGGAAAAGAAGTTAGGTTCAGGTTATTCTTTTATGACCATCCCGAAAGAATTTAAAGGCGGAAAAAAGTTAGGTTCAGGTTATTTTTGCCATTGGCATTGCTTAGCTTTTGGCCAAAGAAGCTGCCAGCCCTTGATTAATAATTTACCTAGAGTAGGTTTGTAAAATGATGTTTTTGTCAAGAGAGTTATTTGATGAAATAAAACTTTATAAAATAAAAGTTTTATACTCGATACATTTGTAGAGTAAAACATTTATATAAAAAAGTTTGTTAAATGAAACGTTTTTAAAATAACGAGTTTGTAAAATGAAACATTTTTAAAAGGTATAGTTTTTTAAGTGATAGTTTATAAAGTGATGGTCAAGAGAAGTTATTTTGATGAAATAAAACTTTATAAAATAAAAAGTTTTATACTCGATACATTTGTAGAGTAAAACATTTATATAAAAAAAGTTTGTTAAATGAAACGTTTTTAAAATAACGAGTTTGTAAAATGAAACATTTTTAAAAGGTATAGTTTTTTAAGTGATAGTTTATAAAGTGATGGTTTGTCAAAGGTTTTTTGGTGAAACATTAGTGAACCATAAATTTCAACTTGATACATCTACGCGTCACTAATCCTAACTAACATTATAAAGGCGAAAGTGAGTTTGTTTGTTTGTTACCTCTTCACGCTTCATCTACTGAACCAATCTTCCTGAAGTTTTGCATACACATAGTCATAAGTACGGAGAAGGACATAGGGTACCTTTCATCCCGGAAAAGCACAGTTCCCGTGGGAAATTCACGCGGGCGAAGCCGCGGGAAAAAGCTAGTAAAATATAAGTCAATTTAATAGAAACAAGTTCGTAAACAAATTTTTCCCATGAAAACCACGCCCATAACCATTTTTACATAATTTTTGTAATTTTTCGCAATTTTTTTTTAATAAATAAATAACCTTAAGGTCTCTATGTCGATGATAACTCACCGTCCGGATCCTCTTGTCCGTGCACTCGAGCGCCAGTTTCTTGGCGAGCCTGGTGACCTCCTCTGAAGCTTCGGCGATGGCCTTGGCGGTCGCGATCAGCTCGCGTTTGCTGCCTGGAAACGAAATGAGTATAATTATTTATTATTTATGTTTGTATGACAATATGGAAACAAATCAAGACTTCATACTCATTACTCTATCTATACTCATATAATAAGTATTTTTTACAAAACATTTATTATTATGTATTTGGTACAACGCTGTCAATGTGTCAAATTCAAATTCAGTGGTAGTATTATACCACTGTCATGCCCTTGCTAGCCAGTAGCGCCTAATTCAGTTTGCTTTAATTTAGTATAGCCATATAGTTGAACACCCAGGGTAAATAGGCTATTTTTTTAATTCAAGTAAGGTGAAAATTTGTATGAAAACACACAAGATACTTTTAGCCGCCGGAGGAGTCGCTGGGAACAAATAATACAAATATAACGTCTTTCTTTATCCTTTACGGAATAGACAAAGCCGAGTCATGAGACTCGAAGGCCAAGCTTAGTTGAATTGAGGGCTACATTGGAAACAGCTAATATATAAAATACATATAATCATAAAGTTCATTAATCCCATGAAATGTCAGCATAGCATATATACAGAAGCTACTTACCAGTCGGGTTCCGAGCCACCTCTAAGTTCCGGAGTTGGCAGCGAACAAACACACAATGAGTAGACAACATCGAATGAGCTTATATATTACACATGATTATGATTATAACATACATCAATAACAAACATAATGAAACACTGTCTATTTCAAAGGTTTTTATTTTGCATGAAAATTACTAAAGTTTATTTGACTTAAAAATCTATTAGAAATAGAAGGTTTAAGTGTTTTAAAATGATTTTAGCAATTTGACTCGAAATAAAGTGCAATGATGAATAGTGCTTGTGCATTTTATAGCAGCATATATAAAAGTAGGTGAAATATTATTAAAATGAATATTTTAAAACATATACACAACATTAATTAAACTGTGCCTCTAAATGTAACAATAGTTTTAAGCAATAATTGACCGAGCGAGCGAAGCGAGCGAGATTCTCTATTACAAGAGAGGCCTAATTAGCTTTTCAGTAGGGTGTGTGTAAGTTTGTTTATTTGTTTCAGGTTAGCTAGAGGTCGCATTTCTGAACGCATCCTTATGAAACTTGGCACAAGTGTTCCTTGAATTATTTGAAATAAGTCTGCTTTATAATTTATTTTTACTAGCATTATACTTTTTTGTACAGTCAGCGTTTTTTTTTCACAACTCTAGCCGTCCGCACACGGAGCTACTTAAAAATAACTAGTTACAAACTCAAATTACTAACAAGTTACTTGAGCGTCACCGCCCATACATTCTTATATGAGGTTCGCACACGACGCGACTAGTTACCAACCGGTTAGTAACGCGTTAGCAACTGATCACGGGTGACGCGGCATGCCGGTCGCCGCGCTACTGGTAACTAGAGTTTCCTGTGTTTTTGTTGAGAAAAATGAACGACTAAACATTGAATATTAAAAGATAAGCCCGCCTTTGCGCTCATTTTTGTATTTACTTTTGTCTCTACTTTGTATGTTTTTTCTGTAAATGGTGCAATAAAGTGTTGATCTATCTATCTATCTATTAAAAATTTGTTATGTGTTTCCCGCAGCTGTCGTGCTGCAACTAACAATCTGCAGTTCACATTATTTAGAATGTACGGGTGAACTCAAAACTTGCGAAATTCCCTTTGGCGTCTATTATGATGATAGTATAATACAAAATCATCATCATCCTCACTCGAACCACTCGACATGTTTGCTTTTTTTTTTTAATTTTCCCTCTTATTAACCGTGTGCTTTTGTGAGCAAAAATAACAAACCTGAGTAACCTGACTGAATCCTTGCAACTTGAGTTTGCAACTTGTAGCGTCGTGTGCGAGAAACAATTTCTAACTGGTTTGTAATTGTAATTATTGATTAGTTCCGTCATTTTTGAGTAGCTCCGTGTGCGGACGGCCTTAGAGAACCAGTAGAAAACCTCGTAGGAATAGTAGATTCCACAGTACACACTGGGGTCATTTTATTTGTGACCAATAAAATTTAAAATGACTTGAGCCTGTAGAGTTCAGTGTACCAGGCATACATAAACAACCAGGAGTTACGCGTACCTTTATAATAGGAGCGGACCAGTTCAGACAATCTGGCTATAAGGATGGCCATACTCTTGGCTGCGGCGATTATCTCGACTTTGGAGGATCATTCTCACACTGGTGTTTTTATTTTTATTTATAGCCAACCAAGATATATTGTATTATTATTGTTGGCATTACTTGAGGCTCAGTTTTATTTGTCGTACCTTTAGAATCGGAGCGAACCAGCTCTGACAACCTGGCCATGAGAATGGCCATACGTTTGGCCGCGGCAATGATCTCGTTGTCTTTGGAGGACCACTCTCTAACGGCCTTGTGGAGGTTGTGGGCTGCGACCTGGGAACATTTCACGTACCATTGTTAATAAGTCACCCCACCTGAAAATGATCTGAGCTACATTACAATACGGCAGTCATTGAAATTATGCAAAGTAACAAGTTGATTCAGTGGGTGCCACCAACGTGAGTTACCATAGGTTACTCGAGTATATTATAAGTCTATGGGTTACTCAACCGAAAAAAAGGGGTCTCGGGGAACTGGGTGAAATGGTCCCGCTATGACTGGACTGATCACCAGTCTGGTGCTTGCGCTGGCGTCCACAAAAAGTAAGAATAATAAATTGTAAATTGTACTGAAAAGAACAGGGTACCTTTAATCTCGGGAAAAAAGCACTGTTCCCGTGGAAATTCACACGGGAGAAGCCGCGGGCAAGCTAGTCTATTATAAACTTACCAGTATAGGCTGGCTGGGATGCGACTGCCTCCTGAAGATGTCCACCCCTTCATCAGTGGTATTACTAACACTGGTGTCAGATTTTATACAAGTCGCCTAAAGGCATCTGATATGACTTTTACGACTACCGCCATCTAGTGGTAGTAGTCGTATACACACTAGTAAATTAAACAGTCGTCCAATGTGCAGGTTATCTATATACATATATATAACTCAAAGGTGACTGACTGACATAGTGA
The DNA here is from genome assembly GCA_018467065.1 of Ephestia elutella. Classification (NCBI taxonomy): domain Eukaryota; kingdom Metazoa; phylum Arthropoda; class Insecta; order Lepidoptera; family Pyralidae; genus Ephestia; species Ephestia elutella. The sequence goes on from CM031590.1 coordinate 1,135,005, forward strand.
TCTATCAAAGCACAGCCCAAACCACTGGACGGATCGGGCTGAAATTTGGCATGCAGGTAGATGTTATGACGTAGGCATCCGCTAAGAAAGGACTAAGGCGAGCGAAACCGCGGGCATCAGCTAGTAGAATCTAATAACTTACCAATATAGGCTGGCTGGGATGCGGCTGCCTCCTGAAGATGTCCTCCCCCTCGTCATCGGTGTCGGCGGGGGGCGGCGGGCGGGGCGGGGCGGGGGCGGCGTGCGGCGGCGGGGGGCGGGGCGGGGCCGTGCTGTCCGCGATGTGCATGCTGCTGAGCGCCGAGGGGAGCGCGGGGGCGGCGGGGGCGGGGCGTACTGCCCAGCGAGAGCGGACTCTACGGCGCCCGCCGCTTTGATTATCTGAAATATAATATAAATAAAATACTATGAAATAAATTAAATTTTTTTTTGAGAACATCTGTTTTTTTTTAGGAAATTACTTTGTTTTGCCTCTGTAATTAATTTGGTTCTTTAACTATAGATAACCAATATGGTTCTAGTTGTGAAAACTTTTAAGTGGCTTACTGTTGCTAATATTGTTATTACTTTGTTTTGATGTAAAGTCCTAGTTTTCCAAATAAATATAATAAAAATAAATACATGTCATATTGCATTTTATTTTAGTTTCAATTGCTTGTGAAATTATTCCACACAATATTGCACATAATGACGCCCTGGTGTACACAATGATGCCCTGGTGCACACAGTGATGCCCTGGTGCACGCAGTGATGCCCTGGTGCACGCAGTGATGCCCTGGTGCACGCAGTGATGGCCTGGTGCACGCAGTGATGGCCTGGTGCACACAGTGATAACCTGGTGCACACAGTGATGGCCTGGTGCACACAGTGATGGCCTGGTGCACACAGTGATGCCCTGGTGCACACAGTGATGCCCTGGTGCACACAGTGATGTCCTGGGGCACACAGTGACGCCCTAGTGCACACAGTGACGCCCTGGTGCACACAGTGATGCCCTGGTGCACACAGTGACGCCCTAGTGCACACAGTGACGCCCTGATGCACAGCTCTGCGCGGTGCACGGCGGGGATGGCCGTCTGTAGCCTGTGTTGTCTGCCACCTTAATGTTACCCTCAGCATTAGCAGACCTCCAGGCAGAGATGGCCTGCGGCTGCCCGTCGCCCAGCGCCAGCCTTGGCGCGGTGCACGGCGGGGATGGCCGTCTGCAGCCGCTGGCTGGCGTCCGCGAGGGAGCGAGCGAACTCTGTGTTGTCTCACTCTGTGCCACCTTAATGTTACCTCAGCATTAGCAGACCTCCAGGCAGAGATGGCCTGCGGCTGCCTGTCGCCCAGCGCCACAGCCTTGGCGCGGTGCACGGCGGGGGGGATGGCCGTCTGTAGCCGCTGGCCGGCGTCCGCGAGGGAGCGAGCGAACTCTGTGTTGTCTCACTCTGTGCCACCTTAATGTTACCTCAGCATTAGCAGACCTCCAGGCAGAGATGGCCTGCGGCTGCCTGTCGCCCAGCGCCACAGCCTTGGCGCGGTGCACGGCGGGGGGGATGGCCGTCTGTAGCCGCTGGCCGGCGTCCGCGAGGGAGCGAGCGAACTCTGTGTTGTCTCACTCTGTGCCGCCTTAATGTTACCCTCAGCATTAGCAGACCTCCAGGCAGAGATGGCCTGCGGCTGCCTGTCGCCCAGCGCCACAGCCTTGGCGCGGTGCACGGCGGGGGGGATGGCCGTCTGTAGCCGCTGGCCGGCGTCCGCGAGGGAGCGAGCGAACTCTGTGTTGTCTCACTCTGTGCCACCTTAATGTTACCTCAGCATTAGCAGACCTCCAGGCAGAGATGGCCTGCGGCTGCCCGTCGCCCAGCGCCACAGCCTTGGCGCGGTGCACGGCGGGGATGGCCGTCTGTAGCCGCTGGCCGGCGTCCGCGAGGGAGCGAGCGAACTCTGTGTTGTCTCACTCTGTGCCACCTTAATGTTACCTCAGCATTAGCAGACCTCCAGGCAGAGATGGCCTGCGGCTGCCTGTCGCCCAGCGCCACAGCCTTGGCGCGGTGCACGGCGGGGGGGATGGCCGTCTGTAGCCGCTGGCCGGCGTCCGCGAGGGAGCGAGCGAACTCTGTGTTGTCTCACTCTGTGCCACCTTAATGTTACCTCAGCATTAGCAGACCTCCAGGCAGAGATGGCCTGCGGCTGCCTGTCGCCCAGCGCCACAGCCTTGGCGCGGTGCACGGCGGGGGGGATGGCCGTCTGTAGCCGCTGGCCGGCGTCCGCGAGGGAGCGAGCGAACTCTGTGTTGTCTCACTCTGTGCCACCTTAATGTTACCTCAGCATTAGCAGACCTCCAGGCAGAGATGGCCTGCGGCTGCCTGTCGCCCAGCGCCACAGCCTTGGCGCGGTGCACGGCGGGGGGGATGGCCGTCTGTAGCCGCTGGCCGGCGTCCGCGAGGGAGCGAGCGAACTCTGTGTTGTCTCACTCTGTGCCACCTTAATGTTACCTCAGCATTAGCAGACCTCCAGGCAGAGATGGCCTGCGGCTGCCTGTCGCCCAGCGCCACAGCCTTGGCGCGGTGCACGGCGGGGATGGCCGTCTGTAGCCGCTGGCCGGCGTCCGCGAGGGAGCGAGCGAACTCTGTGTTGTCTCACTCTGTGCCACCTTAATGTTACCTCAGCATTAGCAGACCTCCAGGCAGAGATGGCCTGCGGCTGCCTGTCGCCCAGCGCCACAGCCTTGGCGCGGTGCACGGCGGGGGGATGGCCGTCTGTAGCCGCTGGCCGGCGTCCGCGAGGGAGCGAGCGAACTCTGTGTTGTCTCACTCTGTGCCACCTTAATGTTACCTCAGCATTAGCAGACCTCCAGGCAGAGATGGCCTGCGGCTGCCTGTCGCCCAGCGCCACAGCCTTGGCGCGGTGCACGGCGGGGATGGCCGTCTGTAGCCGCTGGCCGGCGTCCGCGAGGGAGCGAGCGAACTCTGTGTTGTCTCACTCTGTGCCACCTTAATGTTACCTCAGCATTAGCAGACCTCCAGGCAGAGATGGCCTGCGGCTGCCTGTCGCCCAGCGCCACAGCCTTGGCGCGGTGCACGGCGGGGGGATGGCCGTCTGTAGCCGCTGGCCGGCGTCCGCGAGGGAGCGAGCGAACTCTGTGTTGTCTCACTTCCTGTGCCAATTAATGTTACCTCAGCATTAGCAGACCTCCAGGCAGAGATGGCCTGCGGCTGCCTGTCGCCCAGCGCCACAGCCTTGGCGAGGTGCACGGCGGGGGATGGCTGCTCCTGTAGCCGCCGGCCGGCGTCCGCGAGGGAGCGAGCGAACTCTGTGTTGTCTCACTTGTGCCACCTTAATGTTACCTCAGCATTAGCAGACCTCCAGGCAGATGGCCTGCGGCTGCCGTCGCCCAGCGCCAGCCTTGGCGCGGCACGGCGGGGGATGGCCGTCCGTAAAGCCGCTGGCCGGCGTCTCGCGAGCGAGCGAGCGAACTCTGCGTCCTCTGTGTTGTCTCGCTCTGTCCCGCCCACTAGCAGCACGCGATTCTCGCTAGTCTGGGGAAAGAATAACAAGTTAGGCAATAAGGTAAAACCGGCCAAGTAAACAAGCATTCCCGAAAACCCCCAAAAAATGATACCCATTGAGCAAAATTAAAAAAAATTTTGGTCTTCTTGGATCCGAGTAATAAATGTAATTTTCATAACTCAGCAAACCCCGGAGTAAGCGGATACTCTAAAAACGATTGCAAAAATTAAAAAATATGTCCGCCAACTTGGATCTACAAACAAATGTCATTTTCTATAATCAGCATTCCCGGTGAAACCCCCGAAAATGATACACTTTGCAAAAAATTTAACTAAAAATTGTTTCGGCCATTTTGGATCCAAAAAACTAATGTCATTTTCGTGATCTTCATTCCCGGAAATCCCAAAACAACAAACCGATTTGATACATTAGTATTACACCGAGTCAGGTGGGGGTACTCGTCTGGATAGCCTTTGCGACTGTGGAGCCGTCCAATCCATGGCTCATCTTTTAACCTGCGCCTAACTGCCCCTTCCTCCTGGTACCTTGGAGGACTTGAATAAAGCCAACGATAGGGCGGTGGAAGTGGCCAAATACTGGTCGAAAATCTAATTTGTGCCATTTCGACTCAAGTATGATGATGATTAGTAAAAATATGTCAGTGTATAAATATCCTGAAGAAGGTTGTCCGAATCCCGAAATTCCCACGGGAATGAAGCAGCGAGGCACAGGTAACTCAGGTAATCTTAGATATAGCAAACTACATATTCACACCTAGCGATAGGGCAGAAGTGTTGTCGACCATCTTCATGCGAATCGTTGTTGCGGATCGCATCCTCGCACAATGCTACGTGTGTTTTTGCATTAATTCACCTGAAATATATTATTTTATTCAATGTAAGATCTGCAATTAGCTGTCAATTGTAATATGTAAAATCACATGGTACAGTTGAACATACATCGATGTTAAAAATATTATGAGACACGACCGAAAAATTCGAGAAATTTTCTTGACTTCTAACATGTTGGCACAATGAAATTGTATTAGGGAGAAGTCCTGAAAAAAAATGCCTCCTAATTAATTGTAATATCAAATTGTACGCCTCAACGCGTTTGGAGGATGTGCATTAAGTCTCTAATACACTAGGCAAGAATTGACACGTAACATATTAAGCTATCTCTCTCACTTCTACTGACTAAAGTAAAATAGCACATCGTGTTTTCACTGATGTAAATAGGGGACCGGCCAAGGTATGAGAATTGTTAAAAATATGTAATTTTATGATAGAATACATATAATTAAACACATTTTAAGCGACTTTTCATCACGAGTTTATTCTCCTGAGCAAATTTATTACAGTTCAAACTTTTTGGGAAAGTCCATTTTCTACGCGTGACGTCATATGAATGCACGTTTAGTTAGGGGCGTTTTGGTATTCGTCCAAATATCGCTTAAAAATGTGAAATGTTTTTTTGCTATATCTTGGGAAATACTTTGTTTATTATTGATGTAATTCTTTTACGGATGATTCTATTATTGTGAGATATTTCAAAGAAGCATCAAAAAAAAAAAGTTGTCCGGTCCCCTATTGTACGGAGCGAGAAAGAACGACATGTTCAATTTCGACACACAATACTTTGCTACAGTTTTGCTTTTGACCTGGGGGCCGATACTACTAATTACAAACGTAGATAGAAATAGAAATAAAGTGACAAGATCTCTGTAAGACTTCTATGTTTTTTTAAGATTTCTTTGGCTTTTGAGACAACTGAGGCACTACATATACGTTTATAATAAGAAATCGTAATAAGTGCAATTAAATATAACAAGAGTTTTTGTTGCTTCAGTTCAATTTCTTTGGATCTTGAGACACGATTAAAACACACGACCCACATGCCCCCGATTCGCGTCTGACCGTAAATTTTAGTCTATTGTCAATGCTAAGAAATCTTTAGGTCTCGGAATGCGAAACCTTACCCGCGGTGCGCACGAAGTCCAAAGCGATCCACGGCTCTGGTCACAGAGGTCGCGCGTGCGCAGCACCGCGTCGCTGTACTGGTTGCAGGAGGTTGTTGAAGTGTTCCTCGGCCACCTAGCATAGTTTGAACCGACATTATAAACCAATCCAATATTACTGCGATGTTATCACGCCAGTGGGCACTAATGAAAAAAAATATAATGGGTATGGCTCCAATTATTTTTAATAAATTGCCAGACAGTTACAAAACACTAGATATAAGGACATTTAAAAACAAGCTAAAACAATTACTAATTTCTAAATGTTATTATACAGTAAAGGACTTTTTAAACGATAATAATTTGACATAATGATACCAATTAATGATAATTTCAAATTGACATACTTTTCTGACATAAGTATTTGTTTTAGTTTTAGTTTTAATTATTTTCTATTTTTAATGAGTTAAAATTTAATATTAATATTATTCAAATATTGTACGTTCTGCTAAGGGCAGGACACAGTGAAACTTTAATAAACCTTAAGACCTTTGTACCTGTGTTTCCACAATAAAGATAATTGATTGATTGGGCAGCACTGGCATAAGGGGTAAACAGAGTATTTTGACAATGACAATCCTTCTGTATTAGTTGCGAAGGTTGTTTTAATGTTCCTCGGCCACCTAACACAATTTGAACCGACAGTATAAACCATTCCAGCGATGTTATCGCTAGTAGGCAGCACTGGCGTAAGGGGTAAATAGATAGTATTTTTTTGACATTGACAATTATAGCGACCCATTTACTCGGACTTGAAATGTATAAAGGAAATGATTTATTCTGTCAACTTTGCATATCACGTCCGTAGTCTTACGTGCCCTTTCAGGTGCACACAATTATGACGTAGATTTAGTTTAGTAGATATATAAGTTGTTGTTACTTCTAATAAAATATCATTAGTCCCTGGGTCTACTGGGTGTTATTTCCTCTATGGGATTACCCACACGCAACCTTGCAGTAGACCCCACAACGATGACAAGTCTATGAAAGACATTTATTGATGATGGCTTGAACCTTCAACCGCGACCCGTCGAAAAATTTGTGTGTCCATTTCGCCTTCATCACATAAAATCCATTTATTCTTACCAGTCCTATCATGTAAACAATCTTCACAGTACTTTTTTTTTAATTTTGTTGAAAATAAATCAAATATTAGTTCAAACTTAAACATTCTAAAGTAAACATTTATTAACCACGAAAGTTATTTCCTAAAAAGGCTATTTTCATTTATATTGTTGTAAAATCATAAAAAGACATGGTAAGATTGTTTACATGACCATAGGACTGGTAAGAATAAATGGAGTTTACAAACATACATTTCACCTACGGAACAGGTATAAAAACGTTAGTCGGATATATCCGACGTGGCGGTGAAAGGGTTAAATCAGTCAACTTCCAATTTTGACCTGACTTCGGTATGATAATCTGCGCAACCTTGACATTAGTAAAATCATCGAAGCCTTCAAAATAAGTGAGGTTTACTGCATGTATGCACATAGTATTTTGTGCATTTTCATTTACAGTGGATAAAAAATCCGGTGTTATGGATACTTAAATTTGCACAAAAAAAAAAACAAGATTTTAACATTACCTTGCTATCAGGATAAAGAAGGCAGAATTTTGCCGGCTGCGATAAGCTGGGGTGACAGTTTCTCAACCTAAAAAGAAACACAATATAAAAAAAAAGATTTTTTATTTTGACAAACTAAAGTTGGATTGTACCAACTCACTTTAAAAGTAAAAGTAACTTTAACTGAACCGACAATGTAATGTAGTTGCAGTATTATCTAGTTAAAAGTGATAGTTAGGCAAAATATGAGTTACACCGGTTGACAAAATAGTTTAAAATTCAAGGTTATGAATATCAAAAGTAAACGTTAGTGTAACGTTGTAGCGGCCGCTTGTGAGATACGGAAACCATACGGAGCAGCCACGCCAGCCACAGTACCTCTCTAGCCTGGTGCGTGAGCTGGTCGGCCAGCCACTTGTTGTTCCCGTTGGCGGCGGCCACCGCGTGCGCCGCGGCCACGCTTGTGAGATACGGAACCATGCAGAGCAGCCACGCCACCACAGTACCTCTCTAGCCTGGTGCGTGAGCTGTTCGGCCAGCCGCTTGTTGTTCCCGTTGGCGGCGGCCACCGCGTGCGCCGCGGCCAGCGCTTGGTGAGATACGGAACCATACGGAGCGGCCACGCCACCACAGCGGTACCTCTCTAGCCTGGTGCGTGAGCTGGTCGGCCAGCCGCTTGTTGTTCCCGTTGGCGGCAGCCACCACGTGCGCCGCGGCCAACGCTTGTGAGATGCGGAACCATACGGAGCGGCCACGCCACCACAGTACCTCTCTAGCCTGGTGCGTGAGCTGGTCGGCCAGCCGCTTGTTGTTCCCGTTGGCGGCGGCCACCGCGTGCGCCGCGGCCGCTTGTGAAGAATACGGAACCATACGGAGCGGCCACGCCACCACAGTATACCTCTCTAGCCTGGTGCGTGGGAGCTGGTCGGCCAGCCGCTTGTTGTTCCCGTTGGCGGCGGCCACCACGTGCGCCGCGGCCAGCGCGAATACGGAACCATACGGAGCGGCCACGCCACCACAGTACCTCTCTAGCCTGGTGCGTGAGCTGGTCGGCCAGCCGCTTGTTGTTCCCGTTGGCGGCCACCACGTGCGCCGCGGCCGCTTGGTGAGATACGGAACCATACGGAGCGGCCACGCACCACCACAGTACCTCTCTAGCCTGGTGCGTGAGCTGGTCGGCCAGCCGCTTGTTGTTCCCGTTGGCGGCAGCCACCACGCATTGCGCCGCGGCCACGCTTGTGAGATACGGAGACCATACGGAGCGGCCACGCCACCACGGAGTACCTCTCTCTAGCCTGGTGCGTGAGCTGGTCGGCCAGCCGCTTGTTGTTCCCGTTGGCGGCGGCCACCGCGTGCGCCGCGGCCGCTGTGAGATACGGAACCATACGGAGCGGCCACGCCACCACGAAGTACCTCTCCTAGCCTGGTGCGTGAGCTGGTCGGCCAGCCAGCTTGTTGTTCCCGTTGGCGGCGGCCACCACGTGCGCCGCGGCCAGCTTGTGAGATACGGAACCATACGGAGCGGCCACGCCACCACGAGAGTACACTCTACTGGCCTGGTGCGTGAGCTGGTCGGCCAGCCGCTTGTTGTTCCCGTTGGCGGCAGCCACCACGTGCGCCGCGGCCAGCGTCGAGATACCGGAACCATACGGAGCGGCCACGCCACCACAGTACCTCTCTAGCCTGGTGCGTGAAGCTGGTCAGCCAGCCGCTTGTTGTTCCCGTTGGCGGCGAGCCACCACGTGCGCCGCGGCCGCTTGTGAGATACGGAACCATACCGGAGCGGCCACGCCACCGCAGTACCTCTCTAGCCTGGTGCGTGAGCTTCGGTCGGCCAGCCGCTTGTTGTTCCCGTTGGCGGCGGCGGCCACCACGTGCGCCGCGGCCGCTTCTTGTGAGATACGGAACCATACCGGAGCGGCCACGCCACCACTCAGTACCTCTCTAGCCTGGTGCGTGAGCTGGTCGGCCAGCCGCTTGTTGTTCCCGTTGGCGGCGGCCTGCGTGCGCCGCGGCCGCTTGTCGAGATACGGAACCATACGGAGCGGCCACGCCACCACAGTACCTCTCTAGCCTGGTGCGTGAGCTGGTCGGCCAGCCGCTTGTTGTTCCCGTTGGCGGCGGCCACCGCGATGCGCCACGCGGCCAGCTTGTGAGATACGGAACCATACGGAGCGGCCACGCCACCACAGTACCTCTCTCTCTGGCCTGGTGCGTGAGCTTCTACGGTCGGCCAGCCGCTTGTTGTTCCCGTTGGCGGCGGCCACCGCGTGCGCCGCGGCCGCTTGTGAGATACGGAACCATACGGAGCGGCCCACGCCACCACAGTACCTCTCTAGCCTGTGGTGCGTGTAGGCACATGGTCGGCCAGCCGCTGTGTTGTTGTTCCCGTTGGCGGCGGCCACCACGTGCGCCGCGGCCAGCTGTGAGATACGGAACCATACCCGGAGCGGCCACGCCACCACAGTACCTCTCTCGCCGGGTGCGTGAGCTGGTCGGCCAGCCGCTTGTTGTTCCCGTTGGCGGCGGCCACCACGTGCGCCGCGGCCGCTTGTGAGATACCGGAACCATACCGGAGCGGCCACGCCACGCACAGTACCTCTCTAGCCTGGTGCGTGAGCCTGGTCGGCCAGCCGCTTGTTGTTCCCGTTGGCGGCGGCCACCACGTGCGCCGCGGCCAGCTTGTGAGATACGGAACCATACGGAGCGGCCACGCCACCACAGTACCTCTCTGGCCTGGTGCGTGAGCTGGTCGGCCAACCGCTTGTTGTTCCCGTTGGCACGGCGGCCACCACGTGCGCCGCGGCCTTCAGCTTGTGAGATACGGAACCATACGGAGCGGCCACGCCACCACAGTACCTCTGCTAGCCTGGTGCGTGAGCTGGTCGGCCAGCCGCTTGTTGTTCCCGTTGGCGGCGGCCACCACGTGCGCCGCGGCCGCTTGTGAGATGCGGAACCATACAGGCAGCGGCCACGCCACCACAGTACCTCTCTAGCTTGTGGTGCCGTGAGCTGGTCGGCCAGCCGCTTGTTGTTCCCGTTGGCGGCAGCCACCGCGTGCGCCGCGGCCGCTTGGTGAATACCGGAACCATACGGAGCGGCCCGCCACCACAGTACCTCTCTTGGCCTGGTGCGTGAGCTGGTCGGCCAGCCGCTTGTTGTTCCCGTTGGCGGCGGCCACCACGTGTGCCGCGGCCGCTTGTAGAGATGGAACCATACGGAGCAGCCACGCCACCACAGTACCTCTCTAGCCTGGTGCGTGAGCTGGTCGGCCAGCCGCTTGTTGTTCCCGTTGGCGGCAGCCACCGCGTGCGCCGCGGCCTTTGTGAGGATACGGAACCATACGGAGCGGCCACGCCACCACAGTACCTCTCCTGGCCTGGTGCCGTGAGCTGGTCGGCCAGCCACGCTTTGTTGTTTCCCGTTGGCGGCGGCCACCACGTGCGCCGCGGCCCAGCTGTGAATACGGAACCATACGGAGCGGCCACGCCACCACAGTACCTCTCTAGCCTGGTGCGTGAGCTGGTCGGCCAGCCGCTTGTTGTTCCAACGTTGGCGGCGGCCACCACGTGCGCCGCGGCCGCTGTGAATACGGAACCATACGGAGCGGCCACGCCACCCGCGAGTACCTCTCTAGCCTGAATTGCGTGAGCTGGTCGGCCAGCCGCTTGTTGTTCCCGTTGGCGGCGGCACCACCGTGCGCCGCGGCCAGCATGAGAATACGGAACCATACGGAGCGGCCACGCCACCACAGTACCTCTCTAGCCTGGTGCGTGAGCTGGTCGGCCAGCCGCTTGTTGTTCCCGTTGGCGGCGGCCACCGCGTGCGCCGCGGCCAGCTGTGAATACGGAACCATACGGAGCGGCCACGCCACCACAGTACCTCTCTAGCCTGGTGCGTGAGCTGGTCGGCCAGCCGCTTGTTGTTCCCGTTGGCGGCGGCCACCACGCATTGCGCCGCGCGGCCGCTTGTGAAGATACGGAACCATACGGGAGCGGCCACGCCACCACAGTACCTCTCTAGCCTGGTGCGTGAGCTGGTCGGCCAGCCGCTTGTTGTTCCCGTTGGCGGCGGCTTCACCACGTGCGCCGCGGCCGCTTGTGAGATACGGAACCATACCGGAGCTGGCCACGCCACCACGGTACCTCTCTAGCCTGGTGCGTGAGCTGGTCGGCCAGCCCGCTTGTTGTTCCCGTTGGCGGCGGCCACCGCGTGCGCCGCGGCCAGCGTGAGATACGGAACCATACGGAGCGGCCACGCCACCACAGTACCTCTCTAGCCTGGTGCGTGAGCCTGGTCGGCCAGCCGCTTGTTGTTCCCGTTGGCGGCGGCCACCACGTGCGCCGCGGCCGCCGCGCAACGCTGAGAACGCGCGGCCAGCGCTGCGGCCTTGTCGTGGAAGTTGGCTTCGCGGTTTGGTGTGCCTGTCGCAACAAGTATAAAAGGCCCCATTTAAACGATGCAAGTTTCTTGTATATTCAAAAGCAATAGTTGCAGTGCAACAATTGGGTACACCCTCATATTACAAATTATCTTTTTTAAAAACTATCATTTACAAACACTTGACGTTTGTAAGAACTACATATTTGAAAAAATTTGCTTTGAGAAACTCATCCTTTTAAAAAATTAACATTTTTATAAACAAATTAATAGACAAATATTCGTTTTACAAAATTATCATTTTTACAAACAAATTATTTAACAAAATCTTCAATTGGTAAAACAGACAAAATATCTTATGGCAAATACATCATTCGATATTTATTATTTATCAAAAATAAAAAGATAAGTTTTTAAGTACAAGTTTAGCATAATATTTTCCATATAATAAATATCATAGCTGTCGACTTGAAAGCTTATATATTTAATGAATGTGTTGACCAAGGCATTTTTTCCAAATTTAATGAAACTTAGCAAATTAATTCCACTGTTTAAAAGGTGAAAAATCAGAGCCTGGCAACTATGAGAGCCTATATCTATTTTGCCAGTCTTGAGTAAAGTATTTGAAAAGATGATATGGCTTAGTCCAAATGAAACTCAGTACTTTAATATCCACGATCTATTTCACGGCCAACAATTTGGATTTACTAGTGGTAAATACTTGGCCTGTGGTGTGGCCCTAGAATAGCACCAACCCATCTCTTCCCGTGGGTGTCGTAAGAGGCGACTAAGGGATTTAAAACACCGGAGGATGGGCGGCAGCATCTTTTCGCGTACTATGACATCACACTGCGATCCGCCAACCCGCATGCCAAGCGTGGCGATTACGGCAAAACCCCCTATGGTTGATACACCCACAACACGGCCCCTAGTCCCCGGCGGCCCCGCTATCCCGGACTCTGGTAGCGGTCACGGTAACGGCGGGGGCAGGGGGTGCTAAGAATCCCCGGCAGATGCCAGGCTACCAACCCCGACGACCACTTGGCCTGGCAACTTACAACACGATGCACACTGCGGACCGGCACGAGAAACTCGCTGAACTGGAGGAAGAATTGAGCAGGTTACGATGGGATATTGTAGGATTATGCTGAAGTCCGAAGAGAGGAGGAGGACACCATGAGTCCTCAAATCCGGAAACCTGCTCTATTTCCGGGAGGGCGAACAACTGTCCCAGGGTGGTGTCGGGTTTATCGTCCACAGGTCCCTCGTCAACAACGTGGTCCAGTTCGAGAGTGTTTCGGCGAGGGTAGCGTACATTGTACTCAGAATCACCAAACGGTATTCGTTGAAGGTAATACAAGTATACGCACCGCCCTCATATCGCTCCGACGACGAGAGTAGAGACTATGTATGAGAGGATATTTCTAGAGCCATACGCATAGCTCCCAGGCCCACTATACCGTTGTGATGGGGGACTTTAACGCCTTGAAACTGGGCAAACGAAGCGATGATGAGCTGAGAGTGGGGAACATTTTGGATATGGAACGAGGAATGCACGTGGTCATCTGCTGGCCGGCTTTATGGAGAAGGAGGGCCTCTTTATGATGAACTCCTTCTTCAAAAAGCCAAAACAGCGAAAAGTGGACATGGTTGCATCCTATTGGCGTTACAAAAAATGAGATTGACTTCATCTTGTCGACGAAGAGGCACATATTCAATGATGTCTCTGTGATCCAATGCCGTAAAAACAGGAAGCGATCACCGATTGGTAAAGAAGCACATTGAATCTTAGAATAAAACTCGAAAGGTGTCGACTGATGAAGTCTACGCTCCGACCAAAAGCGCCTATCCAGCTCCAAAACCCCGAGAGCTTTCAGCTCGAGGATTGCAGAATCGCTTCGAATGCCTGGGAGACTGCGAAAATCTGGACGATTATAATAATGACAGGTTTGTTACCAAATTGTCCAAACAGCTGGGTCTAAGGCACTTCAAAACCCGCTGTTCAAAAGGAACCAAAAAAGATCTCCGGACCTCACCAACAAACTCCATGGAAGAAAGACGAAACTTGGTTCTGCAGTCCTCTGACGATGCTGCTCAGTATCGACGTCTAAACAAGACACAGATCTCCAGAGTCTAACGCGCGATTTACGCCAATTCCAATACTGACCGTATTGAAGAGGCGATTAAGCGAAATAAGGGCTCTCAAAAGTGTTTGCCAAAGGGGATCTGTCTGTTGGTCAAAGCTCCAACTGACCAAGCTGAAGACTGAGGGATGGCAGAATCATTTCGTCGAAGCCAGAGCTGTTGGAAGAGGTTGAGAAGTTCTACGGACAATTATACACCAGCGTACGCGCACCACCTGTCAGTAATCTGGCCAAAGATCCAAGAGCCAGATTGACCCGACACTACACCGAAGATATCCCGGACGTCAGCCTATATACGAAATTAGAATGGCTCTCAAACAGTTAAAAAACAATAAGGCACCGGGTGATGATGGAATCACGGCTGAGCTTCTGAAAGCAGGTGGAACACCGGTATTAAAAGCTCTTCCAGAAGCTATTCGATTCCGTCATACTCGAGGGACAAACGCCTACGGCATGGCACAGAAGTGTGGTGGTACTTTTTCTTCAAAAAAGGCGACAAAACCTTATTGAAGAATTATAGGCCTATCTCACTTCTGAGCCATGTCTACAAACTGTTTTTCGAGAGTCATTACGAATCGTCTCGCTCGCAGGTTCGACGACTTCCAGCCTCCCGAACAAGCCGGTTTCCGAAAAGGCTTTAGTACCGTGAACCACTTACATACGCGCTGCGGCAGATTATACAGAAGACTGAGGGAGTATAATCAGCCCTTATGCTTGGCGTTTGTGGACCTGACGAGAAAGCGCTTCGATTCGATCGAGACCTGGGCTGTGCTACAGTCTACTCCAATAACGGTGCCAAATGGACTATCGATATATCGAAGCGCTGAGAGTGTTTGTACGAAAACGCCACCATGTCGGTCCGTCTCCAGGATCAAGGCTCGAAACCTATCCAGTTGAAGCGAGGGGGTGAGACAGGGGAGACGTTATTTCTCGAAACTGTTCACCGCCGCCACTGGAAGATGTCTTCAAGCTTCTGGACTGGAGCGGACTCGGTATCAATATCAACGGCAGCGAGTACCTCACTCACCTTCGATTCGCTGACGATATCGTAGTCATGGCTGAGACCTTGGAAGACCTAGGCACAATGCTCGATGGCCTCTGTAGGAGCAGCCCTCTCAACAAGTGGGTCTAAAAATGAACATGGATAAGACGAAAATTATGTTTAATATCCATGTCGCACCCACTCCTCTGAAGGTTGGAGACTCTACACTCGAAGTTTGAGAAAGAGGTCAACCGTCGAATCCAACTCGGCTGGGCAGCGTTCGGGAAGCTTCGCGATATCTTCTCAAAATACCGCAGTGTCTCAAGACTAAGGTCTTTGACCAGTGTGTGTTGCCAGTAATGACATACGGAATAGAGACGTGGTCGCTTACTATGGGCCTCATAAGAAGGCTCAAGGTCACCCAAAGGGCGATGGAGCGCGCTATGCTCGGAGTTTCCCTGCGTGATCGAATCAGAAATGAGGAGATCCGTAGGAGAACTAAAGTAACCGATATAGCCCGCAGAATCGCCAAAACTTAAGTGGCAGTGGGCGGGGCACTTAGCTCGCAGAACAGATAGCCGTTGGGTGGGACAGAAAAGTTCTCGAGTGGCGACCACGAACCGGAAAACGTAGTGTTGGCAGGCCTCCCACTCAGTGGCCCGACGACCTGGTGAAGGTCGCGGGTTTGCCTGCGGATGCGGGGCAGCCGCAGGACCGGTCGTTATTGGTGGAAATCCTTGGGGGAGAGCCTTTGTCCAGCAGTGGACGTCTTTCGGCTGAGAGAAGAGAAGAAGAAAGAAGTGGTAAATGCACAACTGATGCGGGAGTGGCTTTGGTTACTCATATCTTCAATGCATGGGAAGATTCACAGGATGCAATTGGAGCGTTTTTGTGATTTATTTAAGGCGTTTGACTGTGTTGACCATGAGAACTCTCTCTTGCTCAAGCTCTCTCAGTACGGTTTTGACACTAAATCAATAGAACTAATAAAATCTTATTTAAGTGATAGGCTGCAGACTGTAGACTTAAATAACGTAAAATCCTAAAAAAAGGATCCAAAAGTTATGTTTGTGGCGTACCTCAAAGGTTCAATTTTAGGACCTTTCCTTTTTTTTAGTCTATGGTCAACGACCTGCCTTATATGGTTGAGAAGCAGGCTGGTATAGTGTTGTTTGCTTTGATGACACGTCTTTAACTTTTTAAGACTGACCGCCATAGCGAAAATGTGGATGCTGTGAACAGCACTTTGTCTGCCATATCAGGCCCCCTGGTTTTCTGCTAATAACCTGATGCTTAATGCAAGTAAGACCCATTGCATTAAATTTACGGCTTCCTAATGTTAGGCAGGCCCATGTTGATATCAATATAAATAGTAATAAGTTAGAGTTCATTGAAAGTACCACATTTTTTAGGAATAACATTAAGATTCTAAAATTACAATGGGGTGCTCACATTTCTAATTTGTCTAAAAAACTGAGCTCCGCGGCTTATGCTGTAAAGACGAGATCAGACAACTGACGGATGTGGCAACTGCTTAGGTTGGTTTATTTTAGTTATTTCCATAGCCTAATGTCGTATGGCCTATTACTTTGAGGAGCAGCTGCCGACATACAAACAATTTTTATACTTCAAAAAAGAGCTATTCGTTTTATTTACAGATTAAAAGGAAAAGAGATTCACTCAGAGATTTCTTCAAAGATATAGATATTTTAACCTTACCATCTCAATATATTTTTGATAACATTATGCATGTTAGGAAGAAATATTTCTTCTTTCAAAAAAAGTTTGTGATGTCACAGATATATCCCTGCCAGAAACAAACATAACTTGTACGTTCCAGAGGCACAGACTGGCTAGGGTTAGGAAATCATTTGTGCAGGAAACTGTATACGCTATTATAATAAAATACCAAAATCTGTCCTTGATATGCATGACAGTAAATTTAAACATTATACCTATTAAGGAGACACTTTGTAAGAAGGCATATTATATGACGGATGATTATGTAAATAACAAAAATGCGTGGCCCGAGCCTGGTACAGTGACCTCCTAAGACTGTCATATTACTCTCTAGGTCCATTGTGTACTTTGCTTTTACAATGACATTTTATTAATATATAATTTTTATTAATTTATAAATTATTAATTTATAATTTTAATATATATATATATTCAATGTATATTCGTCCACATATACAGTTATTTAATTGTAAGACATATGTTGTAAAGTGACGTCTTTGGAGAAAATGCAGCCAGTGGAGTTTGTTGCGCCGCCTCTTCTCCACTTGCGCTTTGGAGGCAGTGGTAAACTTAGCTTTAAGTAATTTTTTTGACGTCAACTAACTTAAAAAACAAAAGAAAGTGACGATTTATAAGTGCTATTTTTAAGCCTACATGAATAAAAATATTTGACTTTGACTTTGTACAAAAAGAAGGTTTGTTTCCAAACGATCTGAGCTGTAAGTTATTTACATGATGTACAAAAAGATAGAAGGGATTAGGTTGCGAGGAGCAAAGCGACGTAGGTAGGGAAAATAAGTGTTCAGGAACTCCGTGATGCTAGTCTCGCCGCGTAGACGTTTGGTTTTAAAAATCAACGTTCCAGAACACATTTTTTAATGTTAGTTAATTGAGAAGGTAATCATTAAAATATATTACGAAGAACATAAAATATGGATTTTAATAAATAGTTAAAAGAAAGATATTTTTAGAAATAAAAAAAATATGATAAAAAATATTATTATCGGCAGGAAATCAGGTTAAGGATCAGATTTTTTTATGACCACGCGGAAAAGACTTTCAGGGCGGAAAAAAATTTAGATTTTTTATGACCACCCGGAAGAACTTTGAAGGCGAAAAAGAAGATAGAGTTTAGGTTATTTTTTTACGAAGGAAATACTTGAGGGCAGACAAGAAATTAGATTCAGGTTATTTTTATGACCTTTTGGAAGGAAGAGACTTTTAAATTGATGATCAAGAGCGTAGCCCCGCGGCAACGTTGTATTGCCAAGCTGTATGGCATATTTAGCTTTTGGCCAAAGAAGCTACTAGCCCTTAATTAAAGTTAGCCTATAGTAGATTTGTAAAATGATGTTTTTGTCAAGAGAGTTGTTTGATGAAATAAAACTTTATAAAATAAGTTTTATACTAGATATATTTGTAGAATAAAATATTTATAAAAGAAAAGTTTGTAAAATGAAACGTTTTTAAAATAACGAGTTTATAAAATGAAACATTTTTAAAGGAATAGTTTTTAAATGACAGTTTTAAAATGATGGTTTGTGAAAGGTATTTTGGTGAAACATTAGTGAACCCAACAATTGACTATGAATAATTGCAAGCAACTGTTGTTTAGACCATGCAAGTATTTACTTGCGTCAATTTAATTGTATGCAACAGGCAAGAAACTTGCACCGACTAAATGGGCCTACGCGACTTTGTTTTTCTTTTTTCACATAGAAACAAAATATATTTTTACTTGTTTGTAATATATTGGGTAAAACTAAACGCGGGCGTTTCGCATTGCTGCCGCCAGAGGGCGTTCGGGGTTTTCACACTGCTCGTGCGAATGGCTCGCGGACGGTCGCCATTGCTATGCGATATCGGTTTGATTTTTAATACGCGAGAGGGCCCGCGTTCTTTGATTGCTAATTAACTTGAGTTGTATTTGTGAATTTCCTGTTTGTTAAATAACTATTGAACTTTGTGTTTGTGTACCCGTCATTGTGACTTTCTCCTGTGGGATGTGACGCGTGGCTGCTCGCTCACATCTACCTGTTGCCGAGCCGATTTCGGGAAGAAATCTATTTATTTGTCCTGGGGAATTGAGATCTCAAGGGTTAGGTAGGGTGATTAGGAATTCCCCCTTCCCGAAGATACTCAAGTTTGGATCCGAAGAGAAAGAAGATTTAGCTTGGTAAGTGTTTTTTAAGTGTAATTAATTTATAGGTTAGGTTATCATATAGGGCCCTGTAGCTCCCTTCATAAGCTACGGTGGTAGCAGACTGCGTTAAGTTATTTAGGTTTTAGTCGGGCAAACGTGGTGCCGCGTGGAGATTTCTTCCCGGTACTTATTTTTTACCGGTGGTTTTTTCCCGGTGAAGTTCCGGTACAGGATTCTTCCCGCCGCTTCGTTTGTCCGGATTCGCTCTGCGCACATTTTCTGGCAGCAGAGCGTAGTTGCTCTGCACATTTTCTGGTAGCAGAGCGTAGTTTATCTACCCTCTATTTGTTCGTTTGTAAAAAATAATTAATTGTTTGTAAAAATTATTAGATTTTTCTTAGTTTGTTTGTATAAGAATATTTGTAACCTTTTTTGTATTTGTTTGCGGTTTGTACCGTGCGTTCCGGGTTTGTGCCATTCTCATACCTACCGCGGTTCTTCGTGTAGTTGCTTGATTTTGTTGTTTTTTTATTTACCTTTTGTTATTTTTTGTTTGTGACTTGACGCGATGGCGAAGGCCTCCAATGCTAGGGCGACACTCGCCAACGAATTGAGATGGTTTGTGACGGCCGGAGGACTCCTGTCCCGGAAGGATAGGGAGGGCGCCATACTGCTAAGAGCGGATCACCTCCACTCACGATTGATTAGCGCGGAAGCGGCCATGGCGGCGCTTACCGAAGCCGATCTTACCCCGGAGGCCTACGCAGGTCACATGGCGGACATGGACCAGATCCTGAGTCTGCACGATGATATCGCGGAGGCGGTGACCGCAATAAGGGCGAGACAGGCTGGCGGACCAGCCCTACTCGCACACCTGTTAGGCAGGAAGGACCAGCGGTTACTGGTCGGCTCCCCACCCTTCAGCTGTCCCACTTTGGGGGTAGGATGGAGGAGTGGGTAGCATATAAAAATATGTTTGAGTCCCTGGTCGTAGCACGACGAGGATTTGTCGAAGGCCCAGAAGATGGCCTACCTCCTCTCCACTCTTGAGGATGAAGCGCGGTCGCTCATCCAGCACCTCCGGGTGGAGGACGACCAGTACGATACGGCTTGGGAGTTATTGAACTCCCGCTACCAAAACTTACGTTTGTTAGCGGATGCGCACGCCGCACAGTTGATGGCCCTGCCCAAGGTGGCCAACAGGGCACAGCTGCGCCTGCAGTTGCTCACGCCCGTTACAGTGGCCTGTAACGCGCTCCGCACACTGGGGCTGCCGGTGGACCAATGGTCCTTTTTGCTGGTGCACATTGTATTGGGCAAATTGCCCAATGACATCCGCTCGCGATTTGAGCGCGAGAATGCGGAGCGGGATAGCACCACCCTACCAACCTTCACTGACTTGGTGAAGTTTTTGGAGTTTGAGGCACGGGCGGCTGAGAATACCATGACGGACTCAGCGCCATCCAGAGCGCCTGAACGTAGGCCCTTGGAACCCTCATGGCGAGGAGGCCCCAACAGGGACGGCAACCGCCACCGCGTGGAGCTGGTGTGCGGGTTGCGCACACGGCAGCAGTCGCGAGGGACGCGGACTGCCTGCAATGTGGCCGGATGGGCCACAGCCTGCTACAATGCAGGGACTGGCAGAGACTGCCAGTACAAGATAGGCGCCGCATGGCAAAGCGGCATGAACTTTGCTTTTATTGTTTGGGCGGTCACTATGCACGTGACTGTCCCAGTGCCATACCATGCAGTGCATGCCGTGGGCTGCACCACGTTATGCTCTGCATGAACCGGAACAGGGATGGCCCCCGGTTGTTGAGGCAGGGGGTCCCCTATGGGCGGGGGCGCTCCTGCGCGAAGCCCTCCACCATCGGACGGAGGACGCGGCTTCGCTCGTCGCACCCCCCTCGGGAGGGGTCGCGTACCGGCGCGGGTCTTGGCGGACCGGGACCACGCGCCCCAAGGTCATGGCCAGTATGTAGCTGGCCAGGCCCCGGATAGGGCACCCATGGGCGGGGGCCCTAGATCGGACGTGAGAGTGGGGACACCCCCCTCCACGCGGGTTACCAATACCCAACACATGCAGCCGCAGCGGTTTTCTCCGCCGCTGCACGAGTACCCACGGCTGGAGTACCACCCGCCGTACCATAGGTATGGCCGGGCCGCGGGTTATGCCCCCCCTCAGATGGGGATGTGCACTCGCCCGCCATATTATCCGGGTCAGTGGCGCGCCCCTGGTTTGGAGAGAGTGGGGAGCCCGTAACTAGCTTGCTCCCTTGCTGGGACAGAGACGCGGACGGTTCTGCTCCCTACCGCGGTGGTCCGCGTATGGGGTCGTGGGGGAGAAGCCATTAATTTGAGAGCTCTGTTGGACTCAGGGGCTCAAAGCAGTTTGGTTACCACTCGAGTGGCACGCCAGTTAGGTTTAGTCGTGGAAGACTCGCCTGTGCCACTTCTTGGAGTTGGTGGCATACAAGTGAAGTGTCTGACGGGCCAGACACTTGTCACCTTTTCTTCGCTGAAGTCCTCCACAATGAGGATCACGACTTCGGCTATGGTAATGGATACCATTGCGGGTTGGCACCCCTCGACAGACATACCGCCGGGTGTGTTGTCTTTGGTTTCGGGTCTGGATTTGGCCGACCCCTTTGTCTTTCATCCCGGCCCAGTGGACTTGCTCCTGGGCTCGGACGTATTGGGTTGGATTTTGTTGGGTACACAGAAGGCTCTGGGTTCGTCTTCACTGATGGCAGTGTCTACGATTTTTGGTTTTGCCCTGATGGGCCCTGTGTTTGATAATGGCACCGCGGAGGAGCCACCGGTTGTCGCATCTGCGTCCTTGGCCAAGACCATGCAAAGGTTTTGGGAGGTGGAGGAGCCACCTATGAGTTCCAGGATGGATCCGGAACACACGCTGAGTGCGAAGCCCTTTTTCGATCGACCACGGAGAGGTTGCCCTCCGGTCGGTTTGTAACTAGGTTACCCTTTGTTGCCTCTCGTCCTAGCCTAGGGCAAAGTAGGGCGCTTGCGGAGAAACGACTGCTGTCCATGGAGCGACGTATGCAGCGTGACCACGTACTTCGCGATAAATATATTGAATTTATGCGCGAGTACGAGGATTTGGGTCACATGTCTCCGGCTCGAGTTGATTGGAGCTCAACTGAGCATTATTTTTTGCCCCACCACGCGGTGGTGAAGGCCTCAACAGGGCAAATTGCGGACCGTCTTCGATGGGTCCGCACCCACTTCGAACGGGGTTTCGTTGAATCTGTGTTTGCATTCGGGTCCCAAATTGCATAGGGACATAATTGACATCATCTTGAACTTTAGAAGACATCAAGTGGTTTTTGGCGCGGACATCCGGATGATGTTCCGCCAGACGGTCATACATCCTGAGGACAGGCGATTCCAGTTGATACTCTGGCGTGAGCGCCCTGAGGATCCTGTGACGGTGTATGAACTCAATACAAACACCTATGGTTTGAAATCTAGTCCCTATATCGCCATCAGATCATTGCTTGAATTGGCAGAGCGGGAACGGATCCGCTTTCCCCGTGGGGCTTCCGTGCTGTCACGTGACTTGTATGTTGATGACGTGTGCACCGGAGCCCAAAGTATTGAGGAGGCCCTCCTACTGCGGGATGAATTGATTGAAATATTGAAGACAGGTGGCTACGAGCTACGTAAGTGGTTGTCTAATGAGCCTAAAGTTCTAGAAGGGATCCCGGAGGATCACCAACAGAACCCTCACCTGTTTGAGGATGTGGATGATCCCAACAGGATAGCGGTGCTGGGCATGCAGTACCAGCCGCTAACCGATATCTTCACATTCCAAGTGGACTTGGAAATACCAAAGGTCTGGACTAAGAGAACGGTGTTGTCCGTAATAGCCCGTATGTTTGATCCAAGCGGTTGGATCCAGTCCAGTGATATTCTCTGCAAAAGTGTCTTCTTCAGAGACTTTGGACTTTGGGCGTCTCGTGATTGGCTCGAGTTGTTTTCATCGATCAAGGAAGTCAATCGGATTGCCTTGCCTCGTCGAATATTGCCCCCCGGGAAATATCGAGCCAGCCTGCATGGCTTTTGTGACGCGTCGGAGCGAGGCTACGCCGCGTCAGTCTATATGCGGACAGTTGACGCCGATGGCCGGGTCAATGTCTCGCTTTTGTTAAGGGAAGAGCAAGGTCGCCCCATCAGGACTAGGCTGACTATTCCCAAGCTTGAGTTGAGTGGAGCTCACCTTCTCTCTAAATTGTTGCATCACGTTGCATGTGAGCTGGCGGCCACGGTCGAGATACGGGACATCTTCGCCTGGTCGGATAGCCAGGTCGCGCTTGCATGGTTGCGCGCGGCCCCACATACCTTGGAGGTTTTTGTGGGAAATCGGGTTTCCCAAATCCAGAATATCGGAATTGATATAACATGGAGACATGTGCCGGGAGAGCTTAACCCAGCGGACTGTGCTTCCCGAGGTTGTACGGCACCAGAATTGGTGTCACACCCGCTCTGGTGGGGTCCAGAGTGGCTGATGGGATCAGAAACTTCTTGGCCTGTCTGTCAGACAGATGTTACTTCTTTGAGTTTGACTGGGCTCCGTGTACATGCTGTAGTCGCTGAGACGACGTCGGAGCCGGATTGGCTACTTGCTCGGTATAGCAGCTTGGATAAGCTTCTGGGTGTCACCAGTTGGATTAAGCGTTTCATACATAATTGTAGAAACCCACAGGCAAAGCGGTTGGAGCCGATTGCAGGTGCAGAAGAGCGCCGGAGCGCATTGTTGCATTGGGTCCGTGTCGTGCAGACCGGACGGTTTGAGTCAGAGCTTCGTATCTTGCGCGACGGACGCGCTAAGTTGAAGGGCGCGGTCGCTCGTTTGAACCCGTACATCGACTCGGATGGGCTTCTTCGGGTTGGAGGCAGGCTCCGGAAGGCGGATCTTCCATATGAGACTCGCCATCCTCTGTTGTTGCCCAAGGGCGGACCCTTGGTGCAGCTTTTGGTGTCTGATCGACACATTCGTAACGCCCATGCTGGGTGCAATGCTTTGTTGGCTATTTTGCAACGCGAGTTTTGGATTTTGTCAGCCCGAAGAGCAATCCGTAGTGTCCTGTTTCGATGTATTGCATGTTATAGGTTGAAGGCATCCACGATGCAACCACAGATGGGTGATTTGCCCGCTGATCGAATCCGACCGTCGAGACCGTTTGACGGCGTTGGAACCGATTTTGCCGGTCCCTTTTCGATCAAGGCTTCTCCCTTTTCGTAATGCCCGTATTGTGAAGGGCTATTTGTGTGTATTTGTTTGTTTGGCCACCAAGGCTGTCCATTTGGAGGTGGTATCGGCTCTGACTACGGAGGCCTTCGTCGCCGCGTTGGATCGCTTTGTTTCGCGTCGAGGTCTACCTTCCCTTATTAGGTCTGATAATGGCACAAACTATAAGGGAACTGTAAATTATCTTAAGGATGTTTCTGTGTTTATTGATAAGAATTGTACTAGTTTAAGTCAAATTGCTGCTCAAAGGGGAATAACCTGGAAGTTTAGTCCCCCAAGTTGCCCCCATTGGGGAGGGATTTTTGAAGCGGCTGTGAAATCCGCAAAGACCCACCTCCGCCGCATTATCGGAGAAACGGCTCTAACTTTTGAAGAGCTGGCCACAGTGTTTTGTAAAGTTGAGGCGGTCCTCAACTCTCGTCCTCTCTGTCCGCTATCTCCAGATCCAAATGACTTGGAAGCTCTCACCCCTGGTCATTTTTTTGGTGGGAGGGCCTTTGAATGCCCTGCCCGAATACCCGTGGAAGGACGAACGCGTATATCGGTTGTCGCGTTTTCAAATGTTGCAGCAAATGAGCCAGGACTTTTGGCGTCGCTGGTCGCTTGAATATTTGCATTTGCTGCAGCAAAGAGTGAAGTGGACAGACAGGACTGAGCCTCCCAGGGAGGGTGATTTAGTATTGTTAAAAGAGGCAAATTTGCCCTCATTGCTTTGGCGACGAGCTCGGCATATTACGTTTGATTCTTGGCGGAGATGGCACTCCGCGTGTGGCTGAGGTGTTGGTCGACGGTTCGATTTTAAGGAGAGGTGTGACCTCTCTCGCCCGCCTTCCCGTAGAGTAAGCTAGCGGTCTGCTTCTCAGACCGGGACGGGGGGATGTTTGTAATATATTGGGTAAAACTAAACGCGGGCGTTTCGCATTGCTGCCGCCAGAGGGCGTTCGGGGTTTTCACACTGCTCGTGCGAATGGCTCGCGGACGGTCGCCATTGCTATGCGATATCGGTTTGATTTTTAATACGCGAGAGGGCCCGCGTTCTTTGATTGCTAATTAACTTGAGTTGTATTTGTGAATTTCCTGTTTGTTAAATAACTATTGAACTTTGTGTTTGTGTACCCGTCATTGTGACTTTCTCCTGTGGGATGTGACGCGTGGCTGCTCGCTCACATCTACCTGTTGCCGAGCCGATTTCGGGAAGAAATCTATTTATTTGTCCTGGGGAATTGAGATCTCAAGGGTTAGGTAGGGTGATTAGGAATTCCCCCTTCCCGAAGATACTCAAGTTTGGATCCGAAGAGAAAGAAGATTTAGCTTGGTAAGTGTTTTTTAAGTGTAATTAATTTATAGGTTAGGTTATCATATAGGGCCCTGTAGCTCCCTTCATAAGCTACGGTGGTAGCAGACTGCGTTAAGTTATTTAGGTTTTAGTCGGGCAAACGTGGTGCCGCGTGGAGATTTCTTCCCGGTACTTATTTTTTACCGGTGGTTTTTTCCCGGTGAAGTTCCGGTACAGGATTCTTCCCGCCGCTTCGTTTGTCCGGATTCGCTCTGCGCACATTTTCTGGCAGCAGAGCGTAGTTGCTCTGCACATTACTTGTTTAAAATTTTGCCAAACTGGTGAGCAGTTTAACGGCAAGTTACAAATAAGAAAAAAAATGTATTTAATATAGCTTAATAGCTAATCGGTATAGCATATACATATATATTTACGAGGAAGCCGTCTATATAATATTTTTTTAACAAAGAAAGACTCTAGCCTCTGTCTATGAGAAAATGCAGCAGCGGAGTTTCTTCTTCTCTCTTCTCTTTTTTGGAGACAGTCGTAACCTTTAGCTTTAAGTTATTTTCTGACGTCAACTGACTAATCTAGTTTATTAGTATCCGACTATTTAAAAGTGCTATTTTTAAGCCAATTCTAAATAAGAAAACAACTGACTTTGACTACCCCGCAAGGAATAAAGACGTGGACTAACCTTCAGGCGCGTTAACGGCATCCGTGAAATGCCTGAGCGGCGCGGCCACATCGATGAACTCCTCGACGACGCGGTTGACGACCGCGCGCTCCATCGCTCGCTTCAGCTCGTGCAGCTTGTCTGTTAGCTCCCTGCGAACAGGCAATGAATTACGTTTATGTTTTGCCACATCTTCCCCAATCTTACAATAGGCGATTTTCAGAGATTAAAAAAAAAACAAATAAATCCAGATGACTTCATAGATGGCGTTTACTAAAAGGCGAGTCCATAGAGAAAGAAAAAAAAACACAAAATTGGCATTTCTTTGGCCCGCGAGGCCGAAGGCCGAGCTGCGTATATGAATCCGAGAGGCGAGGCCGGAGGCCAAGCCCCTCCTCCAGCCGGGGCCGCAGGCCGAGCTGTGTCTTCATAGCAAAGAGCAAAAGCCAGAGCAGCCTTTCCGCTCTTCATCTAATCCCAACCGGAACTCTTTTCAACCGACTTCCCAAAAAAGGAGGAGGTTATATGTTTCGATGTATGTATGTTTTTTTTTATGTATGTTCGCCGATTTCTCCGCCTATAGTGGACTGATTTCCGAAATTATTGTTTTATTCGAAAGAGTTTATTCCCAAGTTGGTCCCATTTTAACCACGTCAGAATCTATTTGGTAATTTTAAAGATACCTAACAAAATTTACAAATTCAAGCATTGGATTATAGAGCAAAAAGCCCGCGACAGCATACCCTTCCTTATTTTATGAAAACTCAAGATTCTCTGGTGCATGTCCCTAACACAGAAATAGCGATTATCGACTATAAAAGTTGGATCATGATTGCTTAGGCAGATAATTTGTGGCAATCATATTTAAAGTGATAGCTCAATTTCCTCAAAGTAAAAGCTTTTTTTAAGATTTCATTCCGAATAATATGAGAAATCATGCCATCCATTGCCAAGCAATTGGTGCAGATACAAACCCCTGCCAGACATTGTAACTTTACTAAATTATAGTCATGTTTGTTTTATTATAAAAGCTGAATTTAATGATACTTTGAGAGGTCCCCAAGGGTGCTTTCTACCTATAAAAATCACTTTTTCTATCCATATTACTTGCATAAGCTACTAAGATTCAAACTTCATGTGTAGTCGCTAATCTTTTTTACACGTATATCCCACACAGAGAAACATTCAGTATTTTTAAAATAAGGAAGGTTGGTCGTCGCGGGCTCTTGGTATATTTATGTGCCAAAAATAATAGATTTCTGTTGAATTCTGACAAGTTCTGACATTTCAAATGAAACTGACATAAACGTTTCGATTTCTTAACTTTCGGCCAGTGAAAAAATAAGTTTAAGTTTTCATGACAACAAATTGCGCCAAGTGCACTAAAAATGATAAAATAAATTTTTTTTACAAAAAAATGAACCGACTTCCTTTGTAAAACTTAAAATCATGAAATAACTTAATAGGTAGATTAATCAAAAAAGAAAAATGTATTGGCATGCTACCTACTGATTGAGGAGAAGTCGGTGCCAAATTAAAAATTAAATAATCTAAAATTACATTAGAATCATGTATAATTAAAATGCCTAATACTCCTGCACTTGGCACCGACTTCTCCTCAATCAGTAGGTAGCATGCCAATACATTTTTCTTTTTGATTAATCTACCTATTAAGTTATTTCATGATTTTAAGTTTTACAAAGGAAGTCGGTTCATTTTTTTGTAAAAAATTTATTATGGAGATGACTTTTTTGCTAATTTCCCTAAAAAATTTCGTACAATCGCAACTGCAAAAGTAAAATTGCCCCGCACAGCACGCGACATCTAGATTTTTTTATTTGGCCAGAGTAACCCTCGCTGTCTGCCTTCCACCCCGCGTATCGTCACACTAATTTTCTTAGAGAAATGTCCTCTTTGTGTATCGTCCATGGGCAATGTATAGTTACCTGGTGATCGCCCTGGCTTCTTCAGAATCTCCCCTGCCGCTGACACAGAGGTCAGCCAGTTGGTCGGACAGTCTCTGGACATCGGAACACAGTTGCAGGACCTCCGCCTTCTCCCCGACCTTGGAGGCCGTCCGCGATCTGAATACAAGAATATTGTTTGTTTGTTTGTAAACTTTTACACCTATGAAAATTACAAAAAGATAGTGAAACAAAAAGAGAGGCGTACAATGGCGGACTTATCCCAAAAAAGGACAAAAAACTTAATCTCTATTTGTCTTGATCATGCCATCTTCATTCATCACATTATAAAGAGGAAGTGTTTGTAAAGGACTTCGTTCAAAATGTATGGGAGCTTGGCTTACTGCGGACAGTTCGTTCAATAAATAATAGTATTATCATTCACCATAATTAATGTCAAATAGATTTTCGGAATATATCTTGGAGTATGAATATCTGTAATTAAAATATACCATTAAGTAAGTATTGTTTGCGTTTCCGTTATTAAAATCAAAGATGTCGGCCTTCACGTCTGTTCTGGGATGCCATTATCTAAAAATAATATCACATTTAAGTAGTATATTTTTTATTCTTTGATGAAAGATTGGATTAATTAAGTTTTTTTTTAGCATATTATGTTAGTTTTATATTAATTACATGCATATCATTTCATATTTATATTTAAGAATGAATTATTTATTTTAATTTTTACTTAAATACTTAATTCAATATTGCATTTTCTTTACCTGGTAACACTAGATTCTTGAGCGCGGCTTTATTTTTGACGTTGACAGTTGTTGACAAGTATTCAAGTGTCAATGTCGACCGAAGACAACATGTCAACGTCAAAATAAAGCTGCGCTTGAAGAATCGAGTGTTACCAGGTAAAGAAAATGCAATATTGAATTACTTAAGTAAAAATTAAAATAAATACATAATTCTTCATTCAAAAATATAAATATGAAATGATATGAGTGTACTTAATACATAAAACTAACATATTATGCTAAAAAATTACTTAATTAATCCAGTCTTTCATCAAAGAATAAAAAATACTTTTTTAATACGGTTGTTACTTAAATGTAATATTATTTTAGATAATGGCATCCCAGCACAGACGTAAAGGCCGACATCTTTGATTTTAATAACGGAAACGCAAAAAATACTTACTAAATTGTATATTTTAATTATAAATATTCATACTCCAATATATATTAAGAAAATCTATTTGACATTAATTATGATGAATGATAATACTTTTATTTATTGCACGAACTGTCCGCAGTATAGGTGTACTCACCTACCTATAATATGTAAAAAGCTTACGCTGCAATCTTAACCAACGCGATAGGAGCGAGCCAGTTGCACCCCGCTCGCCGTCGCGGTAGCTCAATTGTACTCTATATGTAATTCCTTATGTCAATATAGGCCCGATCGATTTATCTGTGAATTCGTGATTTCCGTGTTACACATAAGAACAATAAATAGTGATTGTGTTGAGAACTGGTGGACTTTCAAATCATATCCAATATACTTACCCAACATACACACATCTCTATAGTGGTGACCCCGACGTGATTTGAACACGCAACCTTCTGAAGAAATTTTTCTAAAGCAGTAAGCCGGCGATGAACAATGTCTTTTGTGAGTTTGTTTATAGGTGGTTATCTTCGGAACTACTGAACCGATTTCAAAAATTATTTCACCAATAGAAAGCTACATTATACCTGAATGACAATTTATGTATGTAATTCCCGAGCGAAACCGGGGCGGAGCGCAAATACATATATATAGGTCCATGGGCAACGGTGATCACATATTATCAGGTGAAAAAAAACATTACTTTTTAGTATTCTAATACTTAATAGAAACATTAATAAAGTTACAAAAAATCAATGCAAAATTTTAGAAGTTATTTAGTCTGCCATAGTATAAGACAAGACAGGAGAAAATCTGTGTGTGGTGGGATGTGTGTGTCTATGACACAGTTTGACGATTTAACTGGTATATAGAATTAAAAAAGGTTGACGTTGATGCACCAACATTTAGCGAAATGTAGACTTGCATTTTTTTTTTCAATACTGACCCTCTGACCCTGCGAGACGATGCTGTTGATGGCCTTCTGACCTTCGACCCTGGTCGCCGGGTCGGCGTTAGGGTGCAACAGCCACTTGTGTGCCGTCTCCAACCTACAAATACAATAGAATACCACAACTTAGTTGATGTTTTTAAATGAAATAAATAAATAATTAATCCTAACTAATATTATAAACGCGAAAGTGAGTTTGTTTGTTTATTTGTTTGTTACCTCTACGCGCTTTATCTACTGAACCAAACTTCTTGAAAGAGCTAGGGCGGCTTCCCATACACCATTTTAGGTCATGTTCAAAGTTAGCGTCTTTGAACGAAATATATCTTGTTTGTTAGAGCTTTTTTTCTAGATCTTAATGCTAAAAGAATCATAAACATAAGACTGCTGGTTGTTGAATTATCCCGTGTTGAACTTTGGTTAGGTTATATCACCAACGACCATCATAATTTAGTTTTTGTTCACCTCAACTCTGCTCAATGGACACAATAATAACGATTACGCATGTTGAGTAACCCCAGAGTGAAGAAATCAGGAGGCAAGCAGCAAACACACAAAACACAACGGAGCGCGGGCGTAAGAAAGCGAGTTGTGTGAGTCTGTGGGTCTAAACGTCATCAAATAAATCAAATAGGAAAGAAACTTCAACGTCAAACGTCATATTTTTTATTAATTTGACAGCTCTGAATGACAGTGTTTTAGCTAGCTTCCTCTCAAATGTCGGGCGGCGGCGGCGGCGTCTTTGTCTGTATTTTGTTTAAAAGCCATATATAACGTTATAAAAAGCAATACCAATTAGTATTGTTTATATTGTAAAGATATTAAATCACTATATCAAGAAAAACATTCCTGATTTTATATTAGGAACAAGCTAATTATTAAAAAATAAAACACACGACTGACAACTCACTTAGCCTATGTCACTCGAAGGAATGCAAGAAATCTAAATATACTTCTCACATCAAAATCTGTTAAGCCGTTCTGGACTTATAGTGGAATAAAGAAACTAACATACATACATACATACTTACATACATACATGAACCATGAAAACATAACACTCCTTTTTTGTTCAGTCGTGTAAAAATAATTATTTAGACTGGCAACATAGTAACTACAACAAATGGCCGCTACGGAAATGTACTATCATAATAGCTATTTTTATTTTATTACTTTTTTTCCTGAAGTGGTATCAAAATGACTAAATTACTGAAAAATCTTAAAAAATATTTAATGACTTTTGACCGTCCCGAGGTTTTAAGATGATTTTAAAACTTCGGGATAAAAATCTGCCCTAGCTCTTTCGTATACACATAGGTAGAAGTACTGAGAAGGCTTGCTTTCATCCCGAGAAAAAGCACTGTTCCTATCCCTGGTGTTGCAGTTGTCCATGGGCAGCGGTGATCGCTTACCATCAGGCGATCCGCTTGCTCGTTTGTCGTCCTGTTATAAAACAAATAAATAACCTATGTGTAGTTACACCATACAGTATCAGTAACAAACCTGGCCTGCATAGTCTTGCCGCCCTGCTTCTCCGCAGTCCGGACACCATCGTTGACTCTCGGCTCTGTCCACCCCGTACGAGATAAAGACGTGATGTATCAGTAACAAACCTGGCCTGCATAGTCTTGCCGCCCTGCTTCTCCGCAGTCCGGACACCATCGTTGACTCTCGACTCTGTCCACCCCGTACGAGATAAAGACGTGATGTATCAGTAACAAACCTGGCCTGCATAGTCTTGCCGCCCTGCTTCTCCGCAGTCCGGACACCATCGTTGACTCTCGGCTCTGTCCACCCCGTACGAGATAAAGACGTGATGTATCAGTAACAAACCTGGCCTGCATAGTCTTGCCGCCCTGCTTCTCCGCAGTCCGGACACCATCGTTGACTCTCGACTCTGTCCACCCCGTACGAGATAAAGACGTGATGTATCAGTAACAAACCTGGCCTGCATAGTCTTGCCGCCCTGCTTCTCCGCAGTCCGGACACCATCGTTGACTCTCGGCTCTGTCCACCCCGTACGAGATAAAGACGTGATGTATCAGTAACAAACCTGGCCTGCATAGTCTTGCCGCCCTGCTTCTCCGCAGTCCGGACACCATCGTTGACTCTCGGCTCTGTCCACCCCGTACGAGATAAGACGTGATGTATCAGTAACAAACCTGGCCTGCATAGTCTTGCCGCCCTGCTTCTCCGCAGTGCGGACACCATCGTTGACTCTCGGCTCTGTCCACCCCGTACGAGATAAGACGTGATGTATCAGTAACAAACCTGGCCTGCATAGTCTTGCCGCCCTGCTTCTCCGCAGTCCGGACACCATCGTTGACTCTCGGCTCTGTCCACCCCGTACGAGATAAAGACGTGATGTATCAGTAACAAACCTGGCCTGCATAGTCTTGCCGCCCTGCTTCTCCGCAGTCCGGACACCATCGTTGACTCTCGGCTCTGTCCACCCCGTACGAGATAAAGACGTGATGTATCAGTAACAAACCTGGCCTGCATAGTCTTGCCGCCCTGCTTCTCCGCAGTCCGGACACCATCGTTGACTCTCGGCTCTGTCCACCCCGTACGAGATAAAGACGTGATGTATCAGTAACAAACCTGGCCTGCATAGTCTTGCCGCCCTGCTTCTCCGCAGTCCGGACACCATCGTTGACTCTCGGCTCTGTCCACCCCGTACGAGATAAAGACGTGATGTATCAGTAACAAACCTGGCTCTGCATAGTCTTGCCGCCCTGCTTCTCCGCAGTCCGGACACCATCGTTGACTCTCGACTCTGTCCACCCCGTACGAGATAAAGACGTGATGTATCAGTAACAAACCTGGCCTGCATAGTCTTGCCGCCCTGCTTCTCCGCAGTCCGGACACCATCGTTGACTCTCGGCTCTGTCCACCCCGTACGAGATAAAGACGTGATGTATCAGTAACAAACCTGGCCTGCATAGTCTTGCCGCCCTGCTTCTCCGCAGTCCGGACACCATCGTTGACTCTCGACTCTATCCACCCCGTACGAGATAAAGACGTGATGTATCAGTAACAAACCTGGCCTGCATAGTCTTGCCGCCCTGCTTCTCCGCAGTCCGGACACCATCGTTGACTCTCGACTCTATCCACCCCGTACGAGATAAAGACGTGATGTATCAGTAACAAACCTGGCCTGCATAGTCTTGCCGCCCTGCTTCTCCGCAGTCCGGACACCATCGTTGACTCTCGACTCTATCCACCCCGTACGAGATAAAGACGTGATGTATCAGTAACAAACCTGGCCTGCATAGTCTTGCCGCCCTGCTTCTCCGCAGTCCGGACACCATCGTTGACTCTCGACTCTGTCCACCCCGTACGAGATAAAGACGTGATGTATCAGTAACAAACCTGGCCTGCATAGTCTTGCCGCCCTGCTTCTCCGCCAGTCCGGACACCATCGTTGACTCTCGACTCTGTCCACCCCGTACGAGATAAAGACGTGATGTATCAGTAACAAACCTGGCCTGCATAGTCTTGCCGCCCTGCTTCTCCGCAGTCCGGACACCATCGTTGACTCTCGACTCTGTCCACCCCGTACGAGATAAAGACGTGATGTATCAGTAACAAACCTGGCCTGCATAGTCTTGCCGCCCTGCTTCTCCGCAGTCCGGACACCATCGTTGACTCTCGACTCTGTCCACCCCGTACGAGATAAAGACGTGATGTATCAGTAACAAACCTGGCCTGCATAGTCTTGCCGCCCTGCTTCTCCGCAGTCCGGACACCATCGTTGACTCTCGGCTCTGTCCACCCCGTACGAGATAAGACGTGATGTATCAGTAACAAACCTGGCCTGCATAGTCTTGCCGCCCTGCTTCTCCGCAGTCCGGACACCATCGTTGACTCTCGACTCTGTCCACCCCGTACGAGATAAAGACGTGATGTATCAGTAACAAACCTGGCCTGCATAGTCTTGCCGCCCTGCTTCTCCGCAGTGCGGACACCATCGTTGACTCTCGACTCTGTCCACCCCGTACGAGATAAAGACGTGATGTATCAGTAACAAACCTGGCCTGCATAGTCTTGCCGCCCTGCTTCTCCGCAGTCCGGACACCATCGTTGACTCTCGGCTCTGTCCACCCCGTACGAGATAAAGACGTGATGTATCAGTAACAAACCTGGCCTGCATAGTCTTGCCGCCCTGCTTCTCCGCAGTCCGGACACCATCGTTGACTCTCGACTCTGTCCACCCCGTACGAGATAAAGACGTGATGTATCAGTAACAAACCTGGCCTGCATAGTCTTGCCGCCCTGCTTCTCCGCAGTCCGGACACCATCGTTGACTCTCGACCCTGTCCACCCCGTACGAGATAAAGACGTGATGTATCAGTAACAAACCTGGCCTGCATAGTCTTGCCGCCCTGCTTCTCCGCAGTCCGGACACCATCGTTGACTCTCGACTCTGTCCACCCCGTACGAGATAAAGACGTGATGTATCAGTAACAAACCTGGCCTGCATAGTCTTGCCGCCCTGCTTCTCCGCAGTCCGGACACCATCGTTGACTCTCGACTCTGTCCACCCCGTACGAGATAAAGACGTGATGTATCAGTAACAAACCTGGCCTGCATAGTCTTGCCGCCCTGCTTCTCCGCAGTCCGGACACCATCGTTGACTCTCGACTCTGTCCACCCCGTACGAGATAAAGACGTGATGTATCAGTAACAAACCTGGCCTGCATAGTCTTGCCGCCCTGCTTCTCCGCAGTCCGGACACCATCGTTGACTCTCGACTCTGTCCACCCCGTACGAGATAAAGACGTGATGTATCAGTAACAAACCTGGCCTGCATAGTCTTGCCGCCCTGCTTCTCCGCAGTCCGGACACCATCGTTGACTCTCGGCTCTGTCCACCCCGTACGAGATAAAGACGTGATGTATCAGTAACAAACCTGGCCTGCATAGTCTTGCCGCCCTGCTTCTCCGCAGTCCGGACACCATCGTTGACGAGCGAGTCTAGCTCGTTGACCTGTTTGCGTAGATCGGCCGCTAGGTTCAGCGCCTGAGGACAAAAACATTATTGTATATCCTACTGTAACATGCAAAGGACTATGGGCGGAATCGTCCCCACCCACCAACAGAAATGAAACATAGGTCAATCGACATATCTTGGCAAGCTGATATTTTTTTACTATGGGGTCGTTGCCCAAATGCATGGGGTTTTCATGATATCGAACGTTTTACAAATATTTATCCCATACATTTTTGTATGGAGCTCCAATTATTTTTACAAAACTTTTTTTTAACTAACCCTACTGATTTATGAAAGAAACAGTATTTTAATGAAATAATAGACATTTTAGGAACACTTTGGCATCAGTCCCATTTGTGTTGGTAGGTGGGGACGGAGCTCATACATTGGTGCCCTATGTCCTTTCTAATATTACTCGTAGTAGGATAATTTTCGTGTTGGCGAAAGTTTGGATGTGAGTTTATGAATTTGTGAGGAAGTTTGTTTTTAAGATTTATAATATTAGTTAGGATTGATCGATGATTAATTTATATTGGCAATTTTTTAAACAGCGCGGTCATCTTTAAGAATGTCCCATTTACATTGTCCATCCATACTATAATACGAGTATTATAAATGCGAAAGTTTGTATGTGAGTTTGTTAATTCGTGAGTTTGTGAGGATGTCTGTGACTCAATCACGC
Organism: Ephestia elutella; assembly: GCA_018467065.1. Lineage (NCBI taxonomy): Eukaryota > Metazoa > Arthropoda > Insecta > Lepidoptera > Pyralidae > Ephestia > Ephestia elutella. The sequence continues at coordinate 1,170,406 of CM031590.1, forward strand.
AAAATCTACTGGACGGATTTCGATGAAATTTGGTATACGGGAAGAAAAATACCGGGAATAGCACATAGGGTACTTTTATCCCGAAATTTGCACGGAGCGAAGCCCCGGGGCGCGACTAGTTTCATATTATATTGATTACGTTCTCGGGCTCACCTTGGAGTCTCTCCCACGACCATACTGCCGTTCGTCGCACAGCTGGTCCGCGTTCATACCTCCGGAACTGGAATAAACAGACATACACCTCTGAGTTAGTTAACTATGTTTAAGATATTACTTTATCGCGAATGATGTCACAGGCACGGAAAATTATTATATCAAAATCGGGTCACTCTCGTGCTGTGAATGAAAATATGTGAAAATGTGTGTGTGCAAATGATTCTATTCTATTCTGTTAAGTCGTAATTGCCGACTGTAGTTTCGGACGCATTAAGAGACCATTTTCAGGGCGAATGCGGGAAATATAGCCGGTAACCCCGTTTTAGACATAACAATTGTCATTAAAGTATGTTACTACTCTCTGTTTGGTCGAGAAGAGAATGCCTACCATTTGTACATAATTTATTTTGTAATTTGTGCAATAAAGTTCTGGATGACTGGCTGTCAACCACCGTACGTTTTAAAAGACACTTCTTGCCACGTACGACTAATCTGTGGAATCAACTTCCTGCGGCGGTGTTTCCGAACCGATACGACATTGAAACCTTCAAAAAACGAGTCTACGTCTTCTTGAGAGACCGGCAACACTCTTGTGATACCCCTGGTGTTGCAGTAGTCCATGGGCGGCGGCGATCGCTTACCATTAGGTGACCCGCTTGCTCGTTTGCCGCCCTATGTTATAAAAAAAAAATGACGTATTTGTAGATGCAACTCAAGAATAAAGTATAGAACATAGTCTTACCGCACAGTGCCCCGGATGTTATCAGCGTGCGCGTGCGGCAGATGTTCTGCGGCGCGCTGCGCACACGTCAGCACGGAACGCAATGCACGTTCGCCTGCTGTATTGCGCAGAGCTTCCGGATCCTGCAACGGATTTCTCATTTTCATTATTGCATTCATTTGTTTAAAGCTAAACTAAATTTTTGTTTCGGCATTAAACTGAACAACGCCATCAAAGGGCGATTTTCTGACAACTAAATTAAGAATAAAAATCAATATAAAAAAGTCTCAACAGGTGGCGTTTTATAAAAGCCGGGTCGTAATAATGGCTGAATATTGTACGCTTTTTCTTGTCAACCAGAGACAGAAAAAAATCACCTAACAGTTTGACAAATCACAATATTGATACTTTTTAGATGGTTTTTTATTAGGATTTTTTTTTAAATAAACTTTCTACAACTTTCAGATGTTCTTCAATTTAAATGAAAATGAACCTTCAGATACAACATCACATCCCTATTCCTTATGGACCAGACAGACAAAGCCAAGAGTCGCGAGACTCAAAAACCATGTTTAGTACTTAATTAACCCGTCATTTAAATAAAAAAAACACCAACTCACGTTGAGAAACTCGTGCGCAGCGCCCATTTTGCCGTGCATCTGAGTCTGTAGAGCCTTCAGCACGGCTATATTGTCTTTCTCGCCGCCATCTTCCACGTATGACGTCAGCTGAAGCACGCTGTCAAAAGTGCAAGGATAACGAATCACTGTCTTACTACAAAACGCTGTCTAAAGTTAAATACTTGCTAAACACATTAACCGTTCATAAGACAAAGATACTGACAACTAGAAAATGTAATTAAAGCACGTGTATTTTAATTATAAGGGTAATGTGTTTAACAAGTATTTAACTTTAGACATCGTTTTGTAGACAGTTAGTGTTGGATTCATCTATATGAAAGTATTAAGCCTCGTATCCAATAATTAGTTCTCTTTCTCACTCAGTACAGTTTAAATGAGCGAGACACGCTATATGCTTTTTTTACTTTAGTCAGTAGAAGTAAGCGAGATAGCATGTTGTGTTGCGCGTCAATATTGCCTAGTGGATACAAGGTTTTACGCATTTATGGGTATTTATTTATTACAATACATGTAAATACATTTCATTCATTTTAACATAGAGATAACGAAAGACCCAAAGGTGTTTTGAAATAAACTTATTATAAATAAATGATAAATAATACTTACCGTATAATCTCATGTATTTCATCCGCCATTCTCTGAGCGAGGTAGTTCCTATTCTCGGCGGCCTCTTCGATGCCCTTCCCGCCTGTATGTAATATTAACATATCAAGCCATGATCTACTTGGCAACATTCATACAGTTTACAAGAGCGAGAAACACGAAAAACACGATTCCAAGATCGAAAAAATAACCAGCCGTTCCACATATTTTGGTCGAGTAGGTATTGTAAAATAGTATGCTACAGCTAGATTTTTTTTTCGGTCGGATGAAGTCGGTCTGATACAAAAAGTTGTTCACAATCATGAGTTTTTTCACTAGTAGAAAGGATGAGAACATCCAAGACCCAGGCCAATCTGAAAAAGATCATTTTCCAACTTGACCCGACCGGGGATCGAACCCGGGATCTCTGGTGTGGCAGTCCGGGGTGATGACCGATGGGACACGGGGATCGTCAAATAATGTGAGTTACCAGGAGCAGATGAGGAGTGCTAGCTTCTTCACGTTGTATTCACTATGTCAATACACCTGGTATCGTAATGACCAACATGGCACACTTGTATCATAATGTAAGCTACCTTCAGTGAGGATGTGGATGTATATCTTCATGGAGCAGATAAGGACAGGTGCTAGCTGCTTCACGCTGTCCAGACATCGGGTCAGGGTTTCTGCATGCGGGGGATGGGTCAATTCTGCTGCGCGGGCCGCTACCTGGTTTTTTTTTATATTTAAATTTAAATTATACATAAAAAATACCTATATATCTAGGTATCTTGTAAATGTGGCCTTTAATTATCTATAGACAAACAAATATGAAGATCATCACCATCTCGAGTCGAAATGGCAAAATTTATCGAAAGGCAGTTCCGAGCTGGTTGAAAGCAAAGTTGGGAAGTATGCAAAAAGTCGTCTACATAGCATAGTAGTTGGTATGGATTAGGTGAAGAGCCCAAAGTGGCTACTCTGGCTTTTGCTCTTTGCTATGAAGACGCAGCTCGACCTGTCGCGCCCCCTCCCATCCCTCGACTTAGCTTACTGGAGGTTTAAGATGAAATAAAAAAAGTCATCCATCCTGTTGTTGGATGATGATGTTTGAGATGATTGGGGGTTCGACTGTAACATAAAAGCAAAAAGAGTCAATCAAGCTGGTCTACTCACCTCTCTGGCCGCCCTGGAGAGAGCCGGCGAGATGTCTCTTAGGAACTGAACCAAGTCCTCCATGGTATCAATGACCTCAGCCACGCCCAGGTAGTCTAGCACCTACAACAACACACAGCGTTATCTAGCATAGCTCTTTCTTTCTAAACGAGTGAATTATTACTAACACTGGTGTCAGATTTTATTCAAGTCCTAAAGGCATCTGACATGACTTACGACTACCGCTATCTAGTGGCAGTAGCCGTATACACACTAGTAAACTAAACAGTCAGTCAATGCATACATATATAACATCCTAACTATCCTAACTAATATTATAAATGCGAAAGTGAGTTTGTTTGTTTATTTATTTGTTTGTTACCTCTTCACGCTTTATCTACTGAACCAATTCTATCCTAAAATTTCGCATACACATAGTTAGAAGTACTGAGAAGGACATAGGGTACCTTTCATCCCGGGAAAAGCACGAAGCCAAAGCTAGTAAAGCTATAAACGTGAGTTTGTGAGGATGTTTGTTACTCAATAACGCAAATCTACTCAGATGGAAATGGATATCGATGAAATTTCACGGGTATAAAAATACCGGGAATAGCACATAGGGTACTTTTTATCCTGAAATTCCCACGGTAGCAAAGCCCCGGTGTGCGGCTAGTATATATACAAAAAGACGCTCGAAAACCGCTGAACGAACTTGAAATTTTACTATAAGATTCTTTTTAAAAGCAAAAGTGACAGGAATTTGGAAAATGCCTCCCGCTGTTAGCAATATTCTCACTACCATTAAGAGACAAGTCAAATCAGTCTACAATTTGTCCTGAGAGAGATGAAGATAAGCATCAAAACTAGTAATAAAAATAAAAATAAAAATATTTTACATGCTAAATAAAAAAAAAAAAACAGAAAATAAATACAAGATATTTCAAAAAGACCTACTAAATATATGAATAAGTGCGCGTTTCTTACCTTACATTCCTTGACGATCTTCCTGACTTCCGATTCGTCGAAGCAGAGCAACAAAGCCGACGTGCCCTGGAGGATACCACGTGAGCCTTCTATCAGTTTTTTCCTGAGAACGAAAAGAGATTTCATCAATTCTATTTTGGTTGCCGAGGCGGGTTATATTTGTAGGACAGGACTCCACAAAGAGAATTTGTGAGTGATGATGATAATGATGATGATAACCCAGCAAACATTTTTGGTTAAAATTACCATAATATTACCTTCTAAATTCTTGGTATAAATAGGTAATTTTATGATAATTTTTATGTAATTTTTATGACTTTTATGAAGCGATGGTGGCTGAGTGGTAGGGCGCCCGCCTGTGGATACAAAATCCCAGGTTCGAATCCTGCCCGGGCTACATGAGTTTGTATACCAAACTGACTCATGTTAGTTTTCATCGACCACCACTTGCTTCCGGTGAAGGAAAACATCGTGGAGGAAACCTGCACTCCCGGTTGATGATTATCAGCTAGTGTGGTGGAAATGGAGAAGGCAATGGCAAGCCACTCCACATTAAAATTGCCATGAGAGTCGTTGTGTGTGTTTCATTCAATATAATGACCACGACCCTCAGTCATGAGGAAATACTGTGACTAAAGAGAGAGAATGATAATGTGTTCGACCATAACAATGATTGCTGGGAATGATGATCACTTGAATTGATTTTCCTTCGGATATGGATAAAGAGGATGGATTGGATTGATGGATGGATGGATTAGTTTAGCTATTGCAAGTACAGCCGAGACCAACAGCTTAAAGTGCCTTTCCGAAGCATAGAGTAACTCAAGATACGAGTAATACATTTTCAAAATGTAAGCCATCTCACAAGCCACGAATATGAAGGCCCATTTTACACAGGTGCAGAAAGTTTCTTGAACATACAAGAGCAATAATTTCGAATGCAATAATTGCAGTTACCCAACAGATTCACTTTCATTAATTGCAAGCAACTCTTATTTATATTGTATGTATGCAACAGGCAATAAACTTGCACTGTGTAAATGGGCTACTTAAAAGGTTTGCTGCTAAGTCTCGTCATTATAAAGTATTCAGCGTAAGGATGATACCATGACCTGCACCTTTCAATTTTGTTTTATATATATACGGACAAATCACACATATTGGGTAGTTAGCCCCAAAGTAAAGTTCGAGACTTGTGTTACGGGATACTAACTCAACGATACTATATTTTATAACAAATACATATATAAATAAAAATCTCAGTGACCCAGGCCAAACTCTAGAAAAAGATCATTTTCCATTTTGACCTGACCGGGAATCGACCGGGGACCGGGACCCGGGACCTCCAGTGTGAGCAGTCCGGCGTGATGACCATTGGGCCACGGAGGGTCGTCAGAACTATTTTATATACTTTCACATTTGTATTGGTATTACTGTTGTATTCTTTCTTTTACGAAATGTAAATGGTTGGAGAATAAATCTTATATCTATCTATCTATACACCTGTCACTGTACCTGAATCTCCATTTCCATCAGAGAGCCCACTGTTCAGATAGCGTGGCCTTCGAGTCCACGACTCTTGGCTCTGTCTACCCCATAACGGATAAGACGTGATTCTATGAATGTATGTATGTAAGAGCCCACTATTCAGGGTAAGCGTGGCCTTCGGGAGTCCCACGACTCTTGGCTCTGTATCTACCCCCGTAAGGGATAAAGACGTGATTCTATGAATGTATGTATGTATACCTAGCTGGGCCGGAGTAAGGGTCCGCTACGCAGCATGTCGGAGGCCTGCTGCAATAGAGTGGCGGCGGTTTCCACGCGGTGCAGGAGCGCCTGGCATGTCTTGGCGGAGGATCGCGTCGTCTGAAGACTCGATGGTCTCATGTCCGACCTAGAAATAGACAATCAATACATTTATTTGCATGTGTAAATCTAAGTACAAATTATTTTAATACTAGCTTTTTTACCCCGCGGCTTCCTTGTCCGTGTCAGAATTTCCCCACGGGACAGTGCTTTTTCCGGGATGAAAGAAGTACCCTGTATCCTTCTCAGTACCGCTATTTATGTGTATGCGAAATTTCAGGAAGATTGGTTCAGTAGATAATGCGTGAAGAGGTAACAAACAAATAAAAGGGAATTAAGAAAAAAAATTAGGAATACGCAGCGAAATAGGCAGGCGAGTGGAAGAAGCATATGGACCATTTACAAGAAGCGCGTTGGATTGTCTCCAATAGGACAAATGGGGAAGTGTTAGGTCATGTAAATGCCCTATTTACAGTTTCGTAGTGAAATATTTGATTGTTTGATTGTAGAATTCTTAGGTTATGGTGTACAGCATTGTCTATTCGACCGATAGCCTTGACGAGGTTGTTGACGGCGAAGCGACACGGCTCTGCACCGGCCGCGCCAGGTCCGGCATCGCAAGTTGCCATCTTCCGCTTCTCTTCGTGGAGAATCACCCAATCGGGAGACCCATAGAGAAAACAAAATAATATATAGTCTTAGGTATCTCATGACCTTTTAATGCCCCCTGTTACTACCATTGCTATTACCAGAGTACCTGAAAAAGGAGGAGGAGATGGAAACCTACGCTCAGCATTGGGATATTACATCAGGAAGCTAAGGCCCGACGCAGACGACACACTTTTTGTCCGATCGAGTCTGCCGTCAACTATGGATATGGTCTGCGCCTCCATGAAAACTCCAGGGACCATAAGCGAAGCCTGCCGTACACCATCGGCGGTTCTTCGCTTCCTAAAGGAGCTGGGCTGGTTCGAATGAAGTTCCGGCCCATCCTCCTCATGCAAAAGGGCCCAAACTGGAGGCCTAATTGCGGAAAAAAATGTCCTCGTTGGAAGTAAGAAGTAAGTAAGGTTCATGCGCTTCGCGTGCGTTACTGCGTATTGCATAGGTTCTATTTTCACAAACTAAAAAGTGTATCACGGATAGTCTGTCGCCTGCTTCATGCCTATTGCTTACTTCGTAGGTACTTACTTTTTACTACAGCGCTACAACCCTTTGTGGGTCTTGGCCTCTTCAACGAGTTTTCTCCACTCTATCATGCTCTTTTGCCACGTACCTCCCAGTTTTTAAATTTGTCCATCTTTCATGCACCAGGAAGATAATTAAAAAAAAATCAGGAGGTGGCGCTATGAAATTCAAGGTTTTCTTGTACACTGCGAATGATTTTCGATCATCTACCAAAACTTTACCTCGCTACACTCTGTCGATAGCTAATGGACATGGACGTCCGCCAAAGGTTACATTTCAGCAAGGTCTTGGTACCTATCACGGGCTTTTTAGTTTCACCTGTCACAGTATTCATCATTTATTTATGTTATTTAATACAGTTGTATCATAAACTGCTGTTGTTGTCATCAAAATAAAAATAACCATGCACATTATTTTATTTTTCGAATTTAAACAACTATAAAACGTAAACGCAAACTCTGAGACAGAATTGTTCTTGTTTAAAATGTTTGAAAATTGCGTTTCCGTCTTACAAATGCACTTGCCGTTATCAATGCATACCGGATGCGATGCACCGTTGCGCTGGCGCACAATAGCGCTCTCACGATCTATCAACGTAGTTAACGATATACTTCACTTGGTGATAAGATCTTTATCAACTTAGCTATGAGGTAATAGGTAAATATTTAAAAGTAAACCGATTAAGTCATGTAGATTTAATCGTGACTTTAGCGAAGCCTCAAGACTCAAGTTTTTGTCCCCATATAGTTTTATACACGTTATTGATCTATGGTTTTCCCTGCTCCAGTCTTTTTCTGTTTTGCTCTTGTCGGTGGCCTACGTGGAATGAAACACACGCAACGACTTTGTTGGCATTGGCCACTAAAATCACCCAGCTTTTGGCCATATGCGGTACTTATAAAGATCAGTGCAGACTGGTGCATCCGGCCCCAAATAAAAGCGAATCTTGTATTGACAGACAGGCGCCAAACGCTCTCCATATAAGGGTGCGCACACGCATAAAGAGCTCATTCAATAGTTTTTGTGCGTCGTCAGAGTTGCGTCATTGTATGGGCGTAGTAATCAGGTGTTACATGTGTAGTAACCAGGTTAGACTCGCTTTCATTCATGCGAATAAGTTAACATGTCACTAGTAGTAAATGTAGTCCGCGTTTTATAATCTTTCTATTGGATTGTGAGTAAGTTAGTACCCAAGGACTAAAGAACTCTAAATAAGTACATTAAATTCCGTTTTGATTGCGGGCTACATATAAAGTGCAATAAATGCATTGCTTTTTTCCTGTAAAATGTCAAACTTTAGCACTGCTATTACCAAACCGCGCCATCGAAAATTAACTAACTGTTCGGATTTGGGGTATAATGGTCGAATTAAAGTCTGGAATAACACATAGGATTATCTCAAAATTCTCACGGGAGCGAAGCCCCGGGAAGCTTAACTAGTTTGTTAGTAGTTTTCGACATAGGCATTAGTTTTTTTTTATAGGAATAGTAGGCAAATAAGCATGCAGGTTGCCTGATAGTAAGCAATCCACCGCAGTCCATAGACACCAACGACCCTAAAAAAGGTCACTGATGCGTTGCCGACTTTTTGAGAAACATGATGATTTTTTGATGTGGTTGCCGCCTATGCCGCTCTATACAGGAACATTCTTTCGTTCACATTCCCATAAAATAAACCGACAACTCTCCAATGTTATTTATCAATCACGTATATGACTCACAAATACTCTTAAAAGCTACAGAGCCGTCCGCTTACAAAATATTACTCTTACGAACCGTAACGAAAGCGTAAATATGTGAGGAATGAATGAGTAATACCGATTGCGAGAATTTTGAACCGGTACAAACTCCTTGCGCGGAGGACCATCGTGTACCATGGATCCAACATTATTCTCAATGAGATTCCAACGATTGACGTGTGAAACATCATAAACACTTATAGAGCAGTCGACGAGGCCACTTAAATACAATGCTGTGTTGTAACCGTGTAATAACCTCAGCCCTTCTGATTGGAGTGATTGGCCGAGTGCAGTTATGAGTTTATGACGTCTAAGGTACCACGTTCGAATCTCACGAATCTCTCTCGTTCATAATAATAGTAGGAATGAGTTTAGTACACATATTATCACGCCTTTTATGCGTTTAGTACATCAATCAATATTTCAATAGATTTAATAAAATTCTTCCGATACTAACAGAGTGACTGACAGAAAATGCACAGCCAAAACTACTGGGCTTAGGAAGTTGAAATTTGGCATGTAGGTTCCCCTAAGAAGTGTACGGGACCACTAAGAAAGGATTTCCCAAATTCCCACGGGAACAGAGTCCCGTGCCCATGCTAGTAAAAACATAATAAAGCTATCATCAAAGACAACCTTAAAAGAATCACGGTGACACGGCATTTGCCGTCTACTCCCCTCAAGGTGAGGGTGTGGAAAGGGCGCGGCATTCAGCCCTCGGCTTTAATGGCAGACATTTAGCTGATGACCTGTCTAGTTGAGGAGTAACGGCTTTCTTTTTGTTACGACGTAAAAGGGTTTCTAAGCTTTTTTGTTTAGTCGCCAATCCAGATGTCTTAACTGTTACTTATCACTACCTACATATAATAAAACTGTAACTGGGGCCCTATTTTTTGAAAGTGTGACTCACCAAAAAGCGTGAGCCGAATGATTTTTCATTCGTTATCCATTATTCCGTATTTTTTAATTGTCTATGTCGAATAATTCGCAACGAGTGGTCTAGACTACTCGTTTTCGTATGATTTGGTAGTCGGAACGTTTTTACGTCAAAATCATGAATGACATAGATAACCGGATACGGATATAGATGGAGTCTATAAGAATTTTCATTTTCGCGTTCCGTTTAACGCTTACGTTCTCTTTGATTGATTTACGAACATTTTTTTCTACGATTCGTTACCGATTCGGTTTTCGTTGCGTGGAATGGAGTAGAAATTATTTCTCGCATTATTTTCATATCACTGGCAACATTGCTAGACGAGTGACTTCAAAAATACGGCTTTTATGTTTTAGTGACATAATAGGACGAGTGCGACATAATAGTCTATTCGTTTTCGGCGGTATGTCACACTTTCAAAAATAGGGTCTGTGTCTGTACATTGAAGATTTTCAAGAAAAATAACTATGAGGGGTCTTCATGGGGCCAATAAAACCATTTTTTGTAGAATTTTTGTCTTTATGTCTTTCTGTCTATATGTTTGTACGCACATCACGCAAAAAGTACTGGACCTAATTTGATGCGGTTTTCACTGTTGTTTTAAAGAAGGTCTAACTTAAAATCTGGCGTAAGTTTCATCTTGATACGCCGCTTAGAACCTGAGATATGCGCAGACGAAGTCGCGGGCACTGGCTGGTGTATGTTGTCTATAAAATTGGACGCTGCTGACTGACTTAAATATTGGATATCATCGCAGAGGCGAAACCGCTGAACGTAGAAACTTAAAATTTTGCAAAGAGGTTCTTTATATAGCGCAAGTGAGCACTAAGAAAGGAATTTTGGAAATTCCACCCCTAAAGAAGTAATATGGGTGAAAAACTAAACACACGCGTGCGAAGCCGGGGGTAAAAGCTAGTATGTTCCTGTGTGATGGGCACCTTGCCAAAGACACCTAATTTAGAATTTGTTTTTTAATTTCTAATGTTTATTTATAGGAATTATTAGTATTTAAGGTAGTTTTAGTTCTATTTTATTTTAAAATAATTATCCATAGTTATATATTTTTTGTAAACATTTGATTAAATAAAAACATAAAAAGTATGTACATAACTATAATAAAGCTAAATAGTATTATTGTTTTGTTTAGACGAGCTGCTCTCCGGAGCTACCTGTCCGATAAAAAAAACAGTGTATGATAGTCACATGAGGCTAGATTTATACAGAATCCCGTACTTCTCACGGGAAACATAGCCGCGGTGGAGAGCTGTATTGGAAAACTTTGGGAATAACTGGCACAAAGTAGTTAACACTGGTCTAGACTTACAACTGCGGCACATGGCACATATTAACGTCAAATTGTTTTTTCTTACTATATTTAGGCGCTTTTTGCATGTAATTCATGTTACGTTTGTTGTGTTATGTGTCTCAGCTGATATAAAAAAGGTATTATCTATCTATCTACAATTAATTAGATTTACTTCCATGATAATTGTACCAAGGGTCAAGATTCCAATGTAACTTATTAGTTAAATCAGTGCTCCAAACTGCTCGACATAGCAAGCTCAAAGCTATCATAAGCCGGGTGGGTAAACATTATCTCGCCTTGGCTCAAGTTGAGTACTGGGCACTGGGTCAGGGCCGCTACGACGAGATTGCGAACGATACGTATACTATAGGGGAATAAAACTGTCACTTTGATGAATAAGATTAAAGGTCCATTTTTCATTTACTAAATACTAAAAAATAAACCTTATCTAACAATACCTAAGGTTTATTTTTGAATATTTAGGACATGAGAAATGGATCCTATTCCGATTCATCAAAGTAGCCGTTTCAACCCAGTTGATGTCACGGGTAATATTCATTTAGTTCTAGGCTGGCTTGATTAAATAAAAGCGCCTACATACTTTGACGTTATACAAAAGAAAGAGAAGTCGTCGGATTCCTGTACTATCCACAGATATAGGAACATCCTACACATACAGTCCGCGAGGCCTAAGCTGAGCTTTGCATTTGTGTGAGTGATTCCGAATAGTAAGTGCGCAGCAGATTGCGCAGAACAAGTGACATCTCACACATCACGCTGGTTGTCAAAATGTTGTACAAACACTGCCTTTTTACACTAACTGTGTGCACTCACACAAATGCAAAGCTCAGCTTAGGCCTCGCGGACTGTACCTGCATCCCTTTCTATAGTTTATAGTTGCGAGACAAATTGCAAAGTCTGTAGATAGGCGCTTTAGCAATCTTACTCTTATGTCTAGTTTTACTTGCTTGCCAACCGTAACGGCGAATCGTCGTACATTGCTGTTTTGTCTTGTGTCAGAACATAACTGGCATTAAAACTAAGCAATGTATGTAGATATGTCGAGGCTTGGCCAGCATACAAACGTAGCATTAGCCAGATCAATTTCGCTCAAAAAATGTTGATACAATTTTCGTGACTGAGTAATAAACGTTTGCACACATATCTAAACTTTCGCATTTATTTACATTTAGAAGTTAAAGATTTTTGCAGATAAAGTCACCTTTCACATCTATACATACATATAATAAAACAGTAAAAATATTTTGTCTGTACATTTAGTATTTTTGACTGAAATGGATAGAGGGACACTTAAAAAGAATAATAGAAAGCAAAAAAATTTTTTTGGAATTTCTTGTCTGTCTGTCTGTCTGTCTGCCTGTATGTATGTACGCGTTTCACGCAAAAACTACTGGACGGATTTGAATGAAACTTTTTTTGTTGTATAGCTATTAAGCCTGGGCAACATATAGGCTATAATTTATTTTGAAAACTGGAACACCTGATGAAGAACCTTAACAGAACAGCTAAACTATAAGAAATATGGAAATGGTGCCTTAACAAAAGTCGTTCAACCTGATAAGCATTTTCTGATGACGTATAAAAATTGAAGTTCTGGAACATCTGATGAAAAGCTCCAAGAGAGATTTTTCATCTTAGCGAAACTTACGCGGGCGAAGCCGCGGGCGACAGCTAGTAGTAAATAAATCAAAATGGGTTCATCTGACAGAGATACGATGCCACACACAAATAAACACGAAACTTATAAAATTCTATTGTCCAAACGGCCTTCGGCTCCTAGACCGCCTGCATTATAAAAATTTCCATAACGACAACATTTTAACGACAGACATCAAATATGAAATATTTTTCACCATCCACCACGGCCGACCGTGGGTGGTGACCATATGGTGGCATTTGGATCTACTAATGGTACGTGACCATATTGATCGGTTGCTAAGCTGATTGGCTCTCGAGTGATGATAGTGTAAGCTACCTAATCCGTCGACCGGTTTCTAAGATAATAAAGAAGATTTTCGAGGAAGCAGTCTTCGGCACGGAAATCCCAACATAGAGAATGTTGAAGTAGATAGATTGAATAATGTCTAGACTCTAGTAAGTAACTTATAAACAAATACTTATGTAAATGCCCTCGAGAGAAGAAAACGCCTTTCAGGGTCCTATCCTTTTATAGTAGATCTGTCTCCCTTGGATAGGAAAAAAGAAATATAGAGCAACTGTGTAGCCGAAACCCCTCGGCCGGGAGTCCCTCTCAGCTGAGGCAGCTGAGGTACCTATGTATTTTATGTTTACTTTATGTTCAAAGATTCATTACAAAAACAGCGCGCGAAAACATCGAAACCATTCCAATTTAAAATTCTGGCGCCAATAGAAGGCGCGAAAATGAACGATTACAACTGGCCAGTACACTGAGTCACAGTTTAAAAATAGGGATTATTTTGAATAGCATCACCTGGCAACATTGGTGTTTTGTAAACGAACTGTAACGATTGTCGTGCCGGTTTTAGTTTTGTAGTAAATTATTTTAGTGAGTTAATGTTGCGTGTTTTACAGCAAATGAGTTCGGTTTTAGCACGGGGAGGTCGAACAAGGACGATGTTGTTGATGAATTGACATCATATGGCAGTGTCAATCTGATGCGGTCATTTTCATCGACCACCACCTGGTTTCGGTGAAGAAAAACATTGTGAGGAAGCAGCACTAGTTAGTTGACTGTTCAGCATCGCAATAGTGTGTAATACGGCTGCCACTAGATTCAAAATTAAAAATATTGTATTGAAACTTGGCCTTCACGGGCATTTTTTCATCTCAAAGCAACAAACTACTAGCATTTCTGAACGTCTTCTTAAATGGCGATAGTCGTAAAGTCATGTTAGATCCATAGAGCAACACGGACTCCTTCCGGGCCGCGCGCGGAAGTCCTTGTTGCTCGAAGGTTAGATCCCTTAAACTAGGCCGCAAATGACGTGCTGAAGGAGTAAAGAGAGACAGCGAATGACCAGGGCAGGGATGCGGTGGACCAAAACATGCAAAGGAGAAACGAGGTTTTTTTCTACCAGACTACCAAAACATTTAGAGGGAAAAACCTAGATTGCCTCTTAGTCTAGAAATAGGTACTAAATATTGAAGCAAACTCGTACAAAATCAATATTACGCCAACATTCCTCTCCCTGACCTAGCGCACTGTCTGGATAAACTCAACATTCTGTAATCTTAGATCAAATGTTTAGACTTTTCTCTCTCGAAAATGTGCAGCTGGATTTTATACGAGTACCTAGGCTAGTTTTGCAGTGAGGCGAAGATTAATTTGAATTAAGTAGGTACTTAATTAAACCCCTTCCCTGACTTAGCACGGGTGTTGTACCTACCGATAAACCATCTAACGGATAGTAAAAACCGCATCAAAATCTGTTGCGCAATTTAAGAGGAGACAGACACAGAATGCGACTTTATGCTGTATAGAAATAACTCTTGCACAGTAGGGGCTCTCTATGAGGCCAATTACAGGGCGGTTGCTGTGGCCACTTATTGGTCAAGAACGATTAAGGTTGATTGCCATTTTCGGCTCGAAAAGAAAAAAAAGATTGTTTGGAGAGGAAACTTCTTGACAAAGAAGATTTATGTATAAGATTTTCGTAAAAACACCCGTTCGGAGTCGTGCCATTTCGCTGGTTCAAATAAAACCTGGCTCCCTGCATTTCATCTGTCTGCAGTATTGAACTGCATTTGCTCATCAAACATTCAGCGAACTATAAATAAATGACTAATGGACAGGGCTGGCGATCTCAGTTTATTTTCACTCACACTCAGTTTTTTTTTACTTTATTTTTATGGCACTTCGGCGCACTCTGATATGCATTACTCATCGTATTGGAACTTTATACGTTCAGTAATCCGCATCGTGAAGTGTTCAACTTTCGACTGGAGTCGCGATATAAGGACTGCAAACTTTTACGAGTAGGATTAGAGTCTGAGACCTTTCGATCGCCACTGCATTAAGTTCAGTGTTAGGTTGGGTAGGTACTTTTTGTCCAGAAATTATAGATACAATACACGTGAGAAGGGGATAAGGCCCTTGATTAACTTTTACAATCTGCGAGGAAAGAGAAGCAGCTGGCACATTCTAAGCTTTTTCTTCTCTCCCAGACCAGGATGGAAGTCCAGAAATTGCGAAAGAATATTGTTCTAGTCGATACTACAAAGAGTTGTGGATAGTATCAGCCGGTGTAATTAGGGCAGGTAGCCTCGTGCGCTTCCGTCGTGGCCGGCCACCGCTAAAAATACCCCGGCCCTTAGCATCGACGTCGCCAGACTCGATTATGGAAGGTCACTTCTTTCGGGATAGCTGACACTGGTGTCGGATTATGTTAACATCTTCGAAAGGCATCAAGACTTTAACGGTCATCTAGTCAGCCGACGCCAGGAGCGCTGGTGGTCGAGTGGTTTGTTTCCTCCTAAGGTCCCACGTTCCGATCCTGCTTGTGTCACATGAGTTTGAGTCCGAACGAGACTGGATTAATCACCGAAACTGAATATTCGGCTGGAAATATTTGGTTAGACGAAGATCGAGGTTCGGCCTAATATTGGCCGAAACCAGGTCTTAAAGCTTAAAGTAGCCGAAACCGAATATTCGGTGGGTATTTAGTTATTAAGACAATCTGAATTGTCTAATTTCATAGACCACCACTTGCTTTCGGTGAAGGAAAACATCCCAGGCATGGATTGGAAAGGACCCAAGGACTGCGCCAAATTTTAAGTGAGAATTTCAGCGATACACCTGGGAAAACCCATTATACCTACTTCATTCAAGTTTTTGCATGTGCGTGTATACAGACAATTAAAAAAAAAACTTTTTTTGTATTGGCCCTATAAAGACCGCTCATGATTTCTCCTTACAGGCATAGCCCAGTTACAGTTTAATTATTGTGTGCATGTACCTATGGGTAACAAACATAATAGACATGTGAAGAAAATGTCTTTATCAGCTGCATTACAAATGAAGAGACATTAGACACATGCGATGATCCGTGACGATCAGCAGACCATGGAGTTCATTGACTTATGTCTCACTCGGGTGGTATGACTTGACATGTTGACAGGTATTGACTATGTTTTTGTTATCCTGCTTCCTCCTTAACCTACATAGTTTTTGATACAAAGTTTTTGATTCAGAAAAGTTTTTATACCAAAGACGAATATTTTATGGTAAATGGTTAATTAAGTGAGACAAATTTTAATTTTTTTAATTTATGTAATAATTTAATTAATTGAATTTATGTAATTTAATTTATTTAACCAATGTTTTATTAAAAAACAATATAATGATTTTAATTTTGTATGGGACAATATTATATAGAAATTATTATAATGACGATGTTCTTAGCTGAAAATAACTAATTTATACGATACGATAATATTTGGAAATTTGACAATTAATCAACATTTGTTGTAATAATAATGTAATGACAATTTAATTTGCAACGCCCTTGCAGGGCTCATTTGTGCACCTATGTTAAATGTATAAGACCTAATGTACCAAATGAATGCAATAAAGAAATTAAGAATTAAGAATAGTTAGTTATTAGTGTGAAAATTTGAATGATCAGATATTTTGTTTGTTTAGCATATTTCGAAGAAAATATAAATGATTGATTACCTACGTTAACTGTAACCTGAGAGTTTGCGAAACTGACGGCCAACCTCCAGTAATGGAGAGGCACTACAAGAAGAAAGAAGAACTATAACCTGGGTACATACAGTACATTTTACACTAAGAATTTCACAGGAACAAAGCTGTAGAGTGCAACTAGTATTACACATTATTATATACTAATCTGACTCATTAATATTAGTTTTCATAGACTACCACTTGCTTCCAGTGAAGGAAAACATCGAGAGAAACCTGTGCTCTATTTGAAAATTTGTCATCTAGTGTGTAAAATGGAGAAGGGAATGGCAAATCTCTCTACTAACAGCTCTAATAAAGTAATTGTGTGTGTTTCATTCCACATATTGACCACAGTCCTTATTTATGTCTTATGTCAGACCCTTAGTCTTTATTTATGTCCGTTATTTTTATTATACTCCGTTATACTCATACATTTATTAACCACGAAAGTAATTTCCCAAAAAGTCTATTTTAATTTATATTGTTGTAAAATCAAAAAAAGACATAGTAAGATTGTTTACATAGTAGGACAAGTAGGAAAAAACACAGTTTAGGTAATGTTTGAATGTAATATCAGATACCTAACTACTTAATAACTAGCTACCCATGAGAAAAAGTAACAATTGAATTTCCCTCTCTAATGTGGGAAAAATTATGAATTCTCATTAGAAAAAGTTACATGTTGCAAATTCTTAATTAGAAACTAAATATCTAATTTAAAACAAAGATAATGATGAGAACTACTTTAGAAAAAAAAAAAGTAAATATAAATAAATATAGTTATGTATTGTTGTAGATATATGTAGATAAATATAGTTCAGATTCAACCGTTGCTAGTTTTTTTATAAAAAACTTCCAGCATTAATATAACTAGGCTCTTGGTAGGCCCTCAATGCCTTTAAAACCAAAAATCATATTCTAATTTCATAAACTTTGCTGGATGTTTTTAACAGCTGTCTTCTTCTTAACATTTCGACTCAGCGGGTCATATTTATAAGGGCCAATATGACACTACAGATACAACTGACTCATGTTAATTAAGAACTAAGAAATAAATGTGACTCAACTCACAGTATTTTATTACATTTAATGAATACTTAATTCTTCTTATAAGACCTTGCTAAAAAGTAGCCGTATGTTGACTATTGAGAAATATTATTATTAAAATACAAAACCTGCTGAATGTGCTACCTACTTATGGCCTTATTCATATACCTATACAAATATATTTTTTTAACAAATATTGAGCACTGCACCTTGCTTTTACTTATTCCACAGAATCCCGGATTCCTGGGCCATCTGGCAATCCTATTCAGAAATCTACTAATATTTACACTAAAAGTGCAAGAAACCTACTAATATTTAATTTACACCACAAAGTTGTGGAGATGTACATCTCCATAACTTTTTTAAAACAATCTTTGAGAAACATTAAAAAAGGTAGTACCAGTAAAAATTAAGGAAGTGAATACAGACTTCGATATTGAAAATATACTTGTAATTTGTTGATCGAAGATTGTAATGCGACAAAACAACAATATCAACTTCACTTTCCAAATAACCTTGAGTTGGTACAATGTTTTGCAACACACATCATTTGAATATGACATCATTAATATGTTAAACTTATTGCTCTCATCATAGTTACTTAATTTATTAATGACGTATACAATAAGATTACTATCATAACTTCCGATAACTAGTTCAATAGACATTGATAGTATCAACAAGGTAATTCTTATACGACAAGTTGCCGCCGATTCACCAAATATAGGCATTTAGCTTTCCATCTACGATACCTAGCACACGATGACATAATCCCTCAATAAACCCCGATATTACAGTAAACAATAATCAGAACTTTTGACACCTACACGAGAAAACGAGAGCGTTTAATTCTAAAAATAATACTGTCGAAATAACATTATTGGCAAACTAACCTGTTGAGCGACAGGCTCCAGAATACTCTCGATGATTTTCGTGTGAAACACCGGCATTTTGTTGTTTGTAACACAAGCACCTTCTTACATGAGATAATAAACACAAATTACAACAAGTGTTCACACAAAACAAAATAAATAACACAACCAAACAGCAAGAACGACAGAAAAATACTGCAAGAAAAAAAAATAACGACGTCGTAGTGATGTACGTGACGTTTAGTTAAATTGCTGCTATCATCTCATAACGTTGTTACAACCATGTGTGTTATTTTATTCTAGGTTTCATTCGAAACGTGTACCAAATTTCATCGAAATCAGTCCAGTAGTTTTTGCGTGAAAGTTTACTAAATATCCATACAAACAAACATCCATTTTCACTAACTATCGCAACGCAACGCAACAGATTAGGTATTTATTTTATTAGTTCATCCTATCGCTTTTATAATATTAGTAGGAAGTAGGATTATTACTCTTTTTCTAAATGTATTTCTTTAAATAATTAATTATATGGAAAGTTATAAAATATATAAACATTCATTATAAACGAGTTGTTTGCAGCTCAACAAAACGATTAACGTTATAACAAAGTTGTTGTTAATCTAAAGTCGCTCTCTTCCCTATTGCAAATGTCATTCTGCTGCAGTGTTACCAGTTTATATTATTTCCTTAATACATTGCATTGCATACTGAACAAATCAAATTAAAAGCATTTTTTTATTATATAAATTTGTCTTTATTATTCAACTAATCCTTATACAATCTTTAATTCTATTAAGTCTTTAAATTACGTGCAATATAGAAATAAATATATATCTGACAAATTAACAATAGAAGCAGGTAACCAAATATACCAAAAGATGTTCGCATTATTAATTAAAATCATTTATAAAGAACAACAAATTGAACACTTTTCGGACTAGCGTCTAATTAATTAAATTACGTTTATTATAAATATCACAAGGTTCAAGGGCTTTGATATAAAACTAAAAAAAAAATAACTAAATGATTAGCAGGTGTAAATCGCTAGTCTCTGACTACCCTCACGGGAAAAAGGCGTGATAATAAGTATGTAAATGCTTAACATATCTCCTGAATCTTAATTGTAAAAGTTAATTTATACTTTCGTATTACACTTAGAATACTGCGGTAAGTATTCAAAGTGTAATACAAAATATATACAAGTGTGTGTTGTATATTATATGAGTACTGTTTGTAATGAGGACATTTACAATTATACTATTTATTTAAATTGACTGATAATATGTAAATTAGTACCTAAAAAAATTGCACAAGGTATAATAAATTAAACTTAACAACCACGAAGTGTGCGTTATTTTACAGTATTGCGTGCAATTTACAATAAATCAACGACAATGTAATGTTTTATCATTAGTCATAATTATTACACGTTTAAAGTATTTACTTATTCGATGTGTTAATAAAGATTTCACATTTATTAAGTACTATAAGTATATTTTTTACATATATATATTATTAGAAACCCGTGAGCGAACTTGTCGTTGAATTTTACTTACATTAACATTCATAGTAGTTCCCTACAAGTATTCACATTCTAAGTACTTTTAAAAAATAGTAAATAAAGAATTTCGTTCATTTCGTTTTCCGAAATCTCTTTTGCGTAAGTAGCTACCTATAACAAATGGGAAAGTGTAATTTTATGTGTTTATACGGCAACTCTGTCTAAATTCTTATAGGAGTGGGGCTAACATCAGGCACCGCACCATGAAAATGACTAAATAAATTGACCAATGAATGACCATATTTTTACTAGATACTGACTGGTGAGGCGGGGAGTTCTGTCTCTCCAGCAACAGGAGAAAAAACTCGTAAAATGGACCCTTTAGAGAGAAAATTGCTACTCAACAAGACAGCTTTATTTAACCAGGTAAGTAGTAGGTAATGACAAAGTTCCCTTTTAATACCTTGTAACATACATAACCAATATTCTGTGCCATACCAATAACCATTTCGTTTCGCGCCACTTATAGGTGGCAATGAATTACTCTAAAATGAGTACAAGTTAAGAAGTTAAGTTAGTTTCTGCCTACCTCCACGGGAAAAAGGCGTGATAATATGTATTTATGTATGAGTACAAGTTGTAATGCAAAGTTCCTATGAATTGGGTAGGACCTATCTGTCACAAATACCTTCCCTTGCCTATCTACCTACAAATACTCAACAATATCGCATTTTATCGATATATTTGGGCAGCTGACTCCGTAGCTGAGGTTTAGGCCATGAGGCTGGCTTTTGTGTCTTTCCGTGAGAAGTTTGTGGAAGATAGGCAAGATGGCGCACTCGAAGAGTTCGGACTCTGAGCTGGCGGTGTACATCTTGCGTTGTTCTACTGAGTCTTGTCGTTTGGAGTCGCCACGATTGTACGTTGCTGATTTGCGGTCCTCGCGTTTGTTTGGTGAGCCTGTAGTACAATCAAAAGGTTTTAAAATATGGTACATATGTTACAGAAAAGAGATGAAATTTATTGTTTGTCAACAGTGCCCCTAAAATATAATCCAAAGGAATATACAAGTACAAAATCGAATAGATAAGATAGAAAGCTTGCGTAACTTTGGACTGGCGCAAGTAAAGGAATAGAATGTCTTTTGTTTCAATTACCCAGTGTCCACAATTTAGTTATTATGTGAGAATTCCAATCTCAAGAGCCAATAGTCGTAGTGGAATGACAAGATTTTTTATCAAGAATAAGACCATACTCTACTTACTGCTAATTTAAATTCAAATTGGTAGCACAAAAATCTGAAACCTAGGTAGGCATCTAAATACCTAATTCAGATTTTTGTGACTGCTTGCTTTATGCCAGCTACAAAGCTACTATTAAATTCTAAACAGCAAAGTCCAGTTTCACTTTCTGAATACGAGTAGCAAGATGTTGCCACTTCATATAAAAATATCATCCAGCATTACAAAAGATACATCTATGTTCATACCTGACTTATGCCTGGAGGCTACATTAGGACTGCTCTTATGATGATCAGGCCTCGGCGTCTGATGTGCTTGCGTCAGCCTCGGAGAGTCTCCAACTCCTTTCGCCCTCTTCAATGGTTCAGCCTCCTGTCTCAGTCTCTTCGCCGGAGAATCCTGGCCTTTCGACACTCTGATCGTGTCAGGATCAGGTCGCCAGTTTGAATCCTGGGGCTCTTGCATAGGCTTTCGGGGTATGTCATCGTGTCTCCGAGGTTTTGCTTCTATCTTCTCTATTTTGTCTTCTTGATAGGGCTTTACCTGAAAAATTGTAAGATGCTTAATTTGTGGTGAAAGAACTCGTACATATCCTTTGAAGTAAATCAATAGTCATTATAGTAAAGATTTTTTTTTTTTAATCATTTATTCAATATAACACAAAAAAGCACTTATAAAACATTTACCGAACTGCGGAAACCTCGCAGGGTTATGGGTTTGGCATATGCAGTGACAGAGTATTGTCGACACAAAAACCTCCAGTGTCGACACGCTAAGGAGAAAGAAATATTTACGTCGTCGTAGCAGAGATATATCTCCCAAAGTAACTTACTATATTACACTGCAGTATATAATAGCTACTTATGTACTCACTTGAGCAGAAGACTGCCTTCTCTTAATTTGAGATTGGTGTGGAGGCGTGCTTACTGGCTGCGGGAACTCTGACCCTCGACGCTAAAAGAGAAAAATAACTATTTATTTAATAACACTAACAGTTTGAAACAACTACTTAATTTGATATTACCCAGAATATTGAAAGGTGTTATAACTCTTCAAAAATCTAAAGAATACTTACTTTCGCTAGTCGATCAGTCATCCTGAGAGTCTCTGCTTCCCGGTAGCCTTCTGGAGTGCCTCCTCTTGTCGTGCCTGCTGAAACATTTGAAAGGGATACACGTTATGATTATGACCTTATGATAATGCACTTAAAAACCTCAGTAAGAAAGATTAAACAAATATTTGTACTAAAGGGAATCATAGAAATGTTGATGATATAATTATTAAGACTAAATATTATTATTATGAAAATATTGTGGAATAAAATGTTGCATCTCTCCGAAAGGTATACAAGTATAATTACCATAGTTTATGGAGGCATTTGATGCTCTTCTTTCTAACGTCTTCGATTCTGATTCCCTGAAAATTAAGATAAGTATTTATTGATAGGATACATGCATAAGCTAAGCGGAGGCTTTGCTAAGATTATTTCAATTTAATTCTTTCTTTGCTTGAATGTGGTCACATCGGCTGTTATTCACATTCATAATCGTAAGAAACCCTTAGTTTAGCTAGTAATTCTTCATCTAGCTGTCCACAATCAACAATCACTGTACAATCCGTACATATGAACGAACAGACCGAGAAAAACTTACCTATGATGATGTGGTGATGATTGCTGCCGACTCTTCTCCGACACACTCCTCTGCATTGGAGAATGATGATGTCCTGAAATGGAAACGAATTATTTTTATGCGTGAATATATTTGCTTAGATTTTGTTACTAACACAGACGTGATGTCTTGAATTCTGTCATATTTCGGTGATTATCTGATCAATCTCAAAAATTTCGAATACGTATTGGATAATTACCATCATGTGGACTGCTTGAATGTTTGTTGGTAGCTAAAACATATAAAAATGCAATTAGAATCAAAATACCTGTATCAACCTGTGAAACGCATACTACATACATGTTCTAATATCTAAACAGCAAACTTTATAAACGTTAATTTTTTAAGCCTTGAACATTTAAGTATCAAATTTCCCAAAGAACATTTTACCTGGAGGAGACTTCTGGCAAGTGTATTGGAACGTATTTGTGTCCCAGAGGTCACTTTGTACTACTATGAACTCTTTCTTCCTCTTTTCTGAGTCTCGCCTCTGACCTGAAATTTTCAATTCATTTATTACAAGTCGTACCAATAGCAAAGAAAAATGCCAATAGTGAGAACATAGATTAATCACAGGTCTTCGAGCGGTATTATATTGTAGAGGCTCAATAATGTGAACTTTATTTATCTATACAATCGGGTTGAAAACTGCCGTTATTTTATGTAACCAATTGTCTTGCGGAAGAAGGTTTAGAAGGCTTAATCTTAAGAGTAACATGAATGCTTTTATTCCGTTAAGATTACTTACATGACTTCTTTCTTTCCATTGATGAATAATCGTGATCGATGTCTAAAATATCTTCTATTTCTTGCTTAGGCTTAGACATTAGTGGAAGAGGATCTCTTTCTTGTCCTGAAACAGCGAGAACATTAACATTATCCAGTCGTAAATACTATGAGTGAATTTATTTAATTTAGTCAATTCTTCAGAGTGCAATTAATTTAAAGGTTCAAAAGTCAGTAAAATTCTATAAGAACCTATAATAATATATGCCTATAATAATATACTTGTAGATATTTGCGTGAGGATTTTAATTTACTAGTGATCATTTTCAATCGGAGAACAGTTCTAATTTCTTACCTATGACCTTCCTCTCCATGCCAGGCGGAGGCTCGATATCGTCCTGATCCACGGAAACGTGCATCAGCTCGGTCAGCAACGCGCCCTGACTCACACTCGACATCCGACGGTGTCCCCGCGGCCCTGGTCTGTGGTCTTTGTGTTCTCGGGACGGTGTGGTCTTCGTTGAGATCGACTCTTGGGTCTTGACGATCTTCTTTTGGAGTTCTGGCGTCTGCAATGAAATGGTCAAATTATTTGCAATATCTATTGATTTCGACGGAATTTGACAGATAGCACCTATTTTAATTAATTTTCCATGATTTTTTATATAAAATAATTCAAAAGATGCTCAATACGATACATATTTTTTTTACGTTCATAGTCTAGAACAAGTCAGAATTGACGGCTGTTTATGGATAAAGTAATATCGCTTTTATGATATTGTATACCTTATTTACTTTAGGCGTAGCTGCTTTCGTGTACATCGGTTCTTGGATTTTCGCTGGCATAGATTTGGCTGTCGGGGTATCGCTTGGTTTCAATGCTGGTACGGTCTTCGTTTCAGCTTTAGCTGGCTCTGGGGTTTTCATTGTTTGCTTTATTGTAGGCTCCGAAGGCTCCTTAAAACATAACTTTTATTTGTTGATTCATTGCTTGGACTTAGTAAGGGAGACACTAATTATTGTTGTTTATGCTACTTACTCATCAATATCCCTTTTTTGGCCAAAAGTATTACTCCAAATACTTACCTCTGCACTCCATCCATAAGGAAGTTTAGCCAGCTGGTCTTTCTCAGGCACAGCTTTTGAAGATGGTGGGCTGGTGTAGTCCAGATGGTTCTTGAAGGAAACGTTCTTTGTTTGCTCCTTTTTGGATTCTTTAGGAAGGGTTTCTTTGATTGGCTCTGGTGGTGCTGATGGTTTTACTCTGAAAATATCCGTTCTATTCTGTTTGTAGCTTAGCATTTAGTTATTACGGTACATTATTATAAATCCTAATCCTAACTAATATTATAAATGCGAAAGTGAGTTTGTTTGTTTGATTGTTTGTTTGTTACCTCTTCACACTTTACCTACTGAACCAATCTTCCTGGAATTTTGCATACACATAGCTGGATGTACGGAGAAGGACATAGGGAACCATTCATCCCGGGAAAAAGCACTATTTCCGTGGGAAACTCACGCGGGCGAAGCCGGAGGCGAAAGCTAGTATTGTATATAGTTGATTTATAAACAACTTTAAAAAAGTAATCAAATTAACCTTTGGAGATTCAGCGATTGAACATCATAATATCCCATTCGGGCACCAATTATCAGAGAGAAAGAAGACTTCTTACTTACGTTTCATTGGCTTGGTTTTGAAGGTTGATATATTCGGCTTCTGCGCCAGCTGATGCGCTGAGACTACAAACCGATGTTATGTCGCTGGTTTCTGTAAACAAATAAAATAACGATTACACAAACATTCATTTTAAGAACAATTTTTTTGGACTTTGAGGTTTCCCATTTGTCTGTAGCTAGGAGCAATTTTTGATTCAGTAGAACTCTTAGGCTGGTATTTACCTGGATGGCTAATGTTTTCTTTAGGAACTGGCAGTCTCGTCCTCTGCATAGCTGGAGACTTAGAGTCCCGCGTCGAAGATTCTGAACCGGCGTCACTTCCTAATTTGCTAAGTAACATCTGAAAACAAGAATAATGAGTACGTTAACGTCACATCACTTCATATCTAGTATAGCTCATATCCAGTAATGGTCTTCACTTGGCCAAAGTTATACCTAGTAATTACCTGAATCTCATTCTCTTTTGCTTGCAACGTCCGTCTGTATCTAGTATTGTACTGGCGCAGTTCTTTCAGCCGTCTCTCCAGTTCTGGTCCTGGTGACCGACATTCATGGGTTGAGGCTGGGCGGAGAGTTGCCCGGATCCGGGTTGGTGCTGTCCCAGGCTGGCCATTACGTCTCAGCTCTAGGAGCTAAAAATTAAGTTTTTGCAAATAACGCTTTTAAAATGAAGCTACAAATATAAAGTTTTTAACAGAACAACGAAAAATTATTGTAAGTTCTAATATTTTAACGGTAGTGGATATCGTTTTTTGTTGAAAGGGAACATAAACCCATCGAAAGAAATTACTTAGCAATGAAATATTACCTTAGGAACAAAAACGAGACATAATGTGGCTGTAGTGCAGAATATGATAAAGATGGCAATTAAGACAAATAGCGCATCTTTATGATCAGAAAGCACCTGAAACAGAATAAATTGTTGACAGCCTTGCGCTATTTATCAATAAACATCTACATACTAAGGTTCAGTGTAAACTATGCATAATATTCAGTGACAAATGCTTATTCTTTCACCATTTTTGAAAACACATCTTCTCTTTAGATTTGGAGTAAAGTTATTGTCAGTTACCAGTGCAATAGCTGCACCCATGATGCACATGATGAGGACATTATAAACTGACAAGCCAATGTGCTTCGAGTCGTTCAGAGCTGGTATTGACACGT
Organism: Ephestia elutella; assembly: GCA_018467065.1. Classification (NCBI taxonomy): domain Eukaryota; kingdom Metazoa; phylum Arthropoda; class Insecta; order Lepidoptera; family Pyralidae; genus Ephestia; species Ephestia elutella. The sequence goes on from CM031590.1 coordinate 1,197,214, forward strand.
GTCTTGTCTCCCACGCAAGAAAAGCTCCAAATACCTACAAAAAAAATATTTGGATGACATTATCGTATGTTCTTTCTTACTTATATACATGGTCCACGTACAGGTTTGCATTTGTTATATGATACTGACCAAGAGAAGGCCTTTGTAGGCGTAAATAACGCCGATGAATATAGTCATTCTTTCCGACTGACAATATTCGTTCTCTTGCACTATTACTATATCTTCACTGGTCGGGTGTGGCTGTAACAAAGAGTACAAAATTAGTTAATTTTATAAAACACGACTAAATCCCATTTTAAGTGTAAGTTGGAAATCAGAAGTTGATGATAAAGATAGGGAGAGATAGGAAGTGGGATGAGCATATTCTGAACTAAATTAAACTTACGTAGGGTTCCATTTGTTTCGTGGCTCTGTAAAATGGGTCAGATATCTGCCAAGTAGTCATTATGGCCAAATCCACACATAATAGAACTCCAACTACCATGAACAGCTGATAGTCCTTAATCACCTAGAAATCGAGATATTTTCTTAAGTCATTTTTTATTACTTTTATCTATTTATTTATAAATAATAAATAAGAGGTAATAAGTACCCCTTAAAGTATAAAAAAAATCATATTAACCTTCTTATTTAATTTCACGTCTGTGAAGATGGAGTGGACGCGCCAGGTTTTTGAGAACATAGCCCCAAAAGCCAAACTGAACCCAGCCATCAGTAACCACGCCCTGGCGGTGCAAATGTAGGGGAAGGCAGCTGTTGACACAAGTTAATGAATTGAGAAGAATCAAATCAAAATTGTTAGTCACTTACAATCTTGTCGTGACGCATATAATACAAAGTTGGACATTCAGGATATCAAGACTGTGCATTATTTATAATTTTTTATATTATATTTTTAAAAACGTGATTTTAATCATGCTGAACAATGACATTAGCCAAAAATATTTTAAATTCTTCAAGGCAAGAGGAAACAATGCAAAGTAATTCCGACGAATGCAAGGCGACTAGAATAATTTAAATTATGTATGATGCAAATGAATAGAGAAAGAAGAAAGCACAAGACTTAGAAGCACTGTTGACATGATAAAGCTGTAATAATACAAAAACCGTCACATACCACCAACCGACAAAAGCTTCGCAGTTGAAGCTAAAGGAAAACAAACCAAAACTTGGAAACATGCTGCCGACTCCTGTGACCTAGAAAATGACCTAGGTCTTTCTCAGAATCAAACATCTATTCTAAAAGACAGGGGGTTAAAGTTCCCAAATTTGGTTGATGGGATCCACATTGCCCAGGGTTAAAGCTCAAGCTTTGGGGGGTGGGATCAAGCTCTTTTACCTCCATGTGGCGTTTCCTGAGAAAGACCTAAGAATCAATGAATTTGATGAGATCAAATGACGATACAGCGTGACTGATGATGTGCTAGCGCCATGCCAATTGATGTGCTAAAAAGTTTTAAGTTTTCATTTTAATTTAGTCGCGGCTTTTAATGAAGTTGATGAAAAATTGCTGAATTATGAAGAATTAGAAAATGAGATGATTTCAGATGAGGTTACCTTCGATCCGTAATACGATAGAGAGAACACAAAGATATTGATGACATTGCGATAAAGGATCGACACATAATGGATGCGGTTAATGAAAGTGGAGTAGTACCTACATACCTATACTGCTAAGACTGGAGTCTAGGCCAAGGAAGATGACGCTCAGGTAAGTGAGCATGCAGCCCACGATGATCAAGTTATTCAAATGTGGTGAAGACATTTTTATGTACCTTGAAAATATGCCAATGTTAATATGAGATGAACACTTGGAAGATCTGAGAATGCAAAATTTAAATAACATAATAGTAGAATTGTTAAAATCATACCTTTGATTTCTGTAATGTATGTTCATTGCTAAGAAACCGGTGGCTAATAAAATCCCAAGAATAGAGCAGGATACCAGCACTGAGTAGATGGTTATGTTGACCTGGGTATGCTCGATGATACGAAGCGTACGGTCTTTAGGAGGATTTCTGAAATAAAAAAAGATTTATTGATGATCAACGGTATTGCTCTCTCCTATTTTTATCTCGAGATATACCTAGCAATAGAAAATAAATAAATAAGAAGATTCTTACTTCCCAGCCCATTTAAATGGCTCCCAGCTTATCAGATCCAGATGATCTCGCTCCGCACAGTACTCTCCTACTTTGACTTCTCCTACCTCTTCTCCCTGGAACTGCTTCAACAGAATCGATGCTTTGCGTTCGTTGTCGTAAAAACGTACAGGACCCTGGAATCACAGCGACGCATTTATTTATATTTACTTACATAATATTTTTCGAAATTATCATGATCTCCATTGTATCATCGGCATTTATTACAAATACACATGTATCAACATCAAAATCATTTTCATTCATAATTTCATTTAAAAACTTCCTCACCGTAACACCTTCAAACGTGACATTGCTCAGTGCATCCAGGAACAACTGTTCCCACTCTTTGTCCCGGTAGCGGAAATCCTGGACTGTTTTTCTCTTTGTGCTTCAACTTTACTCTCTGTGCAACTGTTTGGATTGCTAGTGCCATCGCCCAAATACCTGAAGAAATTATTACCTTTATTAAACACATGTTAAAATTCGGATTGATAGCACGTTACTGTTTCTACATCACCCAGTTAGTTGACTGGTAGAAAAAGCCTCAGGCTTTAAGTCCGCCTTTTACTTTTGTAATAAAGTTAAATAAATAAATACATAAAATAGCCATTTCGGTATTTATTGCAATATAAATGTAAGTATTTTGACAGTAATGTCTCATAGTCAACTTACCATCATATGTATAACCATGGAATCTGGAGTACTCTGTACCTCTTCTTCGATCATATTCAACTTGGTAATCTTTTGCAGACTGAAAAAAGAATATTGTTTATGAGTACCTCTACAGATAACAAGTTTATTGTGACTATTTAAATACTCACGATTCCTGATACGGTAGTTTCTCCGGTAGTGGATAATGGAAGTAGATCAGTCAGAATTGTGGTATCCAGGGCTGTAGTGAGATCCCGTTTGGAGCATGGAGCACGACGCATCCACCATTTATTGCTGTAGGTCCCCAAAAGAAGCCAGGTATACGCTCTGCCGTACATCTCGAGTCTATAAGGATAATTAAGGTCAAGAAATACCAATTGTACTGAAATTATTTCTTATTTTTGTGGCTTGTAGATTTTTGAAAAATTATAAAAAAAAACATACTTATAAGCCTCGCAAAATATCTTGACAGCCCAGGTCTCGTTGAAGTTTCCTAGGATGATCCTAACATCCTTCTCTTTCAGCTTGGAAAGAGCTGTCCTCACTTCGGTGGCGAAGCTCTGAGTTTCTTCAATGAGAAATCCGTTTGTGTCTAAATCAGCCAGGAGTCGATTGTGTGCCTGAGATGATGTAAATGTGTCATTAATAAAATTAATCATAAGAAGAAATTCGGAAATTCTTCCATGGTGACATATTATAGCTACGACAGCAATTACGTGGCCGAGGTGTATCGGTATTCGTTTTGATACATAGTTGGTGCCTCTCGTCCAGTTGAAATCCTACAGTAGCCTGATCCGAGAAAAATAGCGAGAAGGCTATGGTTGGGACAAATTACTTATATATATTAAAACTAACCAAGGCATATCTGGGTTCGTTCTGGTAGATAGTGCCGACCCTGGTCCAGTTGAAGTGCTGCAGCAGCCTGATCCGTGGCACGTTGAACGCGTTCTCCGAGGGTACGATACGAAAGAAGTTCGGGAAGGCTTCTTTTGTAAACATTGGGTGGGTGTCTGCGTATGAAAGCTAGAAACGGAGAGTAATGAGAGTACCTTAAGCTTAGCATTATAGTTACTTGTTAAACTAAATAATGCTTTGAAACTTTTCGATGAGTCAATCTTTATTAGTTACAGACAGTGCATGGTGAATTAAATGATTGTTTCTCCGATTTCTGCGGTTAAATTTTTAAGTAGTTCATAATTCATTCATAATAAATTTTCTATAAGTAGTACCCAAGTAACATTTGATTCGGGTCTAGGTTGTAAAAAATTCCTTTAGGTTCGAAAATGGTCGTTAGAAGGTTATTGTTATGCTATCTGGTACTAAAAAGTATTTGAGAATGATTAATAAGTCTTAAAACTAATTGTTTATTACAACAACCTTCAAGCCGCGGACAAGAGTTTAAATTAAAGTAATTTTGACTCGTGTTTCAAGAGCATTAAGACTTAGGATCTCATAGTTGTCGTAGACTCCTGATTAGGTTCTGAAAAAGCTAGCACTATGCTTAATTGTGATCTAAAGGTTTAAATTTTAGGTTTGATATAACTATAAAGTTATGGAATGTTGAACTCGCCTTTAAGTAATTTCTAAAACTTACTATAAACCTTTAGGCTGTATTTAGTTGTCCAGGCAAACAAATTTTGACTGCTTGGTAAAAATCCAAACCAATAAGATATTGTTTATGAGCTGAAGGCATAATTAAAGTCCTTCAAGAATATTCTAAAGCTTATAAGGAATCCTCAAAAAGTATCAGTTGTCTCCCCGACTTCAAAGCAACAGCATCGATTGCAAGATAGTGTTGCAGCAATAGTGTTTACTGTCAATAGTATTGTGACCTTGAAAAATAGTCACAAGTATCGATAGGCCTATCGATAGTACCTATAACATCGATATTATCGATATCCAATAGTTTGCAATACTATTGATGATAACCCAAACTATCGTTTATTGCCTTTCGATACTATTGATGTATTCTAATAAATACTATCGATAGTATTAATACTATCGATACTAATGACACTTATATTTCAACAAACAAACAATCGATAGTCAAACTATCGATAGTCCGGCAACGCTATTGCAAGATGAACCGGCACATTCGGCTTCTACAACCAAATCTTAAAAGCAACTAAATGTGCTCAGCGGTTGTTTTCGCGACTCGTAAGTTTTGAACTACTCCTGGCGATAACCTTAGAGCTGCGAAAATAGCTTAGTCGTTTTAACTAGCTCTGCGATATAACCCTTAGCTCCTAATTCGGCAAACATTAAAAGCTTGTAGTTGTTACAATCCTAAAAAGGTTAATTAAAATGCTCTCTAGTAATTTGTTAATGACAGCCATATTTTTTTACTGAAATAATTAAAAAAAATTAAGCAAATAGCTATATTTTATCCAAAAGGCAATATTAAGAAACGTATGCTGTACGATTTAATATATAATGCTTTTTCTTTGAATAGAAGTTTTATTTCCAATGCGATTTGCCACCAACCACTTCATTTTATACTTATATTGCATTAAAATATCTTCAAAATTTGTAACTTTCGAAAGGCCCGTCTCGTATAACCAGCCAATTATCCTAACATTTCACAATAAAGTGCTAGTCGCAGTATTTTTATAATATTGCCTGACTTCAACAAGCTCCAAATTATTTCGTTATGAATACATCACTCGCCATTTTAAAACTTGTTACATGACAGCTAGGAAATCGCCATTTATAAATAAAGTATTTAAAGCCACGATTGGTGTTTTGTGTAAAAATATCTTAAACAGAAACATTTTAAAACCCGGGATTCTTGAAAAGGCATTTATTCAAGTCCATCAAAAAGGTTTTAAGTTGTCATAGGTTACATCCAAGATTAATTTATAACTTTTAAAGCTGTCTATACAAGGTTATATTAACGTTAAATTAAGGTATTCTGATAAGAACTATAGGTTTTGCTGTAGCTCTCGAAAAGGTTCTAAAACGTGGGCCCTTTTTGCACACAGGAGGTTAATATAAGGTTAACATAATGTTATTGAGTCTATTAAGACTTATGAGTAGATTTCCATACAAAGGTTCTAGAACCTTTTTAAAATCTTTCTAAAACCTAAAATGTTACTTGGGTATGGTCCCTGTTACAAGATAATTAAAAAGGTACTATTGGTAAAATCTCTAGTAATAATGTCAAAAATCGAAGACTTTATTCAGTTCTGTCCAATTGGTCACAATCTGGTTAAGTAAGAATACTAACCTGTGTCAGATGCCAATGTTTAGAGGCCTTCGCGATAGGATCAGTGACGTGGGTACACGCTGCCCCGAATAGCATCAGCTTGTGAGGTCCACTGTGCATCATGTCGAAGAAGGACTTTACTCCCACCGCAGCATTGCACTGGAAAATTTGTATTCTGCACTTCATTTCATGATTTTTTTTACATTGTTCAATAAATAATTTTAGTGTTTTGTCCCAAAACCTTACATCGCAATGGATCCTAAACTTTTGGAATTTATTTTTCTTCCTATTGAAACCAAACACTGAACTGAACCCACTTCAGTATGGTTCCACCATAGGTGCATCACTTCCTTAACTATGGGCATCTTCCCTCGACCTACAGCAGTGTTCACAGTCTATGACAAAACCATGAGATCTCACCTCAGTGTCGTTCCACCACATGTGCAGCCGGTAGTTCCTGAGCACGGAATCGTGTTCGTTGACGTGGTCCAGGGCCAACTTCACGCTGGGCATCACCCCTCGACCTACAGCAGTGTTCACAAGCCATTGGTACCTTCGTCATAGGTTATATCATAAACATGAATTCGCTTGTCATGTATTTGCTTTACCATGAAATTTATAGCTAAATTACTTTTCAAAAAATTTACGTAGTTTTTAAGATTGAAGCTATTGAACAACAATACGGTGGTCAATCAACAAAAACTTACATTCATTGTAAATTATTGGATAGATACCCAACGAAATATGAATAGGCAACCTGCAAAAACGATCATCAACACAAATGAGTCCAGAGGAAGCCATTATCACAATCACAAACAAAAGTAGTGCCTCAAATTCTATTTTCGTTGAATCTTTATTCACCAGCGACCTAATTTCTAGTTAATTATAAGTTGGTGAGGAAACTTAGCGTGAATCAATAATTCAGAAACATTGGAGAGTTCGCGCGCCTCCGAATCTAATTAGTTCGCATAACGCGGGCAATATGTCATGATTTATATCTCAACTTTATTAGACTTTCCTCCATAATGGTTGTTTGATTAGATTTTATAGTGGTTTCTTCGTGGTAACGTTGCAATTAAATCTTTACGTATCTAAGTGCTAGCTAGCGGCGAAATTACCAAAAGCATTTTCATCTCCGAAAGCCTTCTACTGTCTAGAATTTTCAGTCTAGACCCACTGAGGATCAAGGGATTATGTTTTCTCCTTAGCTAGACTTTTGAGCAGTTCATTATAAAAATGCATTTGAGTTGGAAAGGACGTTATTGCTTTTGCTATTAAATTATAATAAGGCGGCATAAGACGTACCTACCTATACTTATTATGGACTCTAAACGAAACTATCGAAGACGATGGTGATGAATAAAAAAGTAAACTTAAAATTTAATAGTTGATAATTAACAAAAACTAGCCAATTCAAATCCTTAGCAAAGAATAAGAAAATGTCTAATGATTCAACATTATAATAGATACCAGTGTTGGAGTTCTCAACGCCCTTGCCGAAAGGAAAGAACCCTGCGATGTAGACATCTGTTCTTCTGTTGAGGATGGCGTCCAGGTTAGGCTTCTGAGGCAGACCCTGGCTGACGGTCGCCAGTGAGAGGAGCAGGATCAGCAGCATTGTGAAACTGGAATGATATGGAACTCACAGTATTGACGATTATGCTCGCAACTTTGTATAACCCCGTGAGGTTTTTGAGATGCTTACGAGTACATAGCCTCAAGTGGCTAGCATATAAAAATAATTAAATCCGACTGATTGCTCCAGAGTTTAGCACTCTCAAACATACAGACAAAAAGCTCTTCAGCTATATAATATTAGTACCTAATAACATATAGATTATGGGCCAAGAATTGGCAATACTAGCTGTGAAATAAATAAAAAAACGAAAGTCGTAACGACTAGGTACAGATAAGTATGTTAGTCGTTACGACTTTCGACAGTTCGACTTATTATAAAAGAAATAGGTAAGTATCTGCTATTTCATGTCATCTCCACTTACCTTGTCAAATCCTATTGACGAAACACCCAGGCCATGTGCTATTTCGGGAGAGCTAGAATCACTGAACCAGTTTGAAAATCAAAGCCGTATAACATTTCCATTAAAAATATATCTTAATCTTCCATTTTCAATTCCTTTCGCGCCTGTTTTCGTAACCACACCTGCCTTAGGTCCGGGAAAATCACTGTGAAAACATGTTTCTCCTGAAAAAACCTTTTCAGCTCGCCCGAAGCTCAAAAATACTACCTTTCCTGGCCAGATTATTTAAAAAGAACTCTATTTCTATGGTCATAAACACCATTATTGAAAACCGCAGCGTCATTGGAAATGCTTCCTTTGTAATACGAAAGGTTGTAAGGAACTATTGATTTTTTTATTTACAACTTTATATACTTACCATAAGGTAGTATATCTGTTGAATCACGAAGGTTCTATTACAGTTACTGTCTGGGGGTCGGTAAGCAAACAAGCAAAATTAGGCTCTGTCGGTGACGATCGATATAGGGAGGGTAGAGACTAGGGATGTGAAGCCCATGATCCACGATGTCTGGCAAGGCATCGATATATTTAAGCTGCCTTTTTGTTTAATATTAAAGTGGTCTACATTGATCCATAAAGTTTGGGGACCTCTGATCTAACTCAACATCGACTATATACAACTGCGAAATCTGTGACTTGGTTTGTAAGTTGGTACTTATATCGATTGCCAGATCGCGACTGGGAGGAACACTGGAATCGACTATCTACGAAAGATCAGGTGATTTAACCTGAAATAGTTACCAAACAGCAAAGATGTCGGTGTATTTTTATGGGACTCGAACCCAAAACTTGGGTACTAGGGTAATAGGGCACTACTAGATGCCTGGGCCGCCGAACCTTTTAAAAGTGTTAAGTATAACTAGAAAAAACAATCGTTATGGATGCTAAATCATATATGTACAGTCAAGAGTCAAAAGTGGAGTCATACCTTAAATATCATATTGCCTTGCAGGCGCGCAGTCCTTCATTGTGTGCGTTACGTCCATATTACGGACGTATAATTACAATAAGAACACTACTCACACTAAGCTAATTATCATATTACCCACCCACACCAAGACACAACTCTGCTGCATGCTAGTGCTTCGTGCTCATACTGCCTACGTGCTGCCATCTATCAAATTTACGGGGTACTAAGTAGTGAATTCTGACTCAGAAATAATAATACACTAATACACTACCTATAGTTTATTATAAAGCAAACCAATAGTGGTGAGTACGGTGACACGCAACCAATTGATAATTTCGTCACAAGTTAATGCATCTGCTGGTCTAATCGGTAGTCGGATGGACTGCAGTTGATACAGGTCAAAGTTCGAGTCACATCCAGATATTTTATTTTTCATATTAAACTCAATTCATAAGCCAAGAGTATTTTTATATAATGTAATTGATATGCTTTTATATATTTGTTATGAAATAAAAATTCTCAAAAATCATGACAACTATTTATTCATGTAAATAGGTATAGTATACTTATGTAAAATTTATTATTATAAACTACACTAACAAATTCAAAATTTATGTTTAATCACTTCCCTATCTAATTACAAGAATAAATAAGAACTTAAAAATAAGCATTCTGTAGTAAGTTACTTTTATAAGAATCTGTTCATTTATTTTATATATTATTACTAAATTAGGTATACTTTCGCTTTTTTTTAGTAAATATTGAGGTTACTAAGCTTAAGTATTCGTTTTCATCATGAAAAGAAGATTGAAACTAAACCTCAACATCTAACAATTTAACAATTTATCTCCTATTACAGAAACATAACCTTGTATTTGTAATGCAAAATACAAAAACAAGTAATAAGTATAAAAAATAATTTAAATAATGTTTATACTTTTATAAAAAAACCAGATTTGATACAATAGAAAGAGGACAGTTGGAATATACCTACTTAATGAATGAACTCACTGATTAAATTTAAACACAAATAATTAACTCACTATTTTGTAAAGTTGCCGTTGTTGTCTTTTCTACAACATTATTTCAATCACAAAAAAAACTGTCCTAAACATCCATACAATGAGAAACTAATTCTTCCTTGCTCATCTTCTATGCACCATCAGGCCCCATAGATTTTCTATGGAGTTGAGGTTAGAAGACACTTGCACAGCTGGTTAAGGATGACATTTATTTCTGGAAGCGAAATAAATTATCCAGTTTTTTTATGCACGCCACCAGCTTGATATGCACGCACGAACAGTAGATGAGGCATCGAAACATCAAATAAATCAGCATAACGCTCTGGTAGGTAAAAAATCATCGCCTTCATATTCTTCCAACATTATTGTTGCTGCTGCTCAGAGATAATAGCCGGTCTTCTACTTTGCGGCAAGGCTACCCTGCAGGCAAGTCGCTACACCCAACGGTGTTGTCCACTAAAAAAATATAATAATATATAATTAGGTATTTAGTTTATATTTAATCTTCTAAAACTTTATCACTTATGCAAAAGCAAAATCACGAACAAAAATATATCAAATACAATACATTAATATTAAGTGTTAGTCATTTTATGTTTGAATTAATCACAAAATATTACTACAACATTTACACACACATATTTCAAATCACAACTCATTTATTTGTTTAAAAAATACTTTCACACTTAATCCAAGTTCCTTTTCATTAGAAATTGAGACTATTTTGCAAATCCTACTATCATGCAAAATAAATCCGAATAGTCTTCATAATACCTACTTATAATGGCCTATATTGGCAAGTGTTGGTAAAAGGAATATTCCACAAATACTTAGATAACTATCACCAACAACAAGTGCGTTCTAAACTAAAACGAGAACTCGGTTGAAGTGATAAATTTGCGTCTGTCTTTTTTTTCATTCACCGTCGTAAATATTCATTTTCAAAGTAGCTGGTCCATACTGACCACTCCATACGAAGTAACGATACCATAAAGTTAGAGCAAGGATTTTTATAGACATACTATGAACGTTCCGTATCATTCATAGTATGTCTATGAAATCCATACAAAGTATGAAGCGCTCGCCGACTCGCCGCGCCAGCCTACCGCTACTTCTAATGGAAACATCGTATTCGGTCGGTTGACATTGCACAGACACATAGGGCGTTTTTCTAAATAACACACAATCATAAGGTCTTAAGTGCAAACACTTCTATAATCAATTAGTATGAGAAATTCTGACTCCACTTCTGGAGATGTCTGTACACCACTATCCACCACCCTCAAACAACGCATGCGCGGGCTAGGTAGAGGGTGACTTCTGTGTTCTGAAGCATCACTTCATTCTCTTCCCCTGCGTTTTGTCCCAAACGCACATATGCTCGGTTTCCAAGCGCGGTCTTAATAACTCAATTCTATAATTTAAAAAAATATTAATTGAATACTTGCATTTTAAAAATTCGAATAATGTGGGTAAAAAACCTACTAGGTAACTGGCAACCGAGACTCCATTATTTAAAACGTAAAATCTCCCTTTCAGAATTAAATAAGTACTAAATGATCAGACTATGTAAGCTTAGTGCCCCTGCACGGAACAATGAATAATGTAGATAAATGTGTCCCTTGTTCCGTGCAGGCATACTTTGTCAGGGCATAATAGCCCACTTTTCACACTTGGTAAAATGAAAACTCACGCTCGTTTTCTTATTTACAATAAAACATTCAAAAATACACCTTATGTCGTACTGTAACGGTATAATATTACTTTAATCGAATTTGAATGTGACTGCTTTTCCTTTGAGTTGCCATGTATGTGATTCTATTCCGTTTTAAGCAGTACAGATAAATTCGAAGCAAAATAAAAATGTTGAATAAGTTGATTGGTGAATCTAAGAATAAAAAGAATTAACCAAAAAAATGGAAGATAATAATATAATCTTCATAGCAAAATGAGTTTTTATTTAGTTAATACCACAAAATGTTTGAATTATTTTTATTTGAATCGTTCCGTTTCAAGTACAAAAGGCAAACTTCAAAAGTTCCACATAGGCAGGTTGCTACGATGACAACACTGTCAAGTCAACCTGTCAGAATACGTGGCCTGAAGGTTTACGTGAATTCGGGCTCTTGTTTATATTTTCTTTTACCTGAATATTTCGTGTAAAAATCCACTCTGAAGCCGTAAGTATCGCAAGTTTATGTGTATAAACTACGTATTTCGTAAATTACGCCTCTAGATTGTGTAAGTAAATCTGTGTGTAATTTATAAACAAAGTTGACTTAGAAGTGGATCGTTCCACTAACAAGATTGTCCGAGTTTTAATCTTATTCTCCCATAATTTTTGTTGTTGTATCCCGTAAATTGCTTAATATATTATGTAAACTTGTATTAGAGATTGGATTTTCAATGTGTTGTGATGAAAATAGTGGTGATACTTGAAGAAAGAATTGTTTGGTAATGTCAAGTCTATTTCTTCCCTATTTGGAATCCTGTTTTGGTAATAATTAAAAGTTGTTTGGCAATTACATTAAGTGTTTAAAGTGCTTCAGTAGTCGGAATTCCTCGTGCACATTGGTTGTATGTTTTGTTTGAGTGTGGAAATGACATAGATTCCTGTGTATATAGTCTGTATGATCTAACCTCTTATCTGGTGGTTGACTAACAATTTTTGTTCTGAGATGATAAATTACATTGATGTTATATTTTGGTACATACAACATGTTACTAAGCATTAAAACTATTACCGAACAATCTAAAATATTAGGGATTGTCTTTAGAATAGATGATACTCAAAAAGGAGGCTAGGTTGTGAGGAGCTTAAAGTGACAAGTAAAGTTAATGTGCACGCTTAAACCATAACACACGGTATAAAGATTCATCAAGGGCGTAGAGTTATTTTTATGCTGCTTTTTATTTAGAATGGCCAATGACAGAGAAACAGCGACAGATGGAGGAAGCTTTTTTGCCAATATTAAGTGACATGCAGATGGAGTCAATGCATACACATAGATTTAAATGTAATAGTATAAAAATAAACAAAATGTAAATGTTATACTTAACTGTCTAAATAAAGAAGGCTATATTATTATAGTTATTTTTTTGCCACTTTAGAAAGTGATTCAGCCGTCACTTCTTTATTCTAAAACCAACTATAGGCTGAAACATACAATTTTTGTGGCTCAGTGCAAAGTACATTCTGGTGTACTTTTTTGCATCAGAAAAATCTATGTTTGCTTGAAGGGGGTTTAAAAACTGTAAAATTTTTAATGGAACATAAAAGTTTCTACTAATCTAATAATATGTTTTTTAATCTCATTTTCTAAGGCTTCAGACATATGGTGCAACAAAGCCATCCTCATAGGGAACTTCCGAGTTTACATTAAAGAGTATCTTCTAAGAAGAATAAAAATACTAAAGTGGTTCTGTGAGAATGTGTTACAACCACGAAATAACCGATATTTTTAACATTTCCCTGGCTTAGCAAGTTTTTTTTATTTTTTATTTCAGGATTCTAAGTTTATTGAGTTTTTGGCCATTGGTCCAAAGAGATACTGCATTTAAGACTTTTGTGTTCTCAAGTCTCTTGTATTATTTACATTCCAGTAAGACATGAAGCAAGTCCTTGGTTTTATCAATAAGAAATTAAGTATATGTCTGAATGGGACATTCTTACAGGAAATAAAAATTTATTTTACTGAAACTTACCTAATCTTACTCAAAATTCAATTACTAGAAGCGTAAAATGTTTACTTTGACATTTACACAATATAATATAACAAGACTCAATTATTCATTATTCAAATTGTTTGTAATATATTGGGTAAAACTAAACGCAGGCGTTTCGCATTGCTGCCGCCAGAGGGCGTTCGGGGTTTTCACACTGCTAGCGTGGAATGCGTCGTGTGTAGTCCGCCATTGCATTGCCTATGCGATATCCGGTTTGATTTTTAATACGCGAGAGGAGCCCGCGTTCTTTGATTGCTAATTAGCTTGAGTTGTGTTTGTGAATTTCCTGTTTGTTAAATAACTATTGAACTTTGTGTTTGTGTACCCGTCATGGTGACTTTTTCTTGTGAGAGGTGAAACGTGGCTGGCGGTTCACATCTGGCTGTTCCCGCGTGAAACTACGGGAAGAAATCTATTTATTTGTCCTGGGGAATTGAGATCTCAAGGGTTAGGTAGGGTGAGTAGGAATTCCCCCTTCCCGAAGACACTCAAGTTTGGATCCTGTAAGAGAAAGAAGATTTAGCTTGGTAAGTGTTTTTAAGTGTAATTAACTTTAGTAGGATTAGGTTATCATATAGGGCCCTGTAGCTCCCTTCATAAGCTACGGTGGTAGCAGACTGCGTTAAGTTATTTAGGTTTTAGTCGGGCAATCGTGGTGCCGCGTGGAGATTTCTTCCCGGTACTTATTTTTTACCGGTGGTTTTTTCCCGGTGAAGTTCCGGTACAGAATTCTTCCCGCCGCTTCGTTTGTCCGGATTCGCTCTGCGCACATTTTCTGGCAGCAGAGCGTAGTTGCCCTCTCGCAACATTTTCTGGTAGCAGAGCGTAGTTTATCTACCCTCTATTTGTTCGTTTGTTAAAAAATAATTAATTGTTTGTAAAAATTATTAGATTTTTCTTAGTTTGTTTGTATAAGAATATTTGTAACCTTTTTTGTATTTGTTTGCGGTTTGTACCGTGCGTTCCGAGGTTTGTGCCATTCTCATACCTACCGCGGTTCTTCGTGTAGTTGCTTGATTTTGTTGTTTTTTATTTACCTTTTGTTATTTTTTGTTTTTTGTGACTTGACGCGATGGCGAAGGCCTCCAATGCTAGGGCGACACTCGCCAACGGGGTGAGATGGTTTGTGACGGCCGGAGGACTCCTGTCCCGGAAGGACAGGAGGGCGCCATACTGCTAAGAGCGGATCACCTCCACTCACGATTGATTAGCGCGGAAGCGGCCATGGCGGCGCTTACCGAAGCCGATCTTACCCCGGAGGCCTACGCAGGTCACATGGCGGACATGGACCAGATCCTGAGTCTGCACGATGATATCGCGGAGGCGATGTGACCGCAATAAAGGGCGAGACAGGCTGGCGGACCAGCCCCCTCGCACACACCTGTTAGACAGGAAGGACCAGCGGTTACTGGTCGGCTCCCCACCCTTCAGCTGTCCCACTTTGGGGGTAGGATGGAGGAGTGGGTAGCATATAAAAATATGTTTGAGTCCCTGGTCGTAGCACGACAGGATTTGTCGAAAGGCCCAGAAGATGGCCTACCTCCTCTCCACTCTTGAGGATGAAGCGCGGTCGCTCATCCAGCACCTCCGGGTGGAGGACGACCAGTACGATACGGCTTGGGAGTTATTGAACTCCCGCTACCAAAACTTACGTTTGTTAGCGGATGCGCACGCCGCACAGTTGATGGCCCTGCCCAAGGTGGCCAACAGGGCACAGTTGCGCCTGCAGTTGCTCCACGCCCGTTACAGTGGCCTGTAACGCGCTCCACTTACACTGGGGCTGCCGGTGGACCAATGGTCCTTTTTGCTGGTGCACATTGTATTGGGCAAATTACTCCAATGACATCCGCTCGCGATTTGAGCGCGAGAATGCGGAACGGGATAGCACCACCCTACCAACATTCACCTGACTTGAGTGAAGTTTTTGGAGTTTGAGGCACGGGCTGCTGAGAATACCATGACGGACTCAGCGCCATCCAGAGCGCCTGAACGTAGGCCCCAACAGGGACGGCAACCGCCACCGCGTGGAGCTGGTGTGCGGGTTGCGCGCACGGCAAGCAGTCGCGAGGGACGCGGGACTGCCTGCAATGTGGCCGGATGGGCCACAGCCTGCTGCAATGCAGGGACTGGCAGGGGACTGCCAGTACAAGATCGGCGCCGCATGGCAACCGGCGGCATGAACTTTGCTTTTATTGTTTGGGCGGTCACTATGCACGTGACTGTCCCAGTGCCATACCATGCAGTGCATGCCGTGGGCGGCACCACGCGATGCTTTTACGCATGAACCGGAACGGGGATTAGGCACCCGGTTGTTGAGGCAGGGGTCCCCTCATGACAGCGCGGGGGCGCTCCTGCAGCGAAGCCCTCCACCATCGGACGGAGGACGCGGCTTCAAGCTCGTCCGCATCCCCCCTCGGGAGGGGGTCGCGTACCTGCGCGGGTCTTGGCGGACCGGGACCACGCGCCCCAAGGTCATGGCCAGTATGTAGCTGGCCAGGCCCCGGATAGGGCCCCCATGGGCGGGGGCCCTAGATCGGACGTGAGAGTGGGGACACCCCCTCCACGCGGGTTACCAATGCCCAACACATGCAGCCGCAGCGGTTTTCTCCGCCGCTGCACGAGTACCCACGGCTGGAGTACCACCCGCCGTACCATATGTATGGCCGGGCCGCGGGTTATGCCCCCCTCAGATGGGGATGTGCACTCGCCCGCCATATTATCCGGGTCAGTGGCGCGCCCCTGGTTTGGAGAGAGTGGGGAGCCCGTAACTAGCTTGCTCCCTTGCTGGGACAGAGCCGCGGACGGTTCTGCTCCCTACCGCGGTGGTCCGCGTATGGGGTCGTGGGGAGAAGCCGTTAATTTGAGAGCTCTGTTGGACTCAGGGGCTCAAAGCAGTTTGGTTACCACTCGAGTGGCACGCCAGTTAGGTTTAGTCGTGGAAGACTCGCCTGTGCCACTTCTTGGAGTTGGTGGCATACAAGTGAAGTGTCTGACGGGCCAGACACTTGTCACCTTTTCTTCGCTGAAGTCCTCCACAATGAGGATCACGACTTCGGCTATGGTAATGGATACCATTGCGGGTTGGCACCCCCTCGACAGACATACCGCCGGGTGTGTTGTCTTTGGTTTCGGGTCTGGATTTGGCCGACCCCTTTGTCTTTCATCCCGGCCCAGTGGACTTGCTCCTGGGCTCGGACGTATTGGGTTGGATTTTGTTGGGTACACAGAAGGCTCTGGGTTCGTCTTCACTGATGGCAGTGTCTACGATTTTTGGTTTCGCCCTGATGGGCCCTGTGTTTGATAATAGCACCGTGGAGGAGCCACCGGTCGTCGCATCAGCGTCCTTGGCCAAGACCATGCAAAGGTTTGGGGAGGTGGAGGAGCCACCTATGAGTTCCAGGATGGATCCGGAACACGCTGAGTGCGAAGCCCTTTTTCGATCGACCACGGAGAGGTTGCCCTCCGGTCGGTTTGTAACCAGGTTACCTTTTGTTGCCTCTCGTCCTAGCCTAGGGCAAAGTAGGGCGCTTGCGGAGAAACGACTGCTGTCCATGGAGCGACGCATGCAGCGTGACCACGTACTTCGCGATAAATATATTGAATTTATGCGCGAGTACGAGGATTTGGGTCACATGTCTCCGGCTCGAGTTGATTGGAGCTCAACTGAGCATTATTTTTTGCCCCACCACGCGGTGGTGAAGGCCTCAACAGGCAAATTGAGGACCGTCTTCGATGGGTCCGCACCCACTTCGAACGGAGTTTCGTTGAATCTATGTTTGCATTCAGGTCCCAAATTGCATAGGGACATAATTGACATCATCTTGAACTTTAGAAGACATCAAGTGGTTTTTGGTGCGGACATCCGGATGATGTTCCGCCAGACAGTCATACATCCTGAGGACAGGCGATTCCAGTTGATACTCTGGCGTGAGCGCCCTGAGGATCCTGTGACGGTGTATGAACTCAACACAAACACGTATGGTTTGAAATCTAGTCCCTATATCGCCATCAGATCATTGCTTGAATTGGCAGAGCGGGAACGGATCCGCTTTCCCCGTGGGGCTTCCGTGCTGTCACGTGACTTGTATGTAGATGACGTGTGCACCGGAGCCCAGAGTATTGAGGAGGCCCTCCTACTGCGGGATGAATTGATTGAAATATTGAAGACAGGTGGCTACGAGCTACGTAAGTGGTTGTCTAATGAGCCTAAAGTTCTAGAAGGGATCCCGGAGGATCACCAACAGAACCCTCACCTGTTTGAGGATGTGGATGATCCCAACAGGATAGCGGTGCTGGGCATGCAGTACCAGCCGCTAACCGTTATTTTTACATTCCAAGTGGACTTGGAAATACCAAAAGTCTGGACTAAGAGAACGGTGTTGTCCGTAATAGCCCGTATGTTTGATCCAAGCGGTTGGATCAGTCCAGTGATATTCTCTGCAAAGTGTCTTCTTCAGAGACTTTGGACTTTGGGCGTCTCGTGGGACGAGCCGCTGTTTGGCTCTCCATTGGATGATTGGCTCGAGTTGTTTTCATCGATTAAGGAAGTCAATCGGATTGCCTTGCCTCGTCGAATATTGCCCCCGGGAAATATCGAGCCAGCCTGCATGGCTTTTGTGACGCGTCGGAGCGAGGCTACGCCGCGTCAGTCTATATGCGGACAGTTGACGCCGATGGCCGGGTCAATGTCTCGCTTTTGTTAGGGAAGAGCAAGGTCGCCCCCATCAGGACTAGGCTGACTATTCCCAAGCTTGAGTTGAGTGGAGCTCACCTTCTTTCTAAATTGTTGCATCACGTTGCCAGTGAGCTGGCGGCCACGGTCGAGATACGAGACATCTTCGCCTGGTCGGATAGCCAGGTCGCGCTTGCATGGTTGCGCGCGGCCCCACATACCTTGGAGGTTTTTGTTGAAACAGGGTTTCCCAAATTCAAAATATTGGAATTGATATAACATGGAGACATGTGCCGGGAGAGCTTAACCCAGCGGACTGTGCTTCCCGAGGTTGTACGGCACCAGAATTGGTGTCACACCCGCTCTGGTGGGGTCCAGAGTGGCTGATGGGATCAGAAACTTCTTGGCCTGTCTGTCAGACAGATGTTACTTCTTTGAGTTTGACTGGGCTCCGTGTACATGCTGTAGTCGCTGAGACGACGTCGGAGCCGGATTGGCTACTTGCTCGGTATAGTAGCTTGGATAAGCTTCTGGGTGTTACCAGCTGGATTAAGCGTTTCATACATAATTGTAGAAACCCACAGGCAAAGCGGTTGGAGCCGATTGCAGGTGCAGAAGAGCGCCGGAGCGCATTGTTGCATTGGGTCCGTGTCGTGCAGACCGGACGGTTTGAGTCAGAGCTTCGTATTTTGCGCGACGGACGCGCTAAGTTGAAGGGCGCGGTCGCTCGTTTGAACCCGTACATCGACTCGGATGGGCTTCTTCGGGTTGGAGGCAGGCTCCGGAAGGCGGATCTTCCATATGAGACTCGCCATCCTCTGTTGTTGCCCAAGGGCGGACCCTTGGTGCAGCTTTTGGTGTCTGATCGACACATTCGTAACGCCCATGCTGGGTGCAATGCTTTGTTGGCTATTTTGCAACGCGAGTTTTGGATTTTGTCAGCCCGAAGAGCAATCCGTAGTGTCCTGTTTCGATGTATTGCATGTTATAGGTTGAAGGCATCCACGATGCAACCACAGATGGGTGATTTGCCCGCTGATCGAATCCGACCTTCGAGACCGTTTGACGGCGTTGGAACCGATTTTGCCGGTCCCTTTTCGATCAAGGCTTCTCCCTTTCGTAATGCCCGTATTGTGAAGGGCTATTTGTGTGTATTTGTTTGTTTGGCCACCAAGGCTGTCCATTTGGAGGTGGTATCGGCTCTGACTACGGAGGCCTTCGTCGCCGCGTTGGATCGCTTTGTTTCGCGTCGAGGTCTACCTTCCCTTATTAGGTCTGATAATGGCACAAACTATAAAGGAACTGTAAATTATCTTAAGGATGTTTCTGTGTTTATTGATAAAAATTGTACTAGTTTAAGTCAAATTGCTGCCCAAAGGGGAATAACCTGGAAGTTTAGTCCCCCAAGTTGCCCCCATTGGGGAGGGATTTTTGAAGCGGCTGTGAAATCCGCAAAGACCCACCTCCGCCGCATTATCGGAGAAACGGCTCTAACTTTTGAAGAGCTGGCCACAGTGTTTTGTAAAGTTGAGGCGGTCCTCAACTCTCGTCCTCTCTGTCCGCTATCTCCAGATCCAAATGACTTGGAAGCTCTCACCCCTGGTCATTTTTTGGTGGGAGGGCCTTTGAATGCCCTGCCCGAATACCCGTGGAAGGACGAACGCGTATATCGGTTGTCGCGTTTTCAAATGTTGCAGCAAATGAGCCAGGACTTTTGGCGTCGCTGGTCGCTTGAATATTTGCATTTGCTGCAGCAAAGAGTGAAGTGGACAGACAGGACTGAGCCTCCCAGGAGGGTGATCTAGTATTGTTAAAAGAGGCAAATTTGCCCTCATTGCTTTGGCGACGAGCTCGCATATTACGTTTGATTCTTGGCGGAGATGGCACTCCGCGTGTGGCTGAGGTGTTGGTCGACGGTTCGATTTTAAGGAGAGGTGTGACCTCTCTCGCCCGCCTTCCCGTAGAGTAAGCTAGCGGTCTGCTTCTCAGACCGGGACGGGGGGATGTTTGTAATATATTGGGTAAAACTAAACGCAGGCGTTTCGCATTGCTGCCGCCAGAGGGCGTTCGGGGTTTTCACACTGCTAGCGTGGAATGCGTCGTGTGTAGTCCGCCATTGCATTGCTATGCGATATCGGTTTGATTTTTAATACGCGAGAGGGCCCGCGTTCTTTGATTGCTAATTAGCTTGAGTTGTGTTTGTGAATTTCCTGTTTGTTAAATAACTATTGAACTTTGTGTTTGTGTACCCGTCATGGTGACTTTTTCTTGTGAGAGGTGAAACGTGGCTGGCGGTTCACATCTGGCTGTTCCCGAGTGAAACTACGGGAAGAAATCTATTTATTTGTCCTGGGGAATTGAGATCTCAAGGGTTAGGTAGGGTGATTAGGAATTCCCCCTTCCCGAAGATACTCAAGTTTGGATCCGAAGAGAAAGAAGATTTAGCTTGGTAAGTGTTTTTTAAGTGTAATTAATTTATAGGTTAGGTTATCATATAGGGCCCTGTAGCTCCCTTCATAAGCTACGGTGGTAGCAGACTGCGTTAAGTTATTTAGGTTTTAGTCGGGCAATCGTGGTGCCGCGTGGAGATTTCTTCCCGGTACTTATTTTTTACCGGTGGTTTTTTCCCGGTGAAGTTCCGGTACAGAATTCTTCCCGCCGCTTCGTTTGTCCGGATTCGCTCTGCGCACATTTTCTGGCAGCAGAGCGTAGTTGCTCTGCACAAAACACAAAAAAAAAACTAAAAACTAAATATAAAACTGTTTTCAGGTGAAGCGGCTTCAATCAAGATGATGAATCCAATGTACCTGCCTCCAGGGCAAAATAATAATGCGCCAAATAATCCTCTAGGTTTCCCGCCCTCTCAAGATCACAACGGTGTACAAAATGCCAACTATGGCCAAACAAACGGTCCTCCGTCCAAACCCTATGATCAAAACGATATGTCCCAAAAAATGCAGAATATGAATCTAAATGGACCACAAGGTTTTGGACCTCCACCATCTCAATTACCTCCTGGTCAATTACCTCCGGGGCAATATCCACCTGGAGGCAACTTTTCGCAACCAGGCTTTGGACCTGGGCAAGTTCCACCTGGGCAAAGACCTCCAGGGTCTTTTCCTCCTGGTCGTCCACCGGTCAGTGGAGCGCCGCCCCAAATGCAGCCGCCTATGGCCCAGAAACCCCAAATGCCGCCTCCATCGTCAACCCCTGGGTCTGTGCCTACGTCTTACGCTCAAGGTTATCAGGGTCCACCTACAAGTCAATCGAATTTCCAACAAGGACCACCTATGAGTTCGCAACCTAGTCAACCTTCCGGCCTACCAATGGGTCAGCAACCACCTGGTCCGCCAGGTCCCTAGGCCTGGGCCTCAAGGTCCCAGTCAAATGCCTCCTCAGCAAGGGCTTCCAACGCAGCCTTCCCGCCAAACGGGATTGCCGCCTCCTGGGCAAAAACCAGGGATGCCTCCGTTACCTCAAGGTTTCCAACAACCGGGACAACAGTCAGGGCTTCCACAAACAGGATTACCTCCCCAAGGCTTGCCTCCGCAACCGCAAGGTCTGCCTCCGCAACCTCAAGGTGGCTTACAATCGCAACCTGGCTTACCACCACAACCGCATGGAGGCTTACCACCCCAGCAGCAAGGAGGCTTACCTCCTCAACCGCAAGGAGGTTTACCTACCCAACCTGGTCTCAGCAGACCTGGACTACCGCCTCAGCCGTCTCAAGGCTTGCCTCCGCAGCCTGGCCAAGGTTTACCACCACAGAGCTCAGCCCAACCACTAGGTGGTATGCCCCCTCAACCACTGTTATCCCAACCTGGTCAAGGAATGCCACCACAAGGGTTGTCTCAACCTGGTTTACCTCCCCAACCTGGGCAAGGAGGTTTATCGCAACCTGGTTTACCCCCTCAACCGTATCAAAGCCAAGGCTTCAGTCAGCCAGGTCTCCCCCCTCAGCCCGGCCTCCCCCCTCAGCCCGGTCTCCCTCCTCAGCCTGGCCTCCCCCCCCAGCCGGGCCAGCCAGGGCAGTATCAGCTGCCGGGGCTGCCGCACATGCCGCCGCCGGCGTCGCAGCAGAGACAGTACCCGGGGATGCCGCCCGCAGGCCAGCCGGGGTACGGGCAGCAACCTGGATATGGTAAGTTATCTTTCAACTTTTAATTTCTATAAATATAATTGGACGCTCTGATACGAAGCTGCTGAACATAGAAACTTGCAATCTCTTTCTGAAACAATATC
The DNA here is from genome assembly GCA_018467065.1 of Ephestia elutella. Classification (NCBI taxonomy): domain Eukaryota; kingdom Metazoa; phylum Arthropoda; class Insecta; order Lepidoptera; family Pyralidae; genus Ephestia; species Ephestia elutella. The sequence goes on from CM031590.1 coordinate 1,219,825, forward strand.
TTGTAATACATAAATACTGTCTTCACATAACTCATGTATGTCAATTGAAATCCGGCACACTGTATCGACTCTACGTGAGGTGCCTAAGATTAGGAGGATGATGGGTTAAGAAATAGGAATATTCCCAGGCTACGAAATAGGAATTTTCTCACGAAAGGACATAGGGCACCACCCACCAACACAAATAAGACTGATGCCAAAGTGTTCCTAAAATGTCTATTATTTCATTAAAATCCTTTTTTTCCCATAAATTAGTGGGGTAAATAAAAAAAAAATTGTAAAAATAATTGGGCTCCATACAAAAATGTATGGGATCTACTAACATAAATGAAACTGATACCGAAGTGTTCCTAAAGTATCTACTATTTCATTAAAATCCTATTTCTTTCACAAATCAGTGGGGTTAATTAAAAAAACAACATTTTGTAAAAATATTTAGGCCATATAAAAATGTATGAGATCTACTAACATAAATGAAACTGATGCCGAAGTGTTCCTAAAGCATCTACTATTTCATTAAAATCCTATTTATTTCATTAATCAGTGGGGTTAATTAAAAAAACAACATTTTGTAAAAATATTTGGGCCATATAAAAATGTATGGGATAAATATTTGTAAAACGTTCGATACCATGAAAACCCCATGCATTTGGGCAACGACCCCATAGTAAAAAAATATTAGCTTGCCAAGATATGTCGATTGACCTATGTTTCATTTCTGTTGGTGGGTGGGGACGATTCCGCCCATAGTCCTTTAGTATACAGGTAGAAAAATCTCGGAATTCTCACGGGATCGGCGTCCCGGGGCGCAGCTAGTCTTATACAGTTAAAATCAAAAACATTGGCAAAATTTCTACTGGTGAAAGTAGGTACTCAACTCATGAATTGAGCAACTTTTTGTATGCATGGCTAATTAAACGTCCTTGTGTGTGTACGTCCACAGGGATGCCCCCGATGCCCACGCAGCAGCAGCCGCAGTACCAGCCGCAGTCGGGCTACCCCCCCGCGGCCTTCCCGGCGCAGCAGCCCAGCTACCCCGGCCAGCAGTACCAGCAGCCGCAGAAGCAGCTCGATCCCGACCACATGCCCAGTCCCGTGAGTGACCATCTCAGTATTATTAGAACTTTGCAAAATGCCACTTTCACAATGTTGAAAACTAAACTAAACTTTACATAACTAACTCAAATGTATACAAACATAACAAACTGACGCCATGACAACATTTTCGTGTACCCCCATTGTGCAGAGTATTTATGTTGTTGTCGGCATGTTTTCATTCTTTTTTGTATTTTTATTTTTTGTTGTGTTGTGTTTTTATTCTAAGAAATAAACATATTCTATTCTATTCTATTCTAATCTATTCTATTCTATTCTATTCTATTCTATTCTATTCTATTCTATTCTATTCTATTCTATTCTATTCTATTCTATTCTATTCTATTCTATTCTATTCTATTCTATTCTATTCTATTCTATTCTATTCTATTCTATTCTATTCTATTCTATTCTATTCCTATTCTATTCTATTCTATTCTATTCTATTCTATTCTATTCTATTCTATTCTATTCTATTCTATTCTATTCTATTCTATTCTATTCTATTCTATTCTATTCTATTCTATTCTATTCTATTCTATTCTATTCTATTCTATTCTATTCTATTCTATTCTATTCTATTCTATTCTATTCTATTCTATTCTATTCTATTCTATTCTATTCTATTCTATTCTATTCTATTCTATTCTATTCTATTCTATTCTATTCTATTCTATTCTATTCTATTCTATTCTATTCTATTCTATTCTATTCTATTCTATTCTATGTCAACTTTACATAACTAACTCAGAATACATACATACAAATTATCACGCCTTTTTCACGTGGGGGTAGGCAGAGAATAGCGATTTCCACTTGCTACATCAATACAGATCTCTCTCGCTTCCTCTACACTCATCACTCTCTTCATACATGCTCTCGGGTTATGGGTGCTACTAATATCTCCCTTTTTAAAGAGGTCCGCAATCTGGTCGCAGTGCGTTCAGAATGTGAACTTCACAAAGTGCCATTCTCTCAGAATGTCAACTTCGCAATGGTATTTCGTGACCATATATCATTATGCGGAAAACGAAGACATGTAGATTGTAGAAGGATAAGACATATTGCGCCGACCCCAGATGATGGGATAAGGTAAGGAATATCATAATGCGTTGACTCTTATATAAATACAGTCAATAAGAAAGGCTGTCCAGCATTGCCAGAATACAAATCTCAGTCAGTACGCGCCGCAGCCTCATTTTCTCAAGATGTCAACTTCTCGCAAAAAGCTAACTTAGACATAGTAATATGATGTATGATGTATTTGTTACAGATTCAAGTGATGGCGGACGACCAAGCCAACCGCGGCGGCGTGTTCGTGACGAATGAGAAGGGTCAGGTCCCGCCATTAGTTACCACTGACTTCGTGGTCGATGACAAAGGAAACGCGAGTAAGTTATTTCGCATACATATAGTTAGAAGTACTGAGAAGGACATAGGGTATGTTTTTTTTCCGGAAAAAAGCACTGTTCTCGTTGGAAATTCACGCGAGTGAAGCCGCGGGCTAATGCTAGTTTTTCATAAGTAAATTATAAGTTAGATTTTGTGTTATAAGTGGTTTATCAAATTGATGAAATATTGTTTTAGGTCCTCGATACATCAGGAGTTCCATGTACAGCGTGCCGGTCACCGCCGACCTTCTGAAACAGACTTCTGTCCCGTTCTGTCTTGTTGTAAGTACTCATGCTGTCTCTTTTACTCTATGTCTATTGCCCAGTGGTTCAAGGTGTAAGCCTGAAAGAGTAGTAAAGGTTTAATTTCTAAACCAAACGTTAACCAAATGAAACAAAATAAAAGTAGCCGTCATAGGACGTCCTGCAGATGTAAAACAAACGAGCATCGGCACGACGCTTCATGCCATTTTCCGTCACGGCATTCGAGGCGATTTTACTGCTAAGCTGCGCCATAGAGCAAAAATATTTACCTTTCTCTCCATTGCCTTCCAGGAGTTTGGACATCAAGATCATAGAAATAGAAGCGGTTGCGTATTTGACAATAAATTTTTAATAATTATACAATTAACCTAATTACATTTTTGTCAACCCTAGATATCTCCAATGGCAGAGACAATTGGGGCGGAGCTGGAACCGCCCCTGCTGGACTTCGCAGCCCTGACCAACTCCCCCACAATGGGTCCAGTGCGTTGCAGCCGCTGTAAAGCTTACATGTGTCCCAACATGAAGTTTATTGACGCTGGGAGGCATTTCAAGTGCGCCTTCTGTAAAGCTACCACTGAAGGTTGGTACACGTTTACTACGGAATATACGCCGGGCGTGTTTTGGAATATACGCCTGGCGTGTTGTGGAAAGAACGCATAACGTGTTGTGACATACACGCCTGGCGTGTTGTGGAAAAATATGAATAGCGTGTTTTTGAAATACATGCCTTGCGTGTTGTAAAATAAACGCCGGGCGTGTTGTAAAATATACTCCGGGCGTGTTGTAAAATATACTCCTGGCGTGTTGTAAATTATACCCCCGGCGTGTTATGGAAAATACTCCTAGCGTGTTTTAAAATATACGCCTGGTGCGTTATCAAATATACGTCTGGTGCGTTGTTAAATATACGCCTTACATATTGTGTAAAATACGTATAGCGTGTTGTGATAATCCGCTTGGCGTGCTGTGAAAAAGACGCCTAGCGCAGTTGTTTCATTATCTGCGTACATTTGATTTGACAGTTATGTAACTAATAACAATTATTATTAGACCCACTTAAAGTTCTCTGTTTATCCCAAAGTTCGACTGTTAGATAATGCTCTTGCATTAAGTCCACCTGCGATACATTGTATTTGTGAAATAAACCTTAAATAAAATAAACAATGTTGTCGACAGTGCCAATGGAGTACACCCAATACATAAACGGTATGCAGCAGTACGGAAGAGTACTGGCTGAGATGGCGCTTGGCGCCTATGAGATCGTCGCTACCAAGGAATATTGCAGGGTATATATAATTATAGTTTTTTTATACTACTAAGTAGGCAAGTCAGAATCTCCAGTTTGAAACCCATTGCCTTTTACTATTTGCGCAGGATCAGAAGAATGTGTCAACATTCTATGCCTTTTCTTCGCTCCTAGACTAACATGGAAGCAAATTAAGAATGAAAGATATTTGTTAAAATTGTAAAGACGGCATTTTTGCGAATCTATTAATTTATAAACAATAGTTAACGCTATCATTACTTACTACTGCAGCGCAGCGACCCGAAGTGGATCTTGGGCTCCGAAACCGCCATCTTGCTTTGTAGACTTCCTAATAAATTCAGATCATATGCAATAGATGGCGCTTGCTTTGTACCCGGCTACTGCTTTCTCTTCTAACTCTGGAACACACCTAGACACGGCCTTTTACTTGAAGAATCCCGCCAATATTTAAGCAAGTAACCAAATAAATAGTGATTTCCCTGTCGTCCCCAGAACAACACCCTGCCGAACCCCCCCGCGGTGGTGTTCGTGCTGGACGTGTCGTACAACGCCGTCAAGAGCGGCCTGCTCGCCTGCGTCTGCGAGAACGTACTCAGCGTTATCGAGGTATGCACTGTACTGCTGCCGCCATCTAGCGGCGGTTGGATAGATTGAGACACATAACACAACAAACATAACATGAATAATTTGATTAAACAATTTGATTTGATTTAACATAACATGGATTACATGCAAAAAGTGCCTAAATATAGTAAGAAAACAGTTGTATACACACACTTGTAAACTTTACAGCAAGTGTGCAATATTTTTTTTTAAATTAGGAATTTGAGTGCGTTTGACTTCAATCTCGCCTGATGGGAAGCATAGATGAGGTCTAGGGTGGTACATGCAAACTCAAAATATGCCTATTCACTCACAATTGTCTTGGAACTCTTAAATTATATTTGTCGGGAAACAGCGACGCGGGGAGAGAATTCCATAGTTCCATAATTTATCGGTTCGCAAGATAAAGCAGAAGGCGAACCGAGAGGTGCGGTGAGCTGGAATATCAACCACATATGGATGGAATCCCTGTCCACGCCGACCATTGAATTATAAATAAATATGGAAGTGTAATTCTCATACAACGAACGCTCTAATCTTGGTTCCATTTACGCAAACAAATGTACTTAAATACAACAAGACACTCACACATTCTCATAGAAAAAGCTAGTACACGATTGGGCGCGTCAAGGTCACGGGGCGGGGTCAACACCGCGGCAGCCGGCTACCGCTCAAACAAACGGCTCAGCCGCTTCGCGTTTGAAGTCTCGGCACAGAAGTAGTATAAGTACTACGTAGTCTTCGGCAAAAGGAATGAAAGGTAATTCCGCTGTTCTTCATATCTGTGTGATTCCTACACCACTTTACAACACACGATGGCATATTTTTTCTAATTAAACTTGCGAAATTACTCGATGATACGTACAATTGACACTTATGTGTTAGGTACAAGTACAACCGTTGAACTCGCAGCGCCACGGCGAACTGAGGCGAAGTGAGGTGTGTATTTTACGCCCCGCCCACAGAGGTGCATATTTCGTGGAACCATTTTTTTGGCGTTGTTAGAGTTCTATGGTATATTAGTTCGTTGACGCCGACATGATAGACGCATACATAAGTCAAATTGGCATACAAACTCATGTGGCACAAGCAGGACTCAATTCTTCTCAATTTCTAGACCACTACCGCTTCACTCACGTGACTATTTTGTTTTCACTGGATTTCGCAGAAGTGTTCTGAGAGTAATAGAATATCAGATAGTAAATTAAATTAAAATTCATTTATTTCAAATCAAGATCCATAGCACATTGAAATAATACATTAAATTATATTAAGTATTATACAAGTATATAAATATTTAGGGTTCCTTCGTAAAAATCAGAAAACCATCAAATTCCCAAGGTTGCTTTGTACAAGCTTTATTTATTAAATTAAAACTTCATTTATCTATATAATTTATTTACAGGCAATGCCCAAAGACGAGCAGACCGGCAAAAGCTTTACGCGCGTCGGTTTCATCACATACAGTTCTACTGTACACTTCTACAATATCAAGGTAACTTTACAATATTTCATTTCGATAATAACATTGATAGTCTAGACCCTTTCTCATCATTGTCACAATTTCACAGTACATACAGCATGCACACTTTAATTTTGTCATATATTTCACATTTGTTTTGTTACTGCCATTGTTACTATGTTATATGCTTTTTTCCAAAGTGTAAATGGTTGGGAATAAATCATTTATCTATCTATCTATTTCATCCATCAGCGTTTCCGCAGTTTCACTTGAAACATTTTTTTAACATCAATTAAGTTTAGACTCGGATCTTACACGTTCATTTCAAGACGTTACAGTTCAGATTTTCTCGATTACAAACGCGGCTTAATTAGCACCAATACCGCCTGGTGTCGTAATGGCCAACATAGCACACTTGTATCATAATGTACTATTATTCGCAGGGAACTCTAGCCCAACCACAAATGCTGTCAGTTGGTGACGTGTCAGACATGTTCGTGCCACTATTGGAAGGGTTCTTATCATTGCCTGAGGAGAGTGGTTCCGTGCTGACGTCACTGCTGCAGCAGCTGCCAGCTATGTTCCAGGGGAACAAGGAGACTGAGACGGTGCTGTTGCCCGCTGTACAGGTAATTTTGAACCTTATGTCGCTAGTAATAAGGCTTGAAGTAGTTTGCTACGACTTCTATCACTGCCTGAGGAGAGTGGTTCCTTGCTGACGTCACTGCTGCAGCAGCTGCCAGCTATGTTCCAGGAGAACAAGGAAACTGAGACGGTGCTGCTGCGCGCTGTACAGGTAATTTTGAACCTTATGTCGCTAGTAATAAGGCTTAAATCCGTCTTCACGTTGAAAGTTGAATAGCTTCATCGTAATATGGACGTTATGTTTCTTGTAATATAGTTGGAAGTGAAATGGATATGACATTCGAAATCCGATCGAAATTGAAATAGTTTGATGATGGAACGCCGCTTCATCGTAATATGGACGTTATGTATCTTGCAATATGGTTGGAAGTCAAATGACATTTGTAGTTAAATATTCGAAAACCGTTTGAAATTGAAATAAGATTGGATTGAACGCTGTACGTCACGTCTTATAATCAAGGTAATATAGATCTTACACAGCTATAAATAAAGTTGAATTTCAAATGGATATGCTGATTCTAACTTCAAAACTTAGTGTCGAAACTGATGGTAATCAATTGAGAACCATGCTTGCCTGTGTGCTGCCTCTCCCCAAACTATGGCACATTTACTGTATTACCCAGCCCTACTGTATATCTATCTACTGCACGCTAAAAGACCTGTATGATGCAACAGATAATGCTGTATCTGTGGCGTCATATCATCACAATTTTGATCCGCCAAATCGACACCGTAATAAGATGATTGTGAACCTTAAGTCCTTAACAATAGAGTGAATTTTTGTACCCAGGCGGGTCTGGAAGCCCTGAAGGCGGCGGACACCGCTGGCCAGCTACTGGTGTTCCACACCACTATACCGACCTACAACGCTCCAGGGAAACTGATCAACAGGGAGGAGAGGAAGCTGCTGGGCACTGATAAGGAGAAACAGATACTGGGTAAGTTAAGTTGGGTGACTAGCTGTAGTGTGCTTTCTTGTGATACCCCTGGTGTTGCAGTTGTCCATGGGCAGCGGTGATCGCTTACCATCAGGTGACCCGATTCTTCGTTTGCCGCACTATGTTATAAAAAAATGTGCAAAGTATTAATATGACGCGCTATGTCATACCCCCACTCCCATACAGATCGAAGCGTCGTGCCGGGGCTCAGTCGATTCAGTACCGTCTTGGTGTACAGACCGGTGCCTGTGCAGAACAACTACGCTCTGCTACCAGAAAATGTGCGCAGAGAATCCGGACAAACGAAGCGGCGGGAAGAATTCTGTACCGGAACTTCACCGGGAAAAAACCACCGGTAAAAATAAGTACCGGGAAAAAATCTCCACGCGGCACCACGTTTGCCCGACTAGAACCTAACTTAAGCTATACGCAGACTGCTACCACCGTAGCTTATAAAGGGAGCTACAGGGCCCTATATAATAACCTAACCTATAAATTAACTAAACTAAAAACTATAAATTTAATCTTCAACTCACCAAGTTGACTTTTCTTTCGATCCAAGTTGGGGTGTCTTCGGAGAAGGTGGTGGTCCCTAAATCACCCAACCTACCCCATGAGATCTCAACCCCCAAAAAAAATACCTGATCCGTCTAGCAGTTCCACTCGGCAACAGGTTTCGGCGTCTCCAGGCAGCCACAGGTCACGTCGGTCACAACAAACAGTCCAAGTAAAAGGTTTCACAAACACACACGTTCCATAGTTATTTAACAAAAGGGAAACTCACAATTATAGTTCAAACTAACCAACAATCAACGTGGTTTTAGACAAAGGGACGCGGGACCTCTCGCGTATTAAACAAACCGAAATCGCACAGGACAATGGCGGCCGTCCGCCATGCCATTCACGCGAGCAGCAGTGTGAGAACCCCGAACGCCTGGTGGCGACAATAGGAAACGCGTGCGTTTCGTTTCACGCAAATATATTACAAACATCCCCCGTCCCGGTCTGAGAAGCAGACCGCTAGCTTACTCTACGGGAAGGCGGGCGAGAGAGGTCACACCTCTCCTTAAAATCGAACCGTCGACCAACACCTCAGCCACACGCGGAGTGCCATCTCCGCCAAGAATCAAACGTAATATGCGAGCTCGTCGCCAAAGCAATGAGGGCAAATTTGCCTCTTTTAACAATACTAAATCACCCTCCCTGGGAGGCTCAGTCCTGTCTGTCCACTTCACTCTTTGCTGCAGCAAATGCAAATATTCAAGCGACCAGCGACGCCAAAAGTCCTGGCTCATTTGCTGCAACATTTGAAAACGCGACAACCGATATACGCGTTCGTCCTTCCACGGGTATTCGGGCAGGGCATTCAAAGGCCCTCCCACCAAAAAATGACCAGGGGTGAGAGCTTCCAAGTCATTTGGATCTGGAGATAGCGGACAGAGAGGACGAGAGTTGAGGACCGCCTCAACTTTACAAAACACTGTGGCCAGCTCTTCAAAAGTTAGAGCCGTTTCTCCGATAATGCGGCGGAGGTGGGTCTTTGCGGATTTCACAGCCGCTTCAAAAATCCCTCCCCAATGGGGGCAACTTGGGGGACTAAACTTCCAGGTTATTCCCCTTTGGGCAGCAATTTGACTTAAACTAGTACAATTTTTATCAATAAACACAGAAACATCCTTAAGATAATTTACAGTTCCCTTATAGTTTGTGCCATTATCAGACCTAATAAGGAAGGTAGACCTCGACGCGAAACAAAGCGATCCAACGCGGCGACGAAGGCCTCCGTAGTCAGAGCCGATACCACCTCCAAATGGACAGCCTTGGTGGCCAAACAAACAAATACACACAAATAGCCCTTCACAATACGGGCATTACGAAAGGGAGAAGCCTTGATCGAAAAGGGGACCGGCAAAATCGGTTCCAACGCCGTCAAACGGCCTCGAAGGTCGGATTCGATCAGCGGGCAAATCACCCATCTGTGGTTGCATCGTGGATGCCTTCAACCTATAACATGCAATACATCGAAACAGGACACTACGGATTGCTCTTCGGGCAGACAAAATCCAAAATTCGCGTTGCAAAATAGCCAACAAAGCATTGCACCCAGCATGGGCGTTACGAATGTGTCGATCAGACACCAAAAGCTGCACCAAGGGTCCGCCCTTGGGCAACAACAGAGGATGGCGAGTCTCATATGGAAGATCCGCCTTCCGGAGCCTGCCTCCAACCCGAAGAAGCCCATCCGAGTCGATGTACGGGTTCAAACGAGCGACCGCGCCCTTCAACTTAGCGCGTCCGTCGCGCAAGATACGAAGCTCTGACTCAAACCGTCCGGTCTGCACGACACGGACCCAATGCAACAATGCGCTCCGGCGCTCTTCTGCACCTGCAATCGGCTCCAACCGCTTTGCCTGTGGGTTTCTACAATTATGTATGAAACGCTTAATCCAACTGGTGACACCCAGAAGCTTATCCAAGCTGCTATACCGAGCAAGTAGCCAATCCGGCTCCGACGTCGTCTCAGCGACTACAGCATGTACACGGAGCCCAGTCAAACTCAAAGAAGTAACATCTGTCTGACAGACAGGCCAAGATGTTTCTGATCCCATCAGCCACTCTGGACCCCACCAGAGCGGGTGTGACACCAATTCTGGTGCCGTACAACCTCGGGAGGCACAGTCCGCTGGGTTAAGCTCTCCCGGCACATGTCTCCATGTTATATCAATTCCGATATTCTGGATTTGGGAAACCCGATTTCCCACAAAAACCTCCAAGGTATGTGGGGCCGCGCGCAACCATGCAAGCGCGACCTGGCTATCCGACCAGGCGAAGATGTCCCGTATCTCGACCGTGGCCGCCAGCTCACATGCAACGTGATGCAACAATTTAGAGAGAAGGTGAGCTCCACTCAACTCAAGCTTGGGAATAGTCAGCCTAGTCCTGATGGGGGCGACCTTGCTCTTCCCTAACAAAAGCGAGACATTGACCCGGCCATCGGCGTCAACTGTCCGCATATAGACTGACGCGGCGTAGCCTCGCTCCGACGCGTCACAAAAGCCATGCAGGCTGGCTCGATATTTCCCGGGGGCAATATTCGACGAGGCAAGGCAATCCGATTGACTTCCTTAATCGATGAAAACAACTCGAGCCAATCATCCAATGGAGAGCCAAACAGCGGCTCGTCCCACGAAACGCCCAAAGTCCAAAGTCTCTGAAGAAGACACTTTGCAGAGAATATCACTGGACTGATCCAACCGCTTGGATCAAACATACGGGCTATTACGGACAACACCGTTCTCTTAGTCCAGACCTTTGGTATTTCCAAGTCCACTTGAATGTAAAAATATCGGTTAGCGGCTGGTACTGCATGCCCAGCACCGCTATCCTGTTGGGATCATCCACATCCTCAAACAGGTGAGGGTTCTGTTGGTGATCCTCCGGGATCCCTTCTAGAACTTTAGGCTCATTAGACAACCACTTACGTAGCTCGTAGCCACCTGTCTTCAATATTTCAATCAATTCATCCCGCAGTAGGAGGGCCTCCTCAATACTTTGGGCTCCGGTGCACACGTCATCAACATACAAGTCACGTGACAGCACGGAAGCCCCACGGGGAAAGCGGATCCGTTCCCGCTCTGCCAATTCAAGCAATGATCTGATGGCGATATAGGGACTAGATTTCAAACCATACGTGTTTGTGTTGAGTTCATACACCGTCACAGGATCCTCAGGGCGCTCACGCCAGAGTATCAACTGGAATCGCCTGTCCTCAGGATGTATGACTGTCTGGCGGAACATCATCCGGATGTCCGCACCAAAAACCACTTGATGTCTTCTAAAGTTCAAGATGATGTCAATTATGTCCCTATGCAATTTGGGACCCGAATGCAAACACAGATTCAACGAAACCCCGGTCGAAGTGGGTGCGGACCCATCGAAGACGGTCCTCAATTTGCCTGTTGAGGCCTTCACCACCGCGTGGTGGGGCAAAAAATAATGCTCAGTTGAGCTCCAATCAACTCGAGCCGGAGACATGTGACCCAAATCCTCGTACTCGCGCATAAATTCAATATATTTATCGCGAAATACGTGGTCACGCTGCATGCGTCGCTCCATGGACAGCAGTCGTTTCTCCGCAAGCGCCCTACTTTGCCCTAGGCTAGGACGAGAGGCAAACAAAGGGTAACCTAGTTACAAACCGACCGGAGGGCAACCTCTCCGTGGTCGATCGAAAAAGGGCTTCGCACTCAGCGTGTTCCGGATCCACCCTGGAACTCATAGGTGGCTCCTCCACCTCCCAAAACCTTTGCATGGTCTTGGCCAAGGACGCTGATGCGACGACCGGTGGCTCCTCCACGGTGCTATTATCAAACACAGGGCCCATCAGGGCGAAACCAAAGATAGTAGACACTGCCATCAGTGAAGACGAACCCAGAGCTTTCTGGGTACCCAACAAAATCCAACCCAATACGTCCGAGCCCAGGAGCAAGTCCACTGGGCCGGGATGAAAGACAAAGGGGTCGGCCAAATCCAGACCCGAAACCAAAGACAACACACCCGGCGGTATGTCTGTCGAGGGGTGCCAACCCGCAATGGTATCCATTACCATAGCCGAAGTCGTGATCCTCATTGTGGAGGACTTCAGCGAAGAAAGGTGACAAGTGTCTGGCCCGTCAGACACTTCACTTGTATGCCACCAACTCCAAGAAGTGGCACAGGCGAGTCTTCCACGACTAAACCTAACTGGTGTGCCACTCGAGTGGTAACCAAACTGCTTTGTTTGTAATATATTGGGTAAAACTAAACGCAGGCGTTTCGGGGTTCTCACACTACTAGCGTGGATGGCGTCGTGTGTTGGTCCGCCATTGCATTTGTCCCGGGCGATATCGGTTTGATTTTAATACGCGGAGCGGTCTCGCGTCTTTTGCTTGTTGTTTAGTTTGAGTGATAATTGTGAATTTCCTGTTTGTTAAATAACTATTGAATTTGTGTTTGTGAAAAACTCTGTTATTGTGACTTTTTCTGGTGAGAGGTGAAACGTGGCTGGCTGTTCACATCTGGCTGTTCCCGAGTGAAACTACGGGAAGAAATCTATTTATTTGTCCTGGGGAATTGAGATCTCAAGGGTTAGGTAGGGTGATTAGGAATTCCCCCTTCCCGAAGACACTCAAGTTTGGATCCGAAGAGAAAGAAGATTTAATTTGGTAAGTGTTCAATTGTAATTAATTTATAGGTTAGGTTATCATATAGGGCCCTGTAGCTCCCTTCATAAGCTACGGTGGTAGCAGACTGCGTTAAGTTAGTTAGGTTTTAGTCGGGCAAACGTGGTGCCGCGTGGAGATTTTTTCCCGGTACTTATTTTTACCGGTGGTTTTTTCCCGGTGAAGTTCCGGTACAGAATTCTTCCCGCCGCTTCGTTTGTCCGGATTCTCGCTGCCACATTTTCTGGCAGCAGAGCGTAGTTGCTCTGCACATTTTCTGGTAGCAGAGCGTAGTTTATCTACCCTCTATTTGTTCGTTTGTAAAAAATAATTAATTGTTTGTAAAAATTATTAGATTTTTCTTAGTTTGTTTGTATAAGAATATTTGTAACCTTTTTTGTATTTGTTTGCGGTTTGTACCGTGCGGTCCGGGTTTGTGCCATTCTCATACCTACCGCGGTTCTTCGTGTAGTTGCTTGATTTTGTTGTTTTTTATTTACCTTTTTGTTATTTTTTGTTTGTGACTTGACGCGATGGCGAAGGCCTCCAATGCTAGGGCGACACTCGCCAACGAATTGAGATGGTTTGTGACGGCCGGAGGACTCCTGTCCCGGAAGGACAGGGAGGGCGCCATACTGCTAAGAGCGGATCACCTCCACTCACGATTGATTAGCGCGGAAGCGGCCATGGCGGCGCTTACCGAAGCCGATCTTACCCCGGAGGCCTACGCAGGTCACATGGCGGACATGGACCAGATCCTGAGTCTGCACGATGATATCGCGGAGGCGGTGACCGCAATAAGGGCGAGACAGGCTGGCGGACCAGCCCCTCGCACACCTGTTAGACAGGAAGGACCAGCGGTTACTGGTCGGCTCCCCACCCTTCAGCTGTCCCACTTTGGGGGTAGGATGGAGGAGTGGGTAGCATATAAAAATATGTTTGAGTCCCTGGTCGTAGCACGACAGGATTTGTCGAAGGCCCAGAAGATGGCCTACCTCCTCTCCACTCTTGAGGATGAAGCGCGGTCGCTCATCCAGCACCTCCGGGTGGAGGACGACCAGTACGATACGGCTTGGGAGTTATTGAACTCCCGCTATCAAAACTTACGTTTGTTAGCGGATGCGCACGCCGCACAGTTGATGGCCCTGCCCAAGGTGGCCAACAGGGCACAGTTGCGCCTGCAGTTGCTCACGCCCGTTACAGTGGCCTGTAACGCGCTCCGCACACTGGGGCTGCCGGTGGACCAATGGTCCTTTTTGCTGGTGCACATTGTATTGGGCAAATTACCCAATGACATCCGCTCGCGATTTGAGCGCGAGAATGCGGAACGGGATAGCACCACCCTACCAACATTCACTGACTTGGTGAAGTTTTTGGAGTTTGAGGCACGGGCTGCTGAGAATACCATGACGGACTCAGCGCCATCCAGAGCGCCTGAACGTAGGCCCTTGGAACCCTCATGGCGAGGGAGGGCCCAACAGGGACGGCAACCGCCACCGCGTGGAGCTGGTGCGCGGGTTGCACACACGGCAGCAGTCGCGAGGGACGCGGACTGCCTGCAATGTGGTCGGATGGGCCACAGCCTGCTGCAATGCAGGGACTGGCAGAGACTGCCAGTACAAGATAGGCGCCGCATGGCAAAGCGGCATGAACTTTGCTTTTATTGTTTGGGCGGTCACTATGCACGTGACTGTCCCAGTGCCATACCATGCAGTGCATGCCGTGGGCGGCACCACGCGATGCTTTGCATGAACCGCAACGGGGATGGCACCCGGATGTTGAGGCAGGGGTCCCCTATGGGCGGGGGCGCTCCTGCGCCGAAGCCCTCCACCACCGGACGGAGGACGCGGCTTCGCTCGTCGCACCCCCCTCGGGAGGGGGTCGCGTACCTGCGCGGGTCTTGGCGGACCGGGACCACGCGCCCCAAGGTCATGGCCAGTATGTAGCTGGCCAGGCCCCGGATAGGGCCCCCATGGGCGGGGGCCCTAGATCGGACGTGAGAGTGGGGACACCCCCTCCACGCGGGTTACCAATGCCCAACACATGCAGCCGCAGCGGTTTTCTCCGCCGCTGCACGAGTACCCACGGCTGGAGTACCACCCGCCGTACCATATGTATGGCCGGGCTGCGGGTTATGCCCCCTCAGATGGGGATGTGCACTCGCCCGCCATATTATCCGGGTCAGTGGCGCGCCCCTGGTTTGGAGAGAGTGGGGAGCCCGTAACTAGCTTGCTCCCTTGCTGGGACAGAGCCGCGGACGGTTCTGCTCCCTACCGCGGTGGTCCGCGTATGGGGTCGTGGGGAAGCCATTAATTTGAGAGCTCTGTTGGACTCAGGGGCTCAAAGCAGTTTGGTTACCACTCGAGTGGCACGCCAGTTAGGTTTAGTCGTGGAAGACTCGCCTGTGCCACTTCTTGGAGTTGGTGGCATACAAGTGAAGTGTCTGACGGGCCAGACACTTGTCACCTTTTCTTCGCTGCAGTCCTCCACAATGAGGATCACGACTTCGGCTATGGTAATGGATACCATTGCGGGTTGGCACCCCTCGACAGACATACCGCCGGGTGTGTTGTCTTTGGTTTCGGGTCTGGATTTGGCCGACCCCTTTGTCTTTCATCCCGGCCCAGTGGACTTGCTCCTGGGCTCGGACGTATTGGGTTGGATTTTGTTGGGTACACAGAAGGCTCTGGGTTCGTCTTCACTGATGGCAGTGTCTACTATCTTTGGTTTCGCCCTGATGGGCCCTGTGTTTGATAATAGCACCGTGGAGGAGCCACCGGTCGTCGCATCTGCGTCCTTGGCCAAGACCATGCAAAGGTTTTGGGAGGTGGAGGAGCCACCTATGAGTTCCAGGATGGATCCGGAACACGCTGAGTGCGAAGCCCTTTTTCGATCGACCACGGAGAGGTTGCCCTCCGGTCGGTTTGTAACTAGGTTACCCTTTGTTGCCTCTCGTCCTAGCCTAGGGCAAAGTAGGGCGCTTGCGGAGAAACGACTGCTGTCCATGGAGCGACGTATGCAGCGTGACCACGTACTTCGCGATAAATATATTGAATTTATGCGCGAGTACGAGGATTTGGGTCACATGTCTCCGGCTCGAGTTGATTGGAGCTCAACTGAGCATTATTTTTTGCCCCACCACGCGGTGGTGAAGGCCTCAACGGGCAAGTTGCGGACCGTCTTCGATGGGTCCGCACCCACTTCGAACGGGGTTTCGTTGAATCTGTGTTTGCATTCAGGTCCCAAATTGCATAGGGACATAATTGACATCATCTTGAACTTTAGAAGACATCAAGTGGTTTTTGGTGCGGACATCCGGATGATGTTCCGCCAGACAGTCATACATCCTGAGGACAGGCGATTCCAGTTGATACTCTGGCGTGAGCGCCCTGAGGATCCTGTGACGGTGTATGAACTCAATACAAACACCTATGGTTTGAAATCTAGTCCCTATATCGCCATCAGATCATTGCTTGAATTGGCAGAGCGGGAACGGATCCGCTTTCCCCGTGGGGCTTCCGTGCTGTCACGTGACTTGTATGTTGATGACGTGTGCACCGGAGCCCAAAGTATTGAGGAGGCCCTCCTACTGCGGGATGAATTGATTGAAATATTGAAGACAGGTGGCTACGAGCTACGTAAGTGGTTGTCTAATGAGCCTAAAGTTCTAGAAGGGATCCCGGAGGATCACCAACAGAACCCTCACCTGTTTGAGGATGTGGATGATCCCAACAGGATAGCGGTGCTGGGCATGCAGTACCAGCCGCTAACCGATATTTTCACATTCCAAGTGGACTTGGAAATACCAAAGGTCTGGACTAAGAGAACGGTGTTGTCCGTAATAGCCCGTATGTTTGATCCAAGCGGTTGGATCAGTCCAGTGATATTCTCTGCAAAGTGTCTTCTTCAGAGACTTTGGACTTTGGGCGTCTCGTGGGACGAGCCGCTGTTTGGCTCTCCATTGGATGATTGGCTCGAGTTGTTTTCATCGATTAAGGAAGTCAATCGGATTGCCTTGCCTCGTCGAATATTGCCCCCGGGAAATATCGAGCCAGCCTGCATGGCTTTTGTGACGCGTCGGAGCGAGGCTACGCCGCGTCAGTCTATATGCGGACAGTTGACGCCGATGGCCGGGTCAATGTCTCGCTTTTGTTAGGGAAGAGCAAGGTCGCCCCCATCAGGACTAGGCTGACTATTCCCAAGCTTGAGTTGAGTGGAGCTCACATTCTCTCTAAATTGTTGCATCACGTTGCATGTGAGCTGGCGGCCACGGTCGAGATACGGGACATCTTCGCCTGGTCGGATAGCCAGGTCGCGCTTGCATGGTTGCGCGCGGCCCCACATACCTTGAGGTTTTTGTGGGAAATCGGGTTTCCCAAATCCAGAATATCGGAATTGATATAACATGGAGACATGTGCCGGGAGAGCTTAACCCAGCGGACTGTGCCTCCCGAGGTTGTACGGCACCAGAATTGGTGTCACACCCGCTCTGGTGGGGTCCAGAGTGGCTGATGGGATCAGAAACATCTTGGCCTGTCTGTCAGACAGATGTTACTTCTTTGAGTTTGACTGGGCTCCGTGTACATGCTGTAGTCGCTGAGACGACGTCGGAGCCGGATTGGCTACTTGCTCGGTATAGCAGCTTGGATAAGCTTCTGGGTGTCACCAGTTGGATTAAGCGTTTCATACATAATTGTAGAAACCCACAGGCAAAGCGGTTGGAGCCGATTGCAGGTGCAGAAGAGCGCCGGAGCGCATTGTTGCATTGGGTCCGTGTCGTGCAGACCGGACGGTTTGAGTCGGAGCTTCGTATTTTGCGCGAAGCACGCGCTAAGTTGAAGGGCGCGGTCGCTCGTTTGAACCCGTACATCGACTCGGATGGGCTTCTTCGGGTTGGAGGCAGGCTCCGGAAGGCGGATCTTCCATATGAGACTCGCCATCCTCTGTTGTTGCCCAAGGGCGGACCCTTGGTGCAGCTTTTGGTGTCTGATCGACACATTCGTAACGCCCATGCTGGGTGCAATGCTTTGCTGGCTATTTTGCAACGCGAGTTTTGGATTTTGTCTGCCCGAAGAGCAATCCGTAGTGTTCTGTTTCGATGTATTGCATGTTATAGGTTGAAGGCATCCACGATGCAACCACAGATGGGTGATTTGCCCGCTGATCGAATCCGACCTTCGAGACCGTTTGACGGCGTTGGAACCGATTTTGCCGGTCCCTTTTCGATCAAGGCTTCTCCCTTTCGTAATGCCCGTATTGTGAAGGGCTATTTGTGTGTATTTGTTTGTTTGGCCACCAAGGCTGTCCATTTGGAGGTGGTATCGGCTCTGACTACGGAGGCCTTCGTCGCCGCGTTGGATCGCTTTGTTTCGCGTCGAGGTCTACCTTCCCTTATTAGGTCTGACAATGGCACAAACTATAAAGGAACTGTAAATTATCTTAAGGATGTTTCTGTGTTTATTGATAAAAATTGTACTAGTTTAAGTCAAATTGCTGCCCAAAGGGGAATAACCTGGAAGTTTAGTCCCCCAAGTTGCCCCCATTGGGGAGGGATTTTTGAAGCGGCTGTGAAATCCGCAAAGACCCACCTCCGCCGCATTATCGGAGAAACGGCTCTAACTTTTGAAGAGTTGGCCACAGTGTTTTGTAAAGTTGAGGCGGTCCTCAACTCTCGTCCTCTCTGTCCGCTATCTCCAGATCCAAATGACTTGGAAGCTCTCACCCCTGGTCATTTTTTGGTGGGAGGGCCGTTGAATGCCCTGCCCGAATACCCGTGGAAGGATGAACGCGTATATCGGTTGTCGCGTTTTCAAATGTTGCAGCAAATGAGCCAGGACTTTTGGCGTCGCTGGTCGCTTGAATATTTGCATTTGCTGCAGCAAAGAGTGAAGTGGACAGACAGGACTGAGCCTCCCAGGGAGGGTGATTTAGTATTGTTAAAAGAGGCAAATTTGCCCTCATTGCTTTGGCGACGAGCTCGCATATTACGTTTGATTCTTGGCGGAGATGGCACTCCGCGTGTGGCTGAGGTGTTGGTCGACGGTTCGATTTTAAGGAGAGGTGTGACCTCTCTCGCCCGCCTTCCCGTAGAGTAAGCTAGCGGTCTGCTTCTCAGACCGGGACGGGGGGATGTTTGTAATATATTGGGTAAAACTAAACGCAGGCGTTTCGGGCGTTCTCACACTACTAGCGTGGATGGCGTCGTGTGTTGGTCCGCCATTGCATTTGTCCCGGGCGATATCGGTTTGATTTTTAATACGCGGAGCGGTCTCGCGTCTTTTGCTTGTTGTTTAGTTTGAGTGATAATTGTGAATTTCCTGTTTGTTAAATAACTATTGAATTTGTGTTTGTGAAAAACTCTGTTATTGTGACTTTTTCTGGTGAGAGGTGAAACGTGGCTGGCTGTTCACATCTGGCTGTTCCCGAGTGAAACTACGGGAAGAAATCTATTTATTTGTCCTGGGGAATTGAGATCTCAAGGGTTAGGTAGGGTGATTAGGAATTCCCCCTTCCCGAAGACACTCAAGTTTGGATCCGAAGAGAAAGAAGATTTAATTTGGTAAGTGTTCAATTGTAATTAATTTATAGGTTAGGTTATCATATAGGGCCCTGTAGCTCCCTTCATAAGCTACGGTGGTAGCAGACTGCGTTAAGTTAGTTAGGTTTTAGTCGGGCAAACGTGGTGCCGCGTGGAGATTTTTTCCCGGTACTTATTTTTACCGGTGGTTTTTTCCCGGTGAAGTTCCGGTACAGAATTCTTCCCGCCGCTTCGTTTGTCCGGATTCTCGCTGCCACATTTTCTGGCAGCAGAGCGTAGTTGCTCTGCACAACCCCCCCTGAGCCCCTGAGTCCAACAGAGCTCTCAAATTCATGGCTTCCCCCCCACGACCCCATACGCGGACCACCGCGGTAGGGAGCAGAACCGTCCGCGGCTCTGTCCCAGCAAGGGAGCAAGCTAGTTACGGGCTCCACACTCTCTCCAAACCAGGGGCGCGCCACTGACCCGGATAATATGGCGGGCGAGTGCACATCCCCATCTGAGGGGGGGCATAACCCGCGGCCCGGCCATACATATGGTACGGCGGGTGGTACTCCAGCCGTGGGTACTCGTGCAGCGGCGGAGAAAACCGCTGCGGCTGCATGTGTTGGGTATTGGTAACCCGCGTGGAGGGGTGTCCCCACCCTCACGTCCGATCTAGGGCCCCCGCCCATGGGGGCCCTATCCGGGGCCTGGCCAGCCACATACTGGCCACGACCTTGGGGCGCGTGGTCCCGGTCCGCCAAGACCCGCGCCGGTACGCGACCCCCCTCCCGAGGGGGGGTGCGACGAGCGAAGCCGCGTCCTCCATCCGATGGTGGAGGGCTTCGCGCAGGAGCGCCCCCGCCTATAGGGGACCCCTGCCTCAACAACCGGGGGCCATCCCCGTTCCGGTTCATGCAGAGCATCACGTGGTGCAGCCCACGGCATGCACTGCATGGTATGGCACTGGGACAGTCACGTGCATAGTGACCGCCCAAACAATAAAAGCAAAGTTCATGCCGCTTTGCCATGCGGCGCCTATCTTGTACTGGCAGTCTCTGCCAGTCCCTGCATTGCAGCAGGCTGTGGCCCATCCGACCACATTGCAGGCAGTCCGCGTCCCTCGCGACTGCTGCCGTGTGTGCAACCCGCGCACCAGCTCCACGCGGTGGCGGTTGTCTTCCCTGTTGGGGCTTCCCTCGCCATGAGGGTTCCAAGGGCCTGCGTTCAGGCGCTCTGGATGGCGCTGAGTCCGTCATGGTATTCTCAGCCGCCCGTGCCTCAAACTCCAAAAACTTCACCAAGTCAGTGAATGTTGGTAGGGTGGTGCTATCCCGCTCCGCATTTTCGCGCTCAAACCGCGAGCGGATGTCATTGGGCAATTTGCCCAATACAATGTGCACCAACAAAAAAGACCATTGGTCCACCGGCAGCCCCAGTGTGCGAAGCGCGTTACAGGCCACTGTAACGGGCGTGAGCAACTGCAGGCGCAACTGTGCCCTGTTGGCCACCTTGGGCAGGGCCATCAACTGTGCGGCGTGCGCATCCGCTAACAAACGTAAGTTTTGGTAGCGGGAGTTCAATAACTCCCAAGCCGTATCGTACTGGTCGTCCTCCACCCGGAGGTGCTGGATGAGCGACCGCGCTTCATCCTCAAGAGTGGAGAGGAGGTAGGCCATCTTCTGGGCCTTCGACAAATCCTGTCGTGCTACGACCAGGGACTCAAACATATTTTTATATGCTACCCACTCCTCCATCCTACCCCCAAAGTGGGACAGCTGAAGGGTGGGGAGCCGACCAGTAACCGCTGGTCCTTCCTGTCTAACAGGTGTGCGAGGGGCTGGTCCGCCAGCCTGTCTCGCCCTTATTGCGGTCGCCGCCTCCGCGATATCATCGTGCAGACTCAGGATCTGGTCCATGTCCGCCATGTGACCTGCGTAGACCTCCGGGGCAAGTTCGGCTTCGGTAAGCACCACCATGGCCGCTTCCGCGCTAATCAATCGTGAGTGGAGGTGATCCGCTCTTAGCAGTGTGGCACCCTCCTGTCCTTCCGGGACAGGAGTCCTCCGGCCGTCACAAACCATCTCAGTTCGTTGGCGAGTGTCGCCTTAGCATTGGAGACCTTCGCCATCGCGTCAAGTCACAAACAAACAAACAAATAAGAAAAAGATAAAAAAGGTAAATAAAGAACAAAATCAAGCAACAACACGAAAAACCGCGGTAGGTATGAGAATGGCACAAACCCGGAGCGCACGGTACAAACCGCAAACAAATACAAAAAGGTTACAAATATTCTTATACAAACAAACTAAGAAAAATCTAATAATTTTTACAAACAATTAATTATTTTTTACAAACGAACAAATAGAGGGTAGATAAACTACGCTCTGCTACCAGAAAATGTGCAGAACAACTACGCTCTGCTACCAGAAAATGTGCGCAGAGAATCCGGACAAACGAAGCGGCGGGAAGAATTCTGTACCGGAACTTCACCGGGAAAAAACCACCGGTAAAAATAAGTACCGGGAAAAAATCTCCACGCGGCACCACGTTTGCCCGACTAGAACCTAACTTAAGCTATACGCAGACTGCTACCACCGTAGCTTATAAAGGGAGCTACAGGGCCCTATATAATAACCTAACCTATAAATTAACTAAACTAAAAACTATAAATTTAATCTTCAACTCACCAAGTTGACTTTTCTTTCGATCCAAGTTGGGGTGTCTTCGGAGAAGGTGGTGGTCCCTAAATCACCCAACCTACCCCATGAGATCTCAACCCCCAGAAAAAATACCTGATCCGTCTAGCAGTTCCACTCGGCAACAGGTTTCGGCGTCTCCAGGCAGCCACAGGTCACGTCGGTCACAACAAACAGTCCAAGTAAAAGGTTTCACAAACACACACGTTCCATAGTTATTTAACAAAAGGGAAACTCACAATTATAGTTCAAACTAACCAACAATCAACGTGGTTTTAGACAAAGGGACGCGGGACCTCTCGCGTATTAAACAAACCGAAATCGCACAGGACAATGGCGGCCGTCCGCCATGCCATTCACGCGAGCAGCAGTGTGAGAACCCCGAACGCCTGGTGGCGACAATAGGAAACGCGTGCGTTTCGTTTCACGCAAATATATTACAAACAGTGCCTATGCGCATGGACTGTTACCTCTTGTATTCATGACAGTGATTGGTAGCTATTTAAGTACGATGAAACATCAGTAAGTACTAGCTGTGATGTACAGTTACGTGCGGAAGAGGGGCACGCAACCTTGCCGTGTTGTGTATGTATTTTTATTGTCTACTACCGAGTACACTACACTTTCTATCACGACTTTGTCTCTTACGGGGTAGACAGGGCCATGAAGCGAGATTCGAAGATCGCGCTTATTGGAGGAATAGAGATTGAGATAAAGTGACAGGTTGCTAGCCCATCGCCTATGACAGCATTGAGGGTTAGCGTTTTTCCGCTCATTGGCGATTGAGGTCTGTCAGACAGATGGCACAATCCTGTCATTTGAATTTGACAACTGTTTTTTTTTTACTGACATTTTGATGACAGTATTGTGCCATCTGTCATCTCATTCGCCAGTAACGCCAACTAGCCACTTCCCTTGATTTATCTAAAGTAATTGTGTTTTTCGTTCACAGCGCCCCAAACGACAGCGTACAATGAACTCGGTCAGTCCTGTTCAGCGGCTGGCGTCAGTGTAGAACTGTTTGTGTGCAACAACTCGTATATAGACGCTGCGACCATTGGCCAGTTGCCGCGTCTCACTGGCGGGCAGCTGCACAAGTATACTTACTTTACGGTGAGTAGTATTCAGTTACTTACGAGTACTTATTTACTTACACATAAACGTTACTTGGAAGGTTCATAGTGCCTGTCAGCTCACAGGGACTGAAAAACCTATTCATAAACGATACTTGAGGGACAAACGTCACTGCGCGTCCAATAGAAAGGCTTGCCATCGGTAACGCACTGAAAAATGCCTCACTTCGCATGTCGACTTACATGCCAAGTATTGTTTGTGAATACGGATGTTACTCCGTTGGCAAAACTCTCATCAGTCAAAGTTCATTGCCAGTCTAGTTTTGCCTCTATGTGCATGCTCAATAAGAGCTAAATGTAAGGTATGAAATCTTGTATGAATGATGTGGTTGTCCAACTTATTTCGTTTTGTTCCAGGCGGACATAGACGGTCCCCGTTTAATATCGGACGTGTCCCGTGTGCTGTCCCGTCCGACGGGACACGACGCCGTGATGAGAGTAAGGACTTCCACTGGAGTGCGGGCCACCGACTTCTTCGGACACTTCTTCATGAGCAACACCACTGATGTCGAGTTGGCGGCCATCGGTGAGTGTAGCGACCGTTATGTAGCGACCGTCATGTGATATAGGACGTGTACCGCGTGCTGTCCCGTCCGACGGTACACGATGCCGTTATGAGAGTAAGGACTTCCACTGGAGTGCGGGCCTCCGACTTCTTCGGACACTTCTTCATGAGCAACACCACTGATCGATCGACACGACCACGGTCGCTACAGACCGATCCCACAATCGGTACCTTCATCGTGATGTATGAGTTTGCTTTTGAGCAAAATCACAGATAAAAGAGAGAACAGACAGGGGAAAGGTTACAAGGTCAGAAACTCAGGCAGAAAGGAAGCTGCCTGCCACTCCCGCAATACGGCGTACCCCTGCTTACCCTGCACTTCTCCCCCATTGTTTTGCGGATTGGGACGCTAAGACTATGAAAACGCACACATTGACTTGTTCACGGATGTACAGTTTCATTTGTAGTAGTAGTAGGTAGGTATATATGACGCCCCGTTTCTATGAAGTTTCCACCCTTTGCCAATACTTAGCACGGAATATTTTGTACTCTGTGCTTAGAACCAATTTACTATTGATTGTTGTGCAAATTTTATTTATATCTCACTTACACTATCCGTTTTTTCATTTTACGTTTGTTTCAGATTCGGACAAAGCGATCGGCATAGAAATCAAACATGACGACAAACTAACAAACGAGGACGGCGTGTACATCCAGGCGGCGCTGCTGTACACCGCGCGCAGCGGCCAGCGGCGGCTGCGCGTGCTCAACCTAGCGCTGAGTGTGGCGCAGCAGCTGGCCGATGTGTACCGCAGCGTTGAGTTAGACACCACCGTCAACTTCCTCACTAAGCAGGGTGAGTTTTCCAAAGAAAATTTTGACGCAGTCATATAGCGGCCGTCATGGGATCCTTTCATTTCTCATAAGGTTAATAATCATAATATGGTTTGTCATAAAGCCTTTCTCATAATTTTTTTATCATAATATTTTATTCAAATAATATTTATTGTAATAATATTTGTTTAATCATAATCATAGATTGTCATACAGATTTTTTTTATAAAATGGTTTATCATAATGGATTTGTCATAATTGTTATGGTCATAAACATAGTTTATTTTTTATTTTGTTCATATTTTATTTTGTTGATGACATTTAAAGACATTATGTAAAATTTGATATTTGATTATACTTCAAACACTAGTATAGGTTAGGGTGCGGCGGGGTGGCTCTTGGGCCACCCCTAAGCCGCGAACATAAACAACAAAAAAACAAAAGCTTAACAAATGTTACCTTTTCACTGAGTGCAACCGTACATTATGAGTTCTCTTTTCTCTGTACATTATGAGTATTACTAATATGATTAAATTATGTTATGATTATTTATGTTTATGACAATTTGTATTTATTACAAATCAATTATGTTAAAAAATTATTTAAAAAAAAATATTTTAATTTTAATTTATATTAATTATTATTATGTGAAAAAACATTATTTTGAACTATATTATTACAAATATTTTTATGAGAATCATTAGAGACCCGGCCGTCATATGGCGGCCGTCGTATAGTGGCCGCTATATGACGACGGACTCATTAGTAGATAGTGATGGCTTGACTGTTGCGCCGTCATATAGCGACCGCCAGATGACGACGGATATACTAGTAGATAGTGATGGCTTAACTGCAATAGCGACCGTCATTTAGCGACCGCAATGTTACGACCGTTATGAAGCAACATCCGAAACACCTCTAGGTCTGAGTCCATACCATGACTGTTAGATGGGACCATCATATAGCGACCTTCTTCGAATAGTTCGAATATAACATCACTAGAGAACAAACATACTAAAACTAGAAAACAACGATGCGTAAATCCCGTTGCTTAGCGCACGCGCCGCGCGGTTTTGCGCAGCGCTCGGCGTACAGCATAATATAACGCACGCGGCGAGAGAGAGTTGCGAGGAACCAACGTAAACCATAACGCGCGACGCAAACTAATCCACATACTTGTCAACAGCCGTGTGGGCGTTACGAGATACGGCGCCCCGGGCCGTCAGAGAAGGCCTGTCCTCGCGGTGTGCCCGCTCGCTGGCCTGCTACCGGCGGCACTGCGCCTCGCCGTCCTCCGCCGGCCAGCTGGTGCTGCCGGAGTCCATGAAGCTGATGCCGCTCTACACCAACTGCCTGCTCCGATCGGACGCCATAGCTGGAGGTACGTGTCTCCGCTATATAGCGGTGCCCGCTCGCTGGCCTGCTACCGGCGGCACTGCGCCTCGCCGTCCTCCGCCGGCCAGCTGGTGCTGCCGGAGTCCATGAAGCTGATGCCGCTCTACACCAACTGCCTGCTCCGATCGGACGCCATAGCTGGAGGTACGTGTCTCCGCTATATAGCGGTGCCCGCTCGCTGGCCTGCTACCGGCGGCACTGCGCCTCGCCGTCCTCCGCCGGCCAGCTGGTGCTGCCGGAGTCCATGAAGCTGATGCCGCTCTACACCAACTGCCTGCTCCGATCGGACGCCATAGCTGGAGGTACGTGTCTCCGCTATATAGCGGTGCCCGCTCGCTGGCCTGCTACCGGCGGCACTGCGCCTCGCCGTCCTCCGCCGGCCAGCTGGTGCTGCCGGAGTCCATGAAGCTGATGCCGCTCTACACCAACTGCCTGCTCCGATCGGACGCCATAGCTGGAGGTACGTGTCTCCGCTATATAGCGGTGCCCGCTCGCTGGCCTGCTACCGGCGGCACTGCGCCTCGCCGTCCTCCGCCGGCCAGCTGGTGCTGCCGGAGTCCATGAAGCTGATGCCGCTCTACACCAACTGCCTGCTCCGATCGGACGCCATAGCTGGAGGTACGTGTCTCCGCTATATAGCGGTGCCCGCTCGCTGGCCTGCTACCGGCGGCACTGCGCCTCGCCGTCCTCCGCCGGCCAGCTGGTGCTGCCGGAGTCCATGAAGCTGATGCCGCTCTACACCAACTGCCTGCTCCGATCGGACGCCATAGCTGGAGGTACGTGTCTCCGCTATATGGCGGTGCCCGCTCGCTGGCCTGCTACCGGCGGCACTGCGCCTCGCCGTCCTCCGCCGGCCAGCTGGTGCTGCCGGAGTCCATGAAGCTGATGCCGCTCTACACCAACTGCCTGCTCCGATCGGACGCCATAGCTGGAGGTACGTGTCTCCGCTATATAGCGGTGCCCGCTCGCTGGCCTGCTACCGGCGGCACTGCGCCTCGCCGTCCTCCGCCGGCCAGCTGGTGCTGCCGGAGTCCATGAAGCTGATGCCGCTCTACACCAACTGCCTGCTCCGATCGGACGCCATAGCTGGAGGTACGTGTCTCCGCTATATAGCGGTGCCCGCTCGCTGGCCTGCTACCGGCGGCACTGCGCCTCGCCGTCCTCCGCCGGCCAGCTGGTGCTGCCGGAGTCCATGAAGCTGATGCCGCTCTACACCAACTGCCTGCTCCGATCGGACGCCATAGCTGGAGGTACGTGTCTCCGCTATATAGCGGTGCCCGCTCGCTGGCCTGCTACCGGCGGCACTGCGCCTCGCCGTCCTCCGCCGGCCAGCTGGTGCTGCCGGAGTCCATGAAGCTGATGCCGCTCTACACCAACTGCCTGCTCCGATCGGACGCCATAGCTGGAGGTACGTGTCTCCGCTATATAGCGGTGCCCGCTCGCTGGCCTGCTACCGGCGGCACTGCGCCTCGCCGTCCTCCGCCGGCCAGCTGGTGCTGCCGGAGTCCATGAAGCTGATGCCGCTCTACACCAACTGCCTGCTCCGATCGGACGCCATAGCTGGAGGTACGTGTCTCCGCTATATAGCGGTGCCCGCTCGCTGGCCTGCTACCGGCGGCACTGCGCCTCGCCGTCCTCCGCCGGCCAGCTGGTGCTGCCGGAGTCCATGAAGCTGATGCCGCTCTACACCAACTGCCTGCTCCGATCGGACGCCATAGCTGGAGGTACGTGTCTCCGCTATATAGCGGTGCCCGCTCGCTGGCCTGCTACCGGCGGCACTGCGCCTCGCCGTCCTCCGCCGGCCAGCTGGTGCTGCCGGAGTCCATGAAGCTGATGCCGCTCTACACCAACTGCCTGCTCCGATCGGACGCCATAGCTGGAGGTACGTGTCTCCGCTATATAGCGGTGCCCGCTCGCTGGCCTGCTACCGGCGGCACTGCGCCTCGCCGTCCTCCGCCGGCCAGCTGGTGCTGCCGGAGTCCATGAAGCTGATGCCGCTCTACACCAACTGCCTGCTCCGATCGGACGCCATAGCTGGAGGTACGTGTCTCCGCTATATAGCGGTGCCCGCTCGCTGGCCTGCTACCGGCGGCACTGCGCCTCGCCGTCCTCCGCCGGCCAGCTGGTGCTGCCGGAGTCCATGAAGCTGATGCCGCTCTACACCAACTGCCTGCTCCGATCGGACGCCATAGCTGGAGGTACGTGTCTCCGCTATATAGCGGTGCCCGCTCGCTGGCCTGCTACCGGCGGCACTGCGCCTCGCCGTCCTCCGCCGGCCAGCTGGTGCTGCCGGAGTCCATGAAGCTGATGCCGCTCTACACCAACTGCCTGCTCCGATCGGACGCCATAGCTGGAGGTACGTGTCTCCGCTATATAGCGGTGCCCGCTCGCTGGCCTGCTACCGGCGGCACTGCGCCTCGCCGTCCTCCGCCGGCCAGCTGGTGCTGCCGGAGTCCATGAAGCTGATGCCGCTCTACACCAACTGCCTGCTCCGATCGGACGCCATAGCTGGAGGTACGTGTCTCCGCTATATAGCGGTGCCCGCTCGCTGGCCTGCTACCGGCGGCACTGCGCCTCGCCGTCCTCCGCCGGCCAGCTGGTGCTGCCGGAGTCCATGAAGCTGATGCCGCTCTACACCAACTGCCTGCTCCGATCGGACGCCATAGCTGGAGGTACGTGTCTCCGCTATATAGCGGTGCCCGCTCGCTGGCCTGCTACCGGCGGCACTGCGCCTCGCCGTCCTCCGCCGGCCAGCTGGTGCTGCCGGAGTCCATGAAGCTGATGCCGCTCTACACCAACTGCCTGCTCCGATCGGACGCCATAGCTGGAGGTACGTGTCTCCGCTATAGCGGTGCCCGCTCGCTGGCCTGCTACCGGCGGCACTGCGCCTCGCCGTCCTCCGCCGGCCAGCTGGTGCTGCCGGAGTCCATGAAGCTGATGCCGCTCTACACCAACTGCCTGCTCCGATCGGACGCCATAGCTGGAGGTACGTGTCTCCGCTATATAGCGGTGCCCGCTCGCTGGCCTGCTACCGGCGGCACTGCGCCTCGCCGTCCTCCGCCGGCCAGCTGGTGCTGCCGGAGTCCATGAAGCTGATGCCGCTCTACACCAACTGCCTGCTCCGATCGGACGCCATAGCTGGAGGTACGTGTCTCCGCTATATAGCGGTGCCCGCTCGCTGGCCTGCTACCGGCGGCACTGCGCCTCGCCGTCCTCCGCCGGCCAGCTGGTGCTGCCGGAGTCCATGAAGCTGATGCCGCTCTACACCAACTGCCTGCTCCGATCGGACGCCATAGCTGGAGGTACGTGTCTCAAGGGTGGATCAGGGGGCAGGTCACAAGGGCAATGGCGGATTATCTAGTAGGGGGGGGTTGCAACACCCGCCTGTACCCCCGTGCCCTCTTCCCCCCAAATTGTGAATTATCTTCATCATGTCTGTTCCAGGGCCGGACCTGACGTGCGACGACCGCTCGTGCGCCATGTACCGCGCGCTGACGGCCGACGTCAGCACGTCCGTGGTGTACACGTACCCGCGGCTGCTGCCGCTGCACGCCGACAGTGTACCACTCAGGGCTAGCGTGGACAAGATGAACGAGAGGGGGGTGTATCTGTTAGGTATGGCTTTTTCAAGGCTTCACATTTTTGTAATTCGTAATCTGAGGATTTAAAAAATTGTCGTACTGGCTAGTAATAATATTTAGCTTCACATTGTAGTGATACGAATGAGCGATTTTCCGAGACCCAAATTAAAAAAAACAAATAGTTCCAGATGACTTCATAGATGGCGCTTAGTAAAAGGCAAGACCATACAAAAAGCAAAAATGCACAGGTTTTACTGGCCAGTAATAATTATTTATTAGTGAGGACAACATTTTTTAATTTTTCGATTTATGAAGAAATAAAATGGAAATAAAATGATTTGTAAAAATAGTGGCCAGTATCCAATTGAAAAAATAACACTGACAACTGAACTGATATTAAAAAGAAAGCTTAAACTTGTGAACGGTGTTCTAAATTTAACTCGGTTTTAACAGCCGACTTGTCCACCTCAGCCTAAAACGACTTTTTCATAAACCTTTTGCTATATCTCTTTGCATTCTTTTTTGATCTGATGGAACATTTATCTTTAAAAAAAATATATTAATTTATTACTCATCTACTTATTTCTTAACAGAAAACGGCGTCCACATGCTCCTATGGGTGGGGTCCCAAGCACCCGCGGAGTTCGTCCGCGACGTGTTCGGCGTGACGTCACCGCAACAGATAGACACACAAGTGTGCGAGCTGCCAGAGCTGGACAACGCTAGCAGTGCCAGAGTGAGAGGGCTGGTGGACGAGGCCAGGCTGAAGAGGCGGTCTGCCATGAGGGTGAGTGGATGTATAGCTAATGGTATCTATACATGTGACGTCACCGCAACAGATAGACACACAAGTGTGCGAGCTGCCAGAGCTGGACAACGCTAGCAGTGCCAGAGTGAGAGGGCTGGTGGACGAGGCCAGGCTGAAGAGGCGGTCTGCCATGAGGGTGAGTGGATGTATAGCTAATGGTATCTATACATGTGACGTCACCGCAACAGATAGACACACAAGTGTGCGAGCTGCCAGAGCTGGACAACGCTAGCAGTGCCAGAGTGAGAGGGCTGGTGGACGAGGCCAGGCTGAAGAGGCGGTCTGCCATGAGGGTGAGTGGATGTATAGCTAATGGTATCTATACATGTGACGTCACCGCAACAGATAGACACACAAGTGTGCGAGCTGCCAGAGCTGGACAACGCTAGCAGTGCCAGAGTGAGAGGGCTGGTGGACGAGGCCAGGCTGAAGAGGCGGTCTGCCATGAGGGTGAGTGGATGTATAGCTAATGGTATCTATACATGTGACGTCACCGCAACAGATAGACACACAAGTGTGCGAGCTGCCAGAGCTGGACAACGCTAGCAGTGCCAGAGTGAGAGGGCTGGTGGACGAGGCCAGGCTGAAGAGGCGGTCTGCCATGAGGGTGAGTGGATGTATAGCTAATGGTATCTATACATGTGACGTCACCGCAACAGATAGACACACAAGTGTGCGAGCTGCCAGAGCTGGACAACGCTAGCAGTGCCAGAGTGAGAGGGCTGGTGGACGAGGCCAGGCTGAAGAGGCGGTCTGCCATGAGGGTGAGTGGATGTATAGCTAATGGTATCTATACATGTGACGTCACCGCAACAGATAGACACACAAGTGTGCGAGCTGCCAGAGCTGGACAACGCTAGCAGTGCCAGAGTGAGAGGGCTGGTGGACGAGGCCAGGCTGAAGAGGCGGTCTGCCATGAGGGTGAGTGGATGTATAGCTAATGGTATCTATACATGTGACGTCACCGCAACAGATAGACACACAAGTGTGCGAGCTGCCAGAGCTGGACAACGCTAGCAGTGCCAGAGTGAGAGGGCTGGTGGACGAGGCCAGGCTGAAGAGGCGGTCTGCCATGAGGGTGAGTGGATGTATAGCTAATGGTATCTATACATGTGACGTCACCGCAACAGATAGACACACAAGTGTGCGAGCTGCCAGAGCTGGACAACGCTAGCAGTGCCAGAGTGAGAGGGCTGGTGGACGAGGCCAGGCTGAAGAGGCGGTCTGCCATGAGGGTGAGTGGATGTACATATAGCTAATGGTATAGTATTTCATTATGTACTAGCTTTTGCCCGCGGCTTTGCCCGCGTGAATTTCCCACGGGCACAGCGCTTTTTCTCGGGATGATAGGTACCCTATGTCTTTCTCAGTACTTCTTACTATGTGTATGCGAAATTTCAGGAAGACTGGTTCAGTAGGTAAAGCGTGAAGAGGTAACAAACAAATAAACAAACTCACTTTTGCTTTCATATTATTAGTTAGGATTAAGTATTTAGGTTACTAGCTGCGCTTCTAGGCCCTACTTCTGTAGGAATTTAGGGATGAAAAGTACCTTATGTGATAGTCTAGATTTTACTCTACACGTGTACCAAATTTCATCGAAATCCGTCCAGCAGATATAACGTGAAGGAGTGACAAACATTCATACATTTTTTACAAGATTAGTAAAAAGTCTAGCAGTACGAGATTGGAGTAGGCGGTCTATCATGAGGGTAAGTTTATATGGGTTGAAGCAAGAAATAAAAGAAAACAGTATTTACTGGGCATGATATTATCTTTCAGTGAAATCCATCGTCAACATAAAAATAAACATTATTAAAACTTTGATCCTTTAATAGAGCTTGTGTGTAGATTACAAATCTTGCATGTATATTGACAATTTCAGTGTAGCATGTTATCATATCTCTGTTACGTCAAATATATCCAAAATATAGTTTTTATAATAGGGCTTTAAACTGGGGATCCCTCTACTCATAGGCGATGGGCTAGCAACCTGTCGCTATACCTGAATCTCCATTCCATCAGAGAGCCCACTATTCAGCTAAGCGTGGCCTTCGAGTCTCACGACTCTTGGCTCTGTCTACCCCTTAAGGGATAAAGACGTGATTCTATGTATGTATAGCTTTTTATAACTTACAACAAACAAACTCGATTTAAAAATAAAAAATTAACTGCCATAATAGTAATACTGTACTTCTTTCCTTATCACTTCCTTTTAACTTACACACTTTCTATCTCTTTCTACCCTGGCACTAATTCTATCTTCTATCGCCATCGCACGCAGTTGGAAATAGTCCACCAATACGACAAGCGTGAGCGGTCGTTCCGGCGCCATCTTGTGGAAGACAGGGCTTTGGACGGCAGCGATTCCTACATCGAATACCTCATGAGCATGCATAAGGCTGTGCAGAAATTAGTGTAGGTTAGCGGTGGTGGGGTGTGGTTTGATTTTGAGTCTTATACCGCTGTGATAAGGTCCTAAATTGAACAATCAGTGACGAAAAGTTTTAGGCCGTCTAAATAATTGAGTGGTGGTGGGTGTGATTTAAATTTGAGTCTTATGGCGCAGTGATACAGTCTAATTTCGAATATCTTATGACAGGCACAAGATATTGTGGGAATAAGGTGTTGGGTGTGGTTTGAGTCTTATGGCACAGTGATAAAATCCAATGTCGAATACCTTTAAAACAGGCAAAAGATATTGTACGAGTAGGTTTATGGTGGTGGGTGTGATTTGAGTTTGAGTCTTGCGGCGCAGTGATAAGGTCCAGCTTCAAGTACCTTATGTGTGATTTTGAGTCTTTTTTTTTATTGCGCTGAGATAGCAAGTTTGAGGCCGTCCAGAATTTAGTATTTTCCCGGTGGTGGGAGTAAATTGAGTTTGAGCCTTATGTTGTTCTTATAAGGTCCAATATCGGATACATTTAGCCTTAGCTAAGGTGTGATTTTATGTTTATTAAAGTGCTTACTCCTTACATTACACTGATTTTCATCACTATTTCCTTTTTAATCTTAATTTCTTGGCTTTTTTGTCCACACATCGTGCGAAGATCAGTCAAAATAAAAAAAAAAATCTAATATCTTTACTTTTAAGCAAAGGTAAAATGTGGCAGTCCACAAGAAAAGGTGCCTTATGGGCGTTGGTACTTATGACATTGTGCTTATTATAAGCTAAGTAAACTTGTACGATTTGTATTTCTGAACGACTTAAGCACCAATGACCATAAGGTACCTTTTCCCGGGGATTGACACAAATGTTCTTACATCTGTAGTTTATCTCTGTCTTGCCCTTAAAAGGGCGCACAGTAATTAAAGTAATTAAATGTATATTTTAATCTAATATAATCTTTTTGTTACAGCTAACAATAATGCGCCAACACGACAAACTGGAGACCGTCCTACGTCACTTCTTAGTCGAAGATCGCGGCGTCGACGGCAGCGCCTCATATGTCGACTTCCTGTGCCACATCCATAAGGAAGTGCGGGCGCTTCTATAGCATCTATACGGCGCGTATTAAATATGCGAAAACACGCGTATTTGGGACTTAAGGTCTTTAAATTTGTTATTACCTACCGGACTTTTAACATCGATTAACAATTTTGTGTTTCTTAGTCGGAGATCTTGTGGATAGCAGTGCCTCTCGTATTGACTCCATCTGATTCACAGGTCTAAGAGCTTCTATAGTATCAGGGGGAAAACCGCCATTTTGATGAACCCATTTCTCATTTGAAAATGAAGCTTATTCAAACATTCATAGGGTTCATTTTTATATATTTAGGAAATGAGAAATGGATTATATTCCACTCTAACCCCTCAGTACGGCGGATATTAAAGACATAGGGTCTAATACAATACCGGACTTTTAACCGTTGTTTTACTTTGAATTAATTATTAGTCGGAGATCAGTGCCTCATGTTATTGAGTAAAATATGGCACATAAAATCAAACTACTACGATAATACAGTTCTGCTGTATCGTTTTTCCAAATCTAGTTTAAAATGTCAAACGTAATTTTCATATTCGTCCGTTTAATGTTCTATTTATTCAAAATTTCGAAAAAAATATGTCATTTGTCTTGTTATCGTTTTTAGTCGAATAATAATGCTGAATTAGCAATGCAAAACAAATGCGTGGTTATGGATTAAACCTAATCAAACAGCTGCTCTATTTTTTTGTTATATTTTTATATTTTCTTTTTCATATACTTACAAAATATCATTAAGTTTACATACAAAATAGATATTATGCATTTTCATCAACATAGATCGAGAACTTACGAGTCTTACAAAAGTGACGTCATAATTGACATCGTTCAGCCAATCACAATAGAACAATTTACGTACTCATTTCTGATTGGCTAAAGAGCTGTCGAAGTTAGAAACGTCAAATGCGTTTTGTTATAGCGTAGTACAGATGAAATATGAATCATACTGTAAATACTTGTGTATTTTGGAGTCTGTATTATAATAGCTGTTTGAAATTGAATTATATGCTCGTCTAATAACAAAAGAAAATTTGAGGGAATCTAACTGCACACTTGTCTCAGTTCTCTCTCTCTCTCTGCCGAAAGACGTCCACTACTGGACAAAGGCCTCCCCCAAGGTTTTCCATAACGACTGTTCAGTTCACTGTTATGTAATACGGTTGCCACTAGATGGCGTTAGTCGACTTCCATAAAAAAAGATACGAAAGTGTAGAAGAAAAATTTATAGTAGATTATTAACCAAGGGCTGTATGACATCAATTGCATACGAGGTTTTAATTAACCCGAGTATGCAATTGATGCTTACGCCCGAGATAAATACTCTGCTTTACATATCGATTGTGAGGTAAGTAAACAACAAGACAACAGGTTTCAATGAACATTTATTAAGAAGAAAAAAATGTGTATTTAATTAAAATAAATTGTCTAGATTCCGATTCGAGTAATTAATCGATACCGAGAAAAAAAATATTAACTTTTTAAAAATATTCTTCGTGCATTATGGGTATACTTACAGAGCAAGAGATATGTAAAGATTTTACATATCTCTTGCTCTGTAAGTACACCCTTACACCCCTGAATGCCGGGGTGTATGACTATCATTACAGCATAGGTTTTGGAATTTGAAAAAAGAACTGTCATACTCATACTGTCATAGCCAAAAACCTCGTATGCAATTGATGTCATACAGCCCTTGGTTAATAATCTACTATTACTGGTCGGGTTTTATTTTAGTTTTTAATAAAGTAGCTCTGGCAAAAGTTCTGATGCGTTTTAATCTTATTAGTCTATTGAATAATGTAGAATTTGTCTAGTTTATTTTCCATAGAAAGATTATTTTTCAGATATTATGTTACATTAGTGGCGAAAACTCAAAATATAATGAGTTTTCGCCATATAAGTCGCTTTCCGCGTGCGTACGCTTATTGTCTTATCTTTTAAAGTACGCAACCGATTTTGATGCAGTTTTCACTATCATTTAGATAATTTCTTCCGAATAGGTTATAGGTATATTACATAGCCGTGCGAAGCAGGGGCGGGTCGCTATATATCTGAATACGGCGTCAGCCTTTAGTATTAATAAACGTTAAATTTTGAGCTGCCAACTTGAATAAAATATTTAATAATGGTTGTTTATGTAAAATATATTTATAGTTATGTAACGAACGCTGAATAGTTTGTATGTCTGCTTGTTTGAATGCGCTAATCTAAGGAACTACTTGTCCGACTAAAAAAATTCTGTGTACATTATGAGGAACCTACATTCACGAAGGATATAGGCTATTCGTATTCCCGAAATTCCAATGGCAGCGAAGCCGCTTGGCACAGCTAGTCTAGTGATATAATTATTGAGTAGGAGCATTTGGTTGGTAACATTTTATAAACAAAACATTGTATTGATAGTCGGTCGAGATTTTATTGTAACAATTCTGTAATTAGTTAACTACTTAATTAAATAAACATAAATACATAGCGATATTAATCATGTAAATAATACAGGTATCAAATAAACACGCTGTTTTATTTTTCCCTACGCTTCAACTGTTACACCTGGCTCAGCGTTGTTGAAAAGTCGTCGAAAATTGTTGTAAAAAATGCTTGTTTGCCGCCCTATGTTATATATAAAAAAAAACAAAATAGGTGCACTTTTTAAAACCTGTAAATGAATAATATTTGCCAAATATCATATGCAATGTACCTTAAATTGTTGAATTTATTATTGAATATTAAATGTTAAATTGATTGTTGTAAAAGTATTGCAATGCAATAAAAAAATGTAAAAAACAATTACAGAACAAATTCTTCTGAGCTGCCTACTACTTACCATCGATAATAACATAATGAGACCGGAAAGAGAGCTTTTAAGGCCCATTTACAATATGCCATTTTCATGTACATACAAGAGAAATAAATGCAATGATAGGGGCTAGAAATGTGAAATGCTAAGTTTGTTTGTCAAAAATATTATCGATGGCGTCAAACCCCGCAGGCTATTCTGGTTTTCCGTAAAACTTCTTCTTTATCATTTCGGCTGTGCAATTTTAAAACCTAGCAAGGGACAAATTTTTAAAAAGACGTGTTTTTACTAAATGCGCTTTAGATTACAGCTAACTAAAGGGCATTGAGTAAAAACACTTTTTTTTTCAAAATTTGGGACTTACTAGGTTTTAAAATTGCACAGCTGATTTCTCAACTAAGTATGTTACCTATATCAAGGTTTTAAAATTGCACAGCTGATTTCCCAACTAAGTATGTTACCTATATCAATTCTTTCCCTTTACTGTAAAACTGTATTTAGGATAAATTCTAATGTAATCCATAGGAATTATTATTATAATTATATCAGTACTGGCGATGCAATAAAACTTCCATGTTAAAATTATATATCGATTTTTTACTATAAGCTGTAAGAGTACTTTCGATTGATATTTGAAATATTTTTGGGGTGGATAATTTGTAATGTGTAAAATAGTGTTAAATCATTAAGCTGTATTATAAAACAAAAAAGTGGATGAAACTTATTCGTATTAGCAGTTCAAAATTGACGTAGGTTTAAATTGTAAAAATGTAATATTTCGGCGATAATTACGTAGGAAATTTTCTACATCGTCAGATTGTTTTTTTAAATTGTATAAAGCCAATAATGTATTACTACATAGTTAAAACACGAGTTTTACATCGGATTGCTCAAAAGCGTTTTAAGTCATTATATAAATCCTTGAGTATCGTGCTTTGTCATAACACACACAATCATCTAAACACTATCTTCAAAAGCCAAAAGTCAAAAATACGAGTTTAAAAAAAAAAGTTGGTGTTTGCTCTTGACCACAATCTTGCCCGAGGACAGAGATGCTTCATGTAAAACAGATCCCTTCACCCATTTAGGGGTGGAATTTCCAAAATTCCTTTCTTACTGTTCACTTACGCTATATAAAGAATCTTTCTGCATAATTCCAATAGTTTCTACATTCAGCCGATTCAACTCTATGTTTTGTCAGTCAACGTTCAATTTTATATTTATAAATAACATCACATAACTTTAAAGTACCAATTACTTAAAATGCTTGATGAGGCTCTTTCACACGGGACATAGTCAACTTATGATATTTTTAACTTTTGAAACATACAATAGAATGTTATGCAATAATTGCAATGTGTACACGGAGTTTGTTGTTTGACTTATTGTGGTAATATATTTGTATTTATGAGGCAACAAATGGTGCGCTACATTTTTACATTTACTTGGAATATATATATTTTCTCAGAGTTTAAAGACTTCCCACAACTATCATGCTAGTTCAGGCATGAGGTTGCAAGACAGTGATAGGACTTCAGACGAAGGAAAGAATAGACATGACATACCTACAAAAAATCGTGCATACCTAAAGCCGACGCCGATAAAGGATTTGGCACAAAGATGGAGGCCTGCCCGTATTAATAATAGTAACAAAAAATGGCGACCGGCCGCATAACTACTGTTTGTATATATGTAGATTGTTATGCCGGGTCTATTCTTTTTTACTAAGTCTATGGATAGGACGTAGAGAATTTTGCTTAAAATCAATTTTAAATATCCGGGAATATGTATGTCAGTTGTGTTTCAATTGTTACCTCATAAATACAGGCCTTAATCGCAAATGACAACTATAGATGCCAGAAGGGTCTGGGGGGTTGATAATAATAAATAACAAAATTGGGGGTTTGTTTCTTAGTCGGAGATCTTGTGGATAGCAGTGCCTCTTGTATTGACTCCATCTGATTCACAAGGTCTAAGAGCTTCTATAGCATCAGAGGGGTTTTATGATCCATTTCTCATTTCCTAAACATTTAAAAATGAACCTTATTTAACCATGTATAAAGATCATTTTTAAATTCATCAAAGAGGCCGATTTAACCCCTCTGGGCATTTCTCCGGGTGTCATCTATAGTTGCCAGTGTGGTAAATGGATTGCGAATGTTTATCTGACTTTAAATAGATATAGACTATATTATATTAACAGTATGTAAGGCTCGCATGTATTGGAGTGTAAATAAATATATTTGAATTATTATATAATTTTTGTTTTCTTACTATTTACAAGAGTTAATGTGAAAATTCGCCGCCCAACTGATAGCTATTAAAATAGGAAACGCAGCGTTCTTCACTATAGGGAACTAGCATGAGCCGGAACTTTGTTTCCGTGGGAATTCCGGGAAATCCTCCCTTAGTGCTCCCCTACACACCCTAAGGAACCTACATGCCAAATTTCAGCTTCCTATGCCCAGTATTGACCCAGTAGTTTGGCTGTGCGTTGTCTGTCAGTCACTCGGTGACGGAAGAATTTTATATACAGGATTTTGGGCAAAATGTATGGAACGGCTGTATTTTTTTTGAGATTTTAGAGTCCCATATAGAAAGTTGCTCATATCATGAGTACTAGTACCCCTAGAAAGGTTGCTGGTGTGGTGTTTAACAAAACACCCTGTATATTGATTGATAGTTGTTAATACTTATCACGTGAGTGGGCCACATAAGTAGTAAATAAGTATTTTAACATTCCAAAAAAAATCATTAAGATTTTAATACGGATGGAGTATCCGTATTAAAATTTTAATGACTGACTATTTATCATAATTATTTTTAACGTTCTGTTGCAATTCACGCTAGGGAAAAATAAATGACAAGTATAATGAATTTTTTTTATTGCTTATTGTTTACATAAAATAAGTAAAAGTGAATAAATGCTATATTTGGAAGACGCGCCTCTTTTTCTGAAAATAAAATACAGGTTATTAATGGATAAACCATAGAGCTGGAATTATTTTTTTAATTTTACTTAGAGACAGACAGCTGAGGAAGCGGGATGTCAGAAAGGATTTTCGTTGAGAAGTTCCCTCGATAGGAGTTGATCCAAAATGCACATGTTTATCATTACGATACGACATTGGAACATTCAAAAAACAGTCTATATGTCTTCTTGAAAGGCCGGCAATACTCCTTACCATCAGGGGGCCGAT
The DNA here is from genome assembly GCA_018467065.1 of Ephestia elutella. Taxonomy (NCBI): domain Eukaryota; kingdom Metazoa; phylum Arthropoda; class Insecta; order Lepidoptera; family Pyralidae; genus Ephestia; species Ephestia elutella. The sequence continues at coordinate 1,259,651 of CM031590.1, forward strand.
TCTAATTACAAACGTAGATGTCGTGTCTCAGTTGTGTCTCAAGATCCAAAGAAATCGAACTAAAGCGATAAGATCTCTGTAACATTTCTACGCTTGATTACGATTTTTTGGCTTTTGAGACACAACTGCACGATATAGTACGTTTGTAACTTATAGAATCAAGGCCCAGGTGACCGCTTGCTCGTTCGCCGCCCTAGCTTGCAAGTTTAAACGCATAAACTTACACTGGGCTGGGTATGCGAGCTTGATGATGTTCTTTGTCACTCTACTATTATTAGAGGAAATGTTTGTGAGTTTGTTTGTAGGGGGTAATCTTGGGAACTACTGAACCGATTTCAAAAATTCTTCCACCAATAGAAAGCTACATTATAGCTGAGTGACATAGGCTACAATTTATGTATATTCATTACGAGCGAAGCCGGGGCGGGGCGCTAGGGTTTTGATAAAAGCCTTAGCCAATGAAAAAATACACTTACAAATAAGCTTTGTGTGCTATAAAGTCGCTTACGGCTATGTGTGGGTGCCAACCTCAGCTCAGGGGCTGCTACGACGCGGACTGTCACTCATGAGAATTATGACCGGTAGGCACTACCTATTTTCAAATACTATAGAGTTTAAGGCCAAAATTTAGCTATTGTTTTATTATTCAACAGCCCTAGCATTGAAAATCTGGCTCAAGGAGTTTTTTTTTCTCTATGGTCACCGGTTCTCGAACTTCACGTACAGGGAGTGTTACGGGTGGGTGAGTCTTAGCAGCCTGACTTACTTTTAGCCTGACTTCAATGATAGGCCCGCGGAAAGGGCACGGCTTGGGTTCCGAGGCGGTGCGTCGACAAACCCATCGCCTGCATCAACAGCCAGAACATTTGGAGAAGCTGGATCAGGAGTTTCTCCAGCATCCTTACTGTATTCTGATGAGGAACGTCTTAGATCAGTTGCAAAAGTTTCATGGTTTTTAAAATTTATTTTATTTATTGCTTACCTGAAAGTACTGCAGTGTAGAAAAGAAATTCAGTTTTTCGATCATGTCTTTTTCTAAAACAAGAAAATGAATTTTATGAAAAAAAAAATCAATTTATTAAGTTAAAAAAAGGCACTTGTGTGAAGTTGTGTGGTATTCTTTGGCCACCAGTTATTTTGTTCCTACAAAATGGATTAACTCTTGTCATAAGGACGCCACAGAGGAAACAACGGCAGCAAAGCAAAATACTACTTTTCCCACCTCTTTGGGAGTGCTGATAACTTCAATGATAGGTCCCTTGTAGGTGCAAGGGTTGCAGTACATAGGCGCGCGCCTAAAATGGCAGCAGATGACTTGGATCACCAGGCCGAGCAGTTGGAGCAGGAACACGAAGAGTTTTACCAGCATTGTTAGAGGAGTCTGTTGATGAAACAAAAAACATTGAATATAAAAAATAGGTTCGACATTGGGGCCTTCAAGAAAAGAGCCTATCGCTTTCTCAAAGAGTCGGCAACGCATCGGTGACTTTTTTAGTGTCGTTGGTGTCTATCTATGGACTGCGGTGTTTGCTTACCATCAGACAACCCGCATGCTCGTTTGCCTTCGCGTTTTTATTCTATAAAAAAAAGGTTATAAAAGAAGAACTAACAACCGGTACCTACCTAATATCAAACACTTTAACGCCAATCGACATAGGTATATTGCTAACACCAAAAAGCCACGTCAAAAGACAGCAAATTCTCACGGGAGCAAAGCTCTGGGGGCAGCTAGTTTGCCATAAATTTGAGGTTGTAACGTACCTACCCACATCGGGCCGGCACGTCACAGGCACACAGATGCGGACGCACGCAACGCACACAGCGACAGGCGAGCCGCCCCCCCGACCGCCGGCCGAAACCAGTTCTAACCGGTCACAACCGACGCGCCGCGGCCCTATATAAACCGAGCCGGCCATAGTAACTTGAGCACTCATTCCCAAGTGCTCGCTGCGCAAGCAGTTCTCCCTCTCCCAGTGGCCCATGGTCGGTGTGATTACCCTCGCATTCGATAGTGGGTCATTTAACCCCTACGTCCCGCTAACATATTTCCTCCCCTGGGAATTGGGGGTTGTGGCGTGTGGTCGGCGTGGTTTCCCGCGTTCGATAGCAGGTCGCTCCACCCTCTTTCATTCCCTATTGAACACCCTGGTCGGCGTGGTTTCCCGCGTTCGATAGGGGTGGTTCCCCCCCCTGGAATTCGGGAGTCGTGGTTTGTGGTCGGTGTGATTACCCTCGCATTCGATAGCAGGCTACTTCACCCCCAATTCATCCCGCTAACACTACCCCGTAGGAATCCCGATTATTAACCCTGTGATCAATACGGTCCCCGTAAGGGACTCGTTCCCCGTCCCGTAAGAGGGCACCCGTAGTCGCCCATATAGCGCCGCTTCACGGCAGCTCGCGCGCGCCTAAAAACCCGAACCCGTGGGTCCGTTCCGTACCCTTAATTCTATCCCACGCGTGTTCAATCCGTTCCGGCACCCCGTGTGGTGTTACCGCTATCCTCCTACAGGATCACCAAACGTCAGCGCGGCTTTCGCGCCACGTTTCCGTTTTGCGCCTCTATAGGTGCATCCCGTTTACCAGGGCCCGCGCAGCCTGTCGCTGGGGGGCGTTCGGGCCATACCGTTAAAACCAGGGGTAGTTGAATTAGTGCTTGTAAATCATATGTTAGCTCATAAGGTGTCCTAGCATAAGTAGCTATAAGGAAACATTGTATTAGATGGTAATAAATAACTAATTGTTAAACCCTATCCGTATTTGGTATTTATCCTCCCACTAGAATCACCCTTAGGCTCGATCAAACCCTGTCATACCCTTCAGGTAACAGGGATTTTATGCTGAAGACAGTGGTCGGGGTTCGACTCCCCAGCAACCACCTCATCACATTGGCGCCCAACTAAAAAACCCACTGTGGGGTTGTTTACATAAATTATCCCAAGCTGGGAGAGCCTGAGGGTAGAAAAAGGGAGTAAATATCATATAAAATAATCCGTTATCCAAAATTAAATAAGAATCGTGAACCGTTCCGTAGTCAACTTAGGGTTAGGTAGTAGTTAAATAATCGACATGCCAACGTCCCGGGTGTACAAGTTGAAGAAAGAAGACCTGGTAAAAGAACTGGAAGAGAAGGGTGTGTCCGCAGCCGATAAAACCGTGGAGGAACTCAGAAAAATCCTTACTCAAATAATTAAAGAAGAAGAAGTTAAACAAACGTCCGAGGAAAAATCCGAGGAAGACTGCCCGTTAGAAGAGGACTTCGAGGAGGCAGAAACGACAAAAATGGCGGACACAAAAGAACTCAGAAACATTGAAAAAATATTTTCAAAATGGAACACCACCTTCGACACATCAGGGGATGCGGTGGAGTTTCTGGAAAGAATCGAAGAATTGATTCATACCATTTCAAGGGACAAGAACGAATTGCTACAATTCGTACCTAAACTACTAAAAGGGAAAGCCTTATTATGGCACCGAAATAATAGTCAAAGTTGGAAGTCATGGAAGGACTTCGAAGATGATTTCAAATTATTTTATTTCCCGAGGAACTATGAAGCCAATTTACTTAGCCGCATAGCAGCAAGAAAACAATGGCCGAAGGAAAAATTCACTGATTATCTGACACAAATGCAGACACTTATACGCAGACATGGAAAGATGAGTGAAAAAGAATCTACAGAAATAATATATAATAACACGAATCCGAAATATAAATTATACGTAAAAAGACACGACTTTACAAAAATTAAGGACTTAATAGCCATGGCGGGCGATTTTGAAAATATATCCAATGAGGAAAATAGGACAAGAAGCTACCCAAGAAGGGATTTTAATAGCTTTAACAAGCCGACAGAGCAAGGAAGAGTACCAAATAGGGAGACAAATTCGAACCAGCAAACCAGATACACGAGTAAGCAGTATAAGTCAAACGAAACGCAACAAGGCAGAAAAATACACCCTAATTTCGATGAAAAAACACACTGCTGGAACTGCGGGAAACCAAACCATAACTCCAAGGAGTGCAGAGGACAAAAACAGATCTTTTGCAGTAAATGCGGGAAAATGGGAAAATTAAGTAAAAATTGCTGTAGAAGTTGGAAACAGGAAGCATGCACACTAAATAAACCAGAAAACGATAATAGAACGTATGTCAATGTGAAAGTGAATTCCAAGACATATGAAGCGTTAGTGGACACAGGTTCAACATGTACATATATTAACAAGGAGATATGGGACAACTGTAGAACGCCGAAGGAAGCGGTCGACAACCAGGAAAACACGGCAGTGATACTGGCAGATGGTTCAGAAGTGAAAATTAATCGAAGTAAGTCAGTACACTTAGAACTCATGGGATACAAATTGAAACAAACAGTTTTTCTCCTACCTTCAACGCGAAGTATCATACTAGGCATGGATGTATTACAGCAATGCGGATACACATGCGTATGGAAAAAAAGGGACCAGGAGTTGGAAACAGAGAAAACGGAGGAACCCAAAGAGCTTGAGGCAGCAGAACAAAAAGATGAAGAAACGGAAGAATCCAAAGAATTCCTAACAACCAAACAACAGAAAGAATTAACAAAATTTTTGGAAGAAGAAGTCGACAAATGTGAGAAAGCTCCAAAAGGGAACAAAGACACCAAACACGTTATTAAACTAAAACATAAAGAACCAATTAAACAGAAATACTATCCAAGAAATCCCAAGATACAAGAGATCATTAACAAACACGTCGACAAGATGCTCGCAGACGGGGTAATCGAAAGATCAAACAGCCCGTACAGCTCACCGATCGTATTAGCCAAGAAGGATAACGGCGAATACAGATTCTGCATAGACTTTAGAAAAATCAACGAAATATCAGAAAAGGACGCTTACCCGATACCCCAAATAGATCATACCTTAGAAAAGCTAAGTAAGGCGAGGTACTTCTCAAAATTTGATTTAAAAAATGGATATTGGAACGTACAACTACATGAAAAAAGTAAGGAAATTACAGCTTTCACAGTACCAGGAAAAGGTCTTTTTCATTTCAAAGCCATGCCATTCGGACTTCACTCAAGTGGAGCAACATTTCAACGCCTCTTAGACAGAATAATTGGACCAGAATTAGAGCCAAACGCATATGTGTACCTGGATGACATAATAGTATGCAGCCCCTCCTATGAACAACATATAAAACACCTAAAGGAAATATTCAAACGCATACGCGAGGCAGGCCTCCAGATTAATAAGGCAAAGTGCGAATTCTGCAGGCCAGAGGTACAGTACTTAGGACATTTAGTAACACAAGAAGGAGTCAAGATGGACAAAGGAAAAACGCAGGCAATAGAACAACTCCAAGCACCAAGGAATATAAAGGAAGTACGGAGAATAATAGGCATGACATCTTGGTACAGAAAATTCATACCAGGGTATGCAGAGATAATGAGCCCACTCATCAAACTACTGAAAAAAGATCAAAAATTTCGATGGGAAAACGAACAAGAAACAGCCTTCAAAAGAATCAAAGAAATCATGACAACAGAACCCATATTAACAAGAGCAGATTTTTCAAAAATATTCACACTAGAGACAGACGCAAGCGACATAGGTCTGGGCGCGGTACTAACACAAGAAGACAACGGAATTAAAAAGTAATAATGTACGCCAGCCGATCGCTCCAACAAGCGGAGAAAAACTACACAACATCAGAAAAGGAATGCCTAGCCGTAGTATGGGGCATAAGAAAAATGAGAGCGTTCCTGGAAGGGTACAGATTCAACGTAATGACAGACCATCAAGCCCTAAAGTGGCTCAATACCGTAAAAGAACCTACAGGAAGATTAGCACGATGGGCATTAGAACTACAACAATACGATTTCGAAATATTATATCGAAGCGGAAAACAAAAATGTAATAGCCGATGAACTGTCAAGGAACCCAGTGAACATGATAACAAAAAAAGAATAACATTAGCTGGTACCAAAGAAAAAGAACAAGAGACGAAACAAAACCCAAGTGACTCACAAGACTACCAAATAAGGGAAGGGAAATTATATAGAAAAATAAGCAATCCGGCGTACGGCATTCGAGTGAACGATGACTCGGAATGGAAATTATGTATTCGAAAGAAAAGATACAGGAAATATTAGAACAAAATCATGATTCGCCCACGTCAGGTCATATGGGAACATCAAAAACCCTTAACAGAATAAGCCAACGATACTATTGGCCAGGAATGTTCCGGGATGTAGCAAAGTATGTAAACCGGTGCGAAATATGCCAGAAACAAAAACCACTCCCAAGAAAAAAGGCAGGGACGATGCATATCAACAACAGCAAAACCCCTGGGAAATTATATCAGTCGACCTGATTGGACCCCTACCTAGATCCACACAAGGTTTCAACTGGATTATAGTATTTCACGATAAGTTCACAAAATGGACGGAAATACGGGGACTTAGGAATGCAACGTCAAAAACGGTAGCAAAGGCACTGAGAGAATGCATCGTTATGCGTTTCGGATGTCCAAAAGTGTTATTGAGCGACAACGGTCGGCAATTCACCAGCAAAGAATTTACGGACACCCTAAGGAAATACTCAATAGAACACAGGTTAACGGCACCATACGCACCGCAAAGTAAACCCAACAGAAAGGGTAAACAGAACATTGGAAACAATGATATCATCGTACATCGAAAACAACCATAAAAAATGGGACGAATTCCTACCGGAATTAAACTTCGCGTTAAATACATCACGCCAGAGTCAACCAAATATACACCCGCATTCCTCATGTTCGGCAGAGAAATCAGAAAACCGAACGATAGCAACATTTTTCCCACACCCGCTATATCAAGCAATATGAAAATGGACGAATTATACGAATTGGTACGAACACACCAATCGGCAGCATCCCATATGCAAAAACATTATTACGATAAGAAACGAAGAGAATGGAAACCGGAAACGAACGAATTAGTTTTAAAAGAGAATTCCCATTGTCCGACGCAGACAAAGGTTTTTGCGCCAAACTGGCGCCAAGATTTTCCGGCCCTTACAAAGTCATAAGAGAAAAATCTCCCACCATATACATTCTACAAAACCTCCAAACTAGAAAACTATATACAACCCATGTAAAAGACATTAAGAAATATAATTCAAACTAAAAATAGTAATAGACATAAACGGATATATCCCTTGTATAAGTCCGCCATAGCCACTCCATGGAATCACGTAAATTGTAATTTATCAAGACGGTTTGGAAAATACCGCGCAAACAAACGAAGATAAGGTAGATTCAAAACTACAACACCGAATAACTAACTACCCGCCGCACAAAATTATGCGAAGCAGTTATAAAAACGCGAGGCCTGGAACGACGGTCATTAGTCAAGGATAAACTATCGAGGTAATAATGACGGAATGGGCAACATTCGAAGTTAAAGACCCGAAGGACATAATAATACTACCGAGCAGCCCACGGCCAACTATGGGGGCAAAGCGGGGTATTCTGCGGGGACCGAAAGGGACCACAGAGGTGGTAGACGACCCGGACGGTAAGAAAGAAAACCAGACCGAAAATCCCACCAACCCCTGATGAAAAATATTGTGCCGCAATACAACAACCACCGCCGCAATACCAAGAACCGACAGAGGTATCCCAAACCCACGAGTTGCCACCACAACAGGAGAGCGACTGCGCAAGAAAGAAGAGGAGAGGAAGAAGGAGGAGCGGGGGGCACCACAAAGGGGTAGTCCGCCTACAAAGATACGTCCCTCAGAAAGAGCAGTTCGTATACATATACTTAGTATTTAAAACAATTTTTTTTAAATAGTCACCGCCGTACTAAACCAAATCGCGATATTGCACAAAGAAAAAAAATTTTTTAATTTAATCCGATGTCTCAGGAGAATATCTCCTGGGAAAAAAAAAAAAAAAAATAATAGCAAAATATAAACACATAGGTAATTACACAAATAAATAAATAATAAATTAAATAACAAGAGATTCTACCTTTACCGTAACAAAACCAAAACCGAAAAATAAATTATTATTATTTTTTCCCACAAATTGTGGCTTAACCAAAATAAAAATTAACGTTCTGAAAAACCCGGAACCCGAGGCTCTGTCCTATCCGTAAAATAAATATTGAAATAAGAAAACAATATCCGATAAATAAATACCGAAACCAGAATTCATTGATGATCATTACAACCCGAGGCTCTGTCCTATCCGTAAAATAAATATTGATTTTCAGAAACAGGAAAACAATATCCGATAAATAAATACCGAAAAAAGAATTCCTTAATGATCATTACAACCCGGAGGCTCTGTCCTATCCGTAAAATAAATTTTGTTTCAAAGAATCACAGAAACAATATTCCCGATAAATAAAATCCGAATCCGAAGTTGAAAGTATAACGCCCCGAGGCTCCGTACTACCCGTAAGACAAAGACGCGATGACATACAAACATAGGTAACATTGTAATCATCAACACGCTAAGTACTTACTAGGTTTTTGACTACGGGGCGGTATCCGATAAAAACCATTAGTTGCTAACAGCCGGCAGAGAATAATAGTGGGTAGCCGTGAAATGTTTACCACGCCGAGCGTCTCGACTAACATGGTTTAAGAATCATTTAAATGATACAATTTAAATTGGAATATGTTTGAAATAAGGCATAACCATGTTTACAAATTAAATTCTTGTAACACTAACATAGTTAGAAAATCATCGTCAATAGATTAATGACTATTGTACGACATAATTTTGACAAACCCTAGGTCTTAGGTTTACCTAGAAATAACGTAGAATGGAACACGTAGCACCATCTAGCGGATACGCAAGGTACTACCAGTGGAATGTTCACGTTGGTTGTAGTAAAAGATTTAAAGATTATATTCATATATTTTTTGCTTTTAGTGTTAAATTAACCTATTGTAGAAAGAGGCAATGATGACCTCAAATACCTAATGTAATCGATGATTTTTTGTATACAAAAATTAAAATGGGGAAACCATTTCAGAAAATTAATATTTAGATTAGAATATTTTATTTGTTTGTACAAGTTGAAAGATAAAGTTATTAAAAGATAGGTATATACCTACAGTAGAAAGTGAAGTATATTTGTAAATAGTAGGTACAGTACCTTTAGAAACTTTGTTTAAGGATAAAGCGAAGGGCTGTTCATTAAACAATTTCCACTGGATGGCGTTGATAGCAACATTTTCCGTTTTATTTTTTTTGTTGCGTTGTTGCAGTACTTATAGGCAAACATTTTGAATTGGCGAGCGGTAAACATACTATTTTATTTATTTTATGGCCTACGATTATATTTCAGTCAACATAATGAAAAAAAGCTTTAGAATAGAATCTGCCATGAATCTTCGTATCTCTACACTCACTCACACTACGACGAGAGCTTTCAAAATGACATTAAATATAGCGCAAAGCATTGTTATAAATTTAAAAATACGCTACTAGATGGCACTTATTTCAAAAGAGTGTCTAACTACAATAATGCCAATCGGACTGGCTGGCAGCATAAGAAAAAAGAAAAAGAAATTTAAAAAATACTAAGAGCGAAAAAATAACCTATAATTTCTTCTTGTCATTGTCATATTTTGTAAGAAAGCAAAAAATATATTTATGAGAATTAATATAGGTACCTATGTAGTTCAAGTTTTCAATTGGACTCAGCAACGAAAAAGTCCTCCACCGCGTTGAAATGTCTAGACTTTTGTTGCAAACTGTCAAAAAGCGCAAAGTTGAATATTTGGGACACGTTTTGCGACACAACAGATATCAGCTGCTTCAACTTTTGGGAAAAATAGAAGGCAAGAGATGTGTTGGAAGACGCAAAAAATCATGGCTGAGAAACATATGTGAGTGGACCAGAGTCACCACGGTTGAGGAGCTGTTTCGCTTAGCGACGAACAGAGAAGAGTTTGCGAATCTGACGGCCAACCTTCAGTAATGGAGAGGCACTAGTTCAGTAGTGCAAAATCATAATTAGTAATAAGAAACTGTAATTTAAATACCTATCTACCAATAGTTTCAGCAGTTTGGATTTCACCACCTCTTAGATTCCCAACACAAATCTAGCAATAGTTCGAACATCCATTTTCAAAAATCAATCAGCAAGCAGCACCGCAGACGTTATGGTCATAATGTTCTATTGAATTGTATGACTAGAATTATATTTTTTTAAATAAAACTAAATAGTACATATTGTTGACTTTTATTTTTAGTAATGAAGTGGAAATTTATTTTCCGACCTTTTTTTATTAAAGAAAACAAAAGATTAGGTATAGTTATTCCTTTCCAACATAAATTGTTAAATATTGCAGTCATTATTCATGATGACTCCTTCATTGCTTGGATTGATGGATGGTGAATGGATGGTGATGATAAATTCTTCATCACGACAAACCTGTGTTACAGTTTTTGTTTTTGTATTACAGAATTAGTGTATAAAGAAACACTTGTGCTGTGCATTTCCTGCCACAGTATTGACATTTGACACGTGTCAATACTATCGATAGTCCTGCAACGCTAGTAGATAGATATGTATATAGTGTAGACTTACATCGATACCACGACGAATATCGATATCTTTTATTGTTGATATAAATTAATATCGTTTTTAAATATGCAACAAGCTAATTATTAAAAATAAAAACACGACTGACAAGTTTTTACTCAAAAAGTATACCTATATACAAACATATAAGTAATATACATTTTTCAAATCGCCTTTTAAAGCCCTTCAATTTGATACCCCACTCGATAAGATTGATCAAATTTTATTGTTTTTTGGTCTGCTATTTATCGCATATATAATCCGCCATTTTGTTTTTATGATGACGTCATATAGCCTATGTCACTTGGAGGAATGCAAGGAATCTAAAAATACCTCTCACATCAAAATCTGTTAAGCCATTCAGGACTTATGGTGGAATAAAGAACTTACATACAGACTTACATACATACATGAACCCTGAAAACATAACACTCCTTTTATGGTCAGTCGTGTAAAAATAAATCTGCAAATAATAAATGCGTATTTTATGCATAAAGTGAAAAAGTAATACACAGGTACCTTATTTACATTTTAATTGATAATTTGTTAATACTTATCCGAATCTGATCGATTAGATTCAGCACTGTCAACGGTCAATACATAATCACACTTTCAATGAAATGTATTTAAATAAAATCGGAAAAAAAAAATTAATATAAATCACGGAGGTCGAGCCCACCTCGACTTTATCGATAATTCAAAGTATCGATACTTCGTGCCCTAGAAGTTCTAGGATTAAATTAGACGTTCAGAAAACATGTTGTGAAATGCACACTAAAAAATAATTAATCAGTAATATTTGTTTTCTTTGAAACTAAATATAAATGTATGCACATATTCCTATAGTTTATTTTTTGTAAATGAATACCTACGTGTATAATATCTACCTACTATAATGTCTTTTGATAAAAGTATTTTCAAAATTAAATTGTTTAAGTTTCAGGACGAAACTTATGATTGTAAAAAGAATTATCTTTTTGGGTAAAAAAAGCAACGTTGCCATCTTACACCTCGCACAGATCGGCAACAACGTATCGATGAATGCCTGAGATGAATTCGCACAAATATTCCAGTCCAGTCATATACGTAATGGCAAGCTTGTAATAATATATTAAATCTAGGGTTCAGTACGTATTTTTATGAAAAGATTTTTTTATGGTGAAATTTAAATTTGATAACTGGGACTTTTGAATATGAAGGCAGGGATATCTGAATATGACCTCTTGACATCTGGATGTGAAGACCTGGGTGTCTGGTCATGTGCATATGAAATGCTGGACAGCTGAATATGAAGACCAAAGCTTCAGGAGATGATCACCTGAACATCTGGAAATGAAGATCTGAAAATGTGGAGCTGAAGACTCTGGACATCTGGACATCACCTGCACATATAAATTTGAAGACGTGGGAGTCTGGTCATGTGGATACGAAAACCTGGACAGCAGGACATAAAGTCCAGGACATCACATCCAGATGTACAGGTGATGTCCAGATGTCATATTTAGATAGCCTGTCTTGATATCCAAAAGTCCCAGTAATCAAATTTAAATTTCACCATAAAAAATCTTTCATAAAAATAAGTATATTGAACCCCTAAATTGTATTTAATATTGAAACTTGCTATTTTATAATTTTTTAGCATTTCATGATTTTCTTTTGTTTTTCACGTACAGCCGATGGTGCTGTCAAGGCAAGCAACATCGAGGTAGCATGCATTTAGGTCTCAAAGTGCTTTTATATAAATAGTAGTAGTCAGTAGTTTGTAATAAATCTGCTAGACGTCGCCCCTAAAATGTCACAAAATATTACGCACACATCAACAAGAATCTCAATTTTTGTCGTATTTTAAATGCCGTTTTTCTCGTAAATTATTATACATTATTATGTTAAATTCAACATGAGAGCACAATTACTTCATAAGAATTGGAAATTCGATTTTATTATGAGAATCATTAACGAAGTTTAGAGCATTGCTGTAGAACAAAATGTATGGACAGCCAAAGCTTGGCTTTCACCTTAAAACCTTTTGGTTATAATAATTTACCGTTTTTCTAAATAGTCCGTTAATTATATTTTAATCCGAAAATTTAAATAACTTTATAGTATGCACAGGGGGGAATCTCCTTTAAGGTAATAGAAAAATGCAAACATAAATGTATCAAATATGGGGAAAAAAACTCAGACCTAGTCATGTCTACACACACTTTCAGATTCATTGTCATGTAGGCTGACACAAGGAGATCCATAACTTCTTCAGGGGAACGAAAGTTAGAGAATGAGTTTAAGGAGAAATATATATCCGTGTATTTTAATAGGTGATTTTCCCACAGGTAAAATCCTCCGACACCGGGGGGAATGTAACGTACCTACCCACATCGGGCCGGCACGTCACAGGCACACAGATGCGGACGCACGCAACGCACACAGCGACAGGCGAGCCGCCCCCCCGACCGCCGGCCGAAACCAGTTCTAACCGGTCACAACCGACGCGCCGCGGCCCTATATAAACCGAGCCGGCCATAGTAACTTGAGCACTCATTCCCAAGTGCTCGCTGCGCAAGCAGTTCTCCCTCTCCCAGTGGCCCATGGTCGGTGTGATTACCCTCGCATTCGATAGTGGGTCATTTAACCCCTACGTCCCGCTAACATATTTCCTCCTGGGAATTGGGGGTTGTGGCGTGTGGTCGGCGTGGTTTCCCGCGTTCGATAGCAGGTCGCTCCACCCTCTTTCATTCCCTATTGAACACCCTGGTCGGCGTGGTTTCCCGCGTTCGATAGGGGTGGTTCCCCCCCCTGGAATTCGGGAGTCGTGGTTTGTGGTCGGTGTGATTACCCTCGCATTCGATAGCAGGCTACTTCACCCCCAATTCATCCCGCTAACACTACCCCGTAGGAATCCCGATTATTAACCCTTTGATCAATACGGTCCCCGTAAGGGACTCGTTCCCCGTCCCGTAAGAGGGGCACCCGTAGTCGCCCATATAGCGCCGCTTCACGGCAGCTCGCGCGCGCCTAAAACCCGAACCCGTGGGTCCGTTCCGTACCCTTAATTCTATCCCACGCGTGTTCAATCCGTTCCGGCACCCCGTGTGGTGTTACCGCTATCCTCCTACAGAATCACCAAACGTCAGCGCGGCTTTCGCGCCACGTTTCCGTTTTGCGCCTCTATAGGTGCATCCCGTTTACCAGGGCCCTGCAGCCTGTCGCTGGGGGCGTTCGGGCCATACCGTTAAAACCAGGGGTAGTTGAATTAGTGCTTGTAAATCATATGTTAGCTCATAAGGTGTCCTAGCATAAGTAGCTATAAGGAAACATTGTATTAGATGGTAATAAATAACTAATTGTTAAACCCTATCCGTATTTGGTATTTATCCTCCCACTAGAATCACCCTTAGGCTCGATCAAACCCTGTCATACCCTTCAGGTAACAGGGATTTTATGCTGAAGACAGTGGTCGGGGTTCGACTCCCCAGCAACCACCTCATCACAAGGTGATGTCGACTATTGAAATCATACTATTATTATAAAGAAGAAATGTTTGTAAGTTTGTGAGTTTGTTTGTAGAGGTTATCTTCGGAACTACTGATCCGATTAAAAAAATCTTTACCACCAATATAAAGCTTCATTATGCCTGAGTGACATAGGCTACAACCCGTGCGAAGCCGGGGCGGGCGCTAGTAAATAATAAATCGATTTGCTTACCAAAGGGATATCCAAAATATATTTTCTAATAGGTATTCATTTTTAGGCAGGAAACTTAGTTTTTCATCTTGAAACTATTTGCTATTTAATTGTGGTTACATTGGAAATTTAAATCCCTGAAAAAAATTATATTATTATTAATATTGTAACAAAACTAATTAGTAACTTTAAAGTGGCAATGGCAAGAGCCGCTAATGTAGCCGATATGTTTATTATGAGACGATGTCCAGCAGTGGGCTAGTTGTGGCCGAGATGATAAACGATCATTTTCAAGTTTAAGACTCAATTCACACTAGTGCTGATCCCCATCAGCGAGGCAAGCCTAGAGTGAAAGTTTCTTATATTTATCCTAAAACGCATTTGTAGTACTCGTAATTAATACATTAGGTGTATTCTAGGGGAAGAAGCGGTGGTGGCCGAGTGGTAGGGCGCCCGCCTGTGGATGCAAAATCCCAGGTTCAAATCCTACCGGGCTACATGAGTTTGTATACCAATCTGACTCATGGTAGTTTTCATCGACCACCACTTGCTTCCGGTGAAGGAAAACATCGTGAGGAAACCTGCACTCTGGTAGTGTGTGAAATGGAGAAGGCAATGGCAAACCACTCCATTAAAATTGCCAAGAGAGTCATTGTACATATGTATTTCATTCCATATAATGACCACGACCCTCAGTCATGAGGAAATACGACTAAAGAAAGAAATTTCTAGGGAAAATATAACAGAATTTCATATTGTAGCTGTTCTTTTATTATTATTTTTTACAAATTTATTAGCTAGTAATGTCCCACTTCTGGACAAAAGCCTTCTCTAATTTCCTCCACACATCTCTCAGTTCTAGCTTTTAACATGAGTATAAAAAATATTAAAGAAGGCGTTCAAGTCTAATGACTATACTTATATGTAGACGACAATGGAAAAGGATAAAGCTGGATATTCCATAACTTTGGCGAACTTTTACATGTATGTAAAGGTAAATTGATAATAATAATATAATATTTCTTACATCGTTATTTTGTAGTTCTGTAGCTTTGTCTTTTCTAAAAAGTCAATAAGTATTTCTTGTATTTCTCCTACGATTCCTCGCGGGGTCTGAAATAACAAAGTATTGTAATTATACTTGAACGCCCCTTAAGTTATTACAAAGTTAAATTAACGGTTCTAGAATAACATTACAACAAACTAATCGATCCAGCTAGTAGAAAGAGGTTACCTGACCTAGCAAATCAGATTAAAATACGAATTCCTGGATGTACAATCAGCAATTGGACTTTCACGTCACCTATGACCAATTTTCAATAAAATCATAATTCTTGCTATAAACTCGAATATTTAACACTAAGGCATTATTTTAGTAAAGGTAAAACATAGCCAATGAGGAGAGAAAAAGATTGGGAATAAGTAATGGTAATTTTAGTAACAAATGGGGACGGCTAAATTTATGATGACAACTCACCATTATGACTCTAACTCTCTGTTCTGGCTTCAAGCACGTAGTATGTTTGTATATAGGGCACGCTTTAGACTCGCATTGCGTCGGATCATTAGGGCGCAATTTTTCTTTGCCCTTAGGGCCTTTCTTGTCACCTCTCTTACAGCATTTACTTTTACAGCATTTACTTTTGCAGGCAATCGCAGCGTGGAGTATGGTCAGAGCGATTAGGAAGAAGAAGAGGAGAAAACGTCTGAGACGCATGCTGAAAGAGACGGAAAAATTAGTGATCACTATAGATACCTTTGTCCAACTTTGCTGCCAAGCGACGTAGATGTACATTCATCAGTTTCAATGTAAGCTTCAGGGGGGGTCAGGTTTCTCTGCACCTGACTGCACGTCGTCGATTAGCAACAATGTTGGAGTCTACATTGTCAGTTGGACTAATGTGTATACCTATATGGCATCAATCACACATCACGCTGGTTGTCAAAAAGCTTGGAAATAAATGCAAAGCTCAGTTTACGGTAGGTACGCGTGCTGTACGATCATTATGTTAGTTTTTGTTTGTATCCACGTGTGGCGTACCTCCACCATAGTTATTTCCAAAATATGTAATATTGTTTTTATTTAATAATTGTTTTTCGTGTGGAAATATTGACCCGTGTTAATTTAGTCCTAGTTTAGATACGTCCCAGTTTACGTATATTTGTACTTTCACTTTAATATTATGATCTTTTCAGTCTGACCTTACTCCACTCGACTTGATAAACTTATGAAACTAAGCATACTTTTCGGAACTCATAGAAATTTCTGACTTTTCATTGCAGAAAAAATATACAAAAAAGTTGGATCGTCATGCTGCTTACCCGTCGTGGGTATGGTTTAATACAAGGATCAGGTTAGTCCTTCTTCAGGTAAGGGCTGTGCTTGTTGATTTTGCAGGTCCCTTCACCGCAGGGTCGGCAAGGACCACCTCTGGCATAGTTCCTGCGAGCGGTCTTAGATTTACAGGCGAGGGTCGCCTGGAGTAAGGTCAGCATGATCAGGAAGAATTGTGTGAAACGCATACTGGAAAAAATATCAAGTAAGTAAACTATTTCCAACATCAAATTTACAAATATCTAATCACTTTTTTATTGAAATTAACATATCATCCAAACATGCGAGGTTTTGACATTTTTGACAAAAAGATTGCATTCTACCTTAGATTAATACGATTTTAGCATTTTATAAACCCTAAAACTCTACGAAAAGGGATGAAAAGCAGCAACAGTTGAAGTAACTAAGTAGCTTTTGGTCTGTGTCTGTTTCAATATCAATTTGAGGGAATCCGTCTCTACTATCCATAACGAATTAAATAAAGGTGGATGTTACTTGATTCGCCTATTTACTGGAATTCATTGTAATGCTTCTAATAAATATTTCAACAGTTCACAATAAATCAATCATTTACTTATTTCTTCAGATAAGTAGTACATGGTGTATAGGGCAGAAATATAGCGCTCTATGCTGCGCCATTTGGCATACAAAATTTAATTTCAAGTAGTACCTATGTACCCATGCTACTATGAGTCAGAACTACATCTGCTTTACGCTTTACGGTAAAGTTTTTTACCCAGACACGGTTACAGTAATAAAAAAAATAGTCAGTACATACCTTTTTTTGGAAAATCAACGGAGGAAGTTTAAAATTGAAATGATCTAAAACAGTTTTGTTACAACTGGTTCATAGTTAATTATCTTGTATGCCGAAGAAAGACGACGACTAGCTGTTTTATTTGGTTTTGCTTTGGAGGTATGTATGTTGTATATCGAGACTGCTATGTGCAGGAACAGGAGGACGAACTCGTTTATGATAATCATAGTGACCAGCTGCAACAAAGGAATAGGTATCATATGAACAATTTTTTATCTATACTATCTAAGTATATTTTCTAGGATGCCACACGTTATATTTTTATTATATATAGATTTTGAATGTGTCATTTGTTTGTTAATTTTACTTGTTTCTTTTTCTTTTAATTATTTATTTGTATTCTCGCAAATCTATAGGTATATCTATATACTTATATAAAACAAAAAAGCCGGGTCAACCAATTTGCATTTTGTCACTCAGTAACTGCTAAACCGAATTACATGAAATTTGGTAAACGGGTAGCATATAACCTGGAATACTTACCGAGTAGTTTATTAGGTAGGTAGTTTTTATTCCAAAATACTTACAGGGCTAGTAATAAAATAACCTCACTGAAATTAAGTGACATTATTTTATTTGCAGGTTTCCTAACGATGTAAGACCTGTACACTAGCTGTCTTCTTATCTAATCTAATACTTATATAAAATTCTTCCTTAATAAGTGACTGACAGACAACGTACAGTAAAACTAATGGGCGTAGGAAGCTAAAATTTGGCATGTAGGGTCCTTGGGGACTTTACGGGAGCAAGGATGTCCCGAAATTTCCACGGGAACAAAGTCCCAGATCCATGCTACTGTATAATAAAATGTAGGTACATCTATATAATTAAATAATATTCTATTGTTCTAATTAAATTAAGGTGAAAGCCAAGCTTTGGCTGTCCATACATTTTGTTCTACAGCAATGCTCTAAACTTCGTTAATGATTCTCATAATAAAATCGAATTTCCAATTCTTATGAAGTAATTGTGCTCTCATGTTGAATTTAACATAATAATGTATAATAATTTACGAGAAAAACGGCATTTAAAATACGACAAAAATTGAGATTCTTGTTGATGTGTGCGTAATATTTTGTGACATTTAGGGGCGACGTCTAGCAGATTTATTACAAACTACTGACTACTGCTATTTATATTAAAGCACTTTGAGACCTAAATGCATGCTACCTCGATGTTGCTTGCCTTGACAGCGCCATCGGCTGTACGTGAAAAACAAAAGAAAATCATGAAATGCTAAAAAATTATAAAATAGCAAGTTTCAATATTAAATACAATTTAGGGTTCAATATACTTATTTTTATGAAAGATTTTTTATGGTGAAATTTAAATTTGATTACTGGGACTTTTGGATATCAAGACAGGCTATCTAAATATGACATCTGGACATCACCTGTACATCTGGATGTGATGTCCTGGACTTTATGTCCTGCTGTCCAGGTTTTCGTATCCACATGACCAGACTCCCACGTCTTCAAATTTATATGTGCAGGTGATGTCCAGATGTCCAGGTCTTCAGCTCCACATTTTCAGATCTTCATTTCCAGATGTTCAGGTGATCATCTCCTGAAGCTTTGGTCTTTATATTCAGCTGTCCAGCATTTCATATGCACATGACCAGACACCCAGGTCTTCACATCCAGATGTCAAGATGTCATATTCAGATATCCCTGCCTTCATATTCAAAAGTCCCAGTTATCAAATTTAAATTTCACCATAAAAAAAATCTTTCATAAAAATACGTACTGAACCCTAGATTTAATATATTACAACAAGCTTGCCATTACGTATATGACTGGACTGGAATATTTGTGCGAATTCATCTCAGGCATTCATCGATACGTTGTTGCCGATCTGTGCGAGGTGTAAGATGGCAACGTTGCTTTTTTTACCCAAAAAGATAATTCTTTTTACAATCATAAGTTTCGTTCTGAAACTTAAACAATTTAATTTTGAAAATACTTTTATCAAAAGACATTATAGTAGGTAGATATTATACACGTATATATTATACAGTTTCAAAGAAAACAAATATTACTGATTAATTATTTTTTAGTTTGCATTTCACAACATGTTTTCTGAACGTCTAATTTAATCCTAGAACTTCTAGGGCTCGAAGTATCGATACTTTGAATTATCGATAAAGTCGAGGTGGGCTCGACCTCCGTGATTTATATTAATTATTTTTTTTTTCCGATTTTATTTAAATACATTTCATTGAAAGTGTGATTATGTATTGACCGTTGACAGTGCTGAATCTAATCGATCAGATTCGGATAAGTATTAACAAATTATCAATTAAAATGTAAATAAGGTACCTGTGTATTACTTTTTCACTTTATGCATAAAATACGCATTTATTATTTGCAGATTTATTTTTACACGACTGACCATAAAAGGAGTGTTATTTACACGACTGACCATAAAAGGAGTGTTATGTTTTCAGGGTTCATGTATGTATGTAAGTCTGTATGTAAGTTTCTTTATTCCACCATAAGTCCTGAATGGCTTAACAGATTTTGATGTGAGAGGTATTTTTAGATTCCTTGCATTCCTCCGAGTGACATAGGCTATATGACGTCATCATAAAAACAAAATGGCGGATTATATATGCGATAAATAGCAGACCAAAAAACAATAAAATTTGATCAATCTTATCGAGTGGGGTATCAAATTAAAGGGCTTTAAAAGGCGATTTGAAAAATGTATATTACTTATATGTTTGTAAATAGTTATACTTTTTGAGTAAAAACTTGTCAGTCGTGTTTTTTATTTTTAATAATTAGCTTGTTGCATATTTAAAAACGATATTAATTTATATCAACAATAAAAGATATCGATATTCGTCGTGGTATCGATGTAAGTCTACACTATATACATATCTATCTCATGGAAGTAGTAAGTACTTTGTACAACTGGAAGGTTCACTGAGACCCTAGAAAAGCGAGCCGAAAGAGAGGCTCGAAATCGTGGCGCGTCCCTTTCTCATGTAAGTAAAGTACTTTGTACAACAAGGTTCTTAGGAGCCGAAAGTGACCAGAAACCACATGTCACATGTCATGAGTCAGTAGGAAGGCAATTGAGCCTACTTTCGCATGTGAGTTGTGTGAAGTCAAAATTACGCTCGTTTGCGCTCTTACGCCTCTACAATTACGCTACTAGAATAATATGTAGCTATTCCATAGGTTCAATAAAATATAGTACTATTTATAAACTAAGTAAAATAATACTCAAGTTAAAAAAACGATTTATTTAATAACTTAAACGTTATTGTTTATTTTATTTACTTATTGGGGACGCCAGCGCAAGCTCCAGACGGGTGATCAGTCCACTCATGCCGGGACCATTTCACCCAATTCCCCGAGACCCGTATGTATAGGGTTTTGAGTCACCTGGTAACTCACGTTGGTGGCGACCCACTGAATCTACCTGTTACTTTGCAGGATTTTAATAACTGCCCTATTGTTATGTCGCTCAGATCATCCTCAGATATGGCGTCTGAGCCCAATACTTCTCTCCTTGCAGCAGCGTAAAGCTAGTTTAATAATCCGCCCGGTAATCCTCAGGTTGGAAATGTAAGCTAAGTACATATTACGAGTTATTAGTTAATTTCCCACGAAACATCCCAATCCATTTTTTCTTAATTCTATATTTGCGGTAATCTGAAAAAAAAAACTTTGTTAGGATACATTTATTTTCTTTATAATTATTATGTAGTCACCCTACTACCAGAAATGAAAACTTACCCGTGGAAGGAAATCCCACAACCTGGGTATGATTTCTTTATTGCAACCTCTAATAGCACAACATTTATTAACCATTCTCAAACTCCAATAATAATAATTATTAAAAACAATTAAATTCACCCGCTACAGAAAAAAAGCAGCCATTTTGTTTAATTTGTGTTGCTAGTGTATTGCAAATATTTACTATTTCCATAACTAGAAAGTTTTTCATGCTATTACGCCCTTAGTACACTGACGCGTTCGCATGCGAAAGCGATTCGCTGCGAAACGCTTGCGATTGCGAAACGTCTGCGATACACTACCGGTTTTTATATGGCATGTTTTGCAGAATGAAATCAAGAATTTATATTTTAATATATTGGTGTATATTTTTGCACGTCGCATCGCATTGATTTCTGATTACATGATGTATTGTGAAGCGAAACATGACATTAGCGAATCGCCTACGTCGTCATTGTAACAGCTACTTCGCAGCTACGTGCGAACGTACTGATAAGGATGCAACTATACTAATCTCGCTTAGTTTGAACGAGACACAGCATATACGAAACGCTCTCATCCAACTGACAAGTTTTTTGAAGTTTCGTTGCCGTATGCGAACGCGTGGGTGGACTAAAGGCGTTATTAATTAACTAGCTGTTGCCCGCGGCTTCTCCCGCGTGAGTTTCGCTTAGATGAAAAATATTTTTGTGTTCCAAACTGTAGTAACCTAAATTCCAGTACCTACTCAAAATTTCAGGTTATCCAATTATATTAGGTACTCGTAGTACAGTCACGGTGTTAAAATGAATCAAAAGTGATATTTCATTCAATAAACGATCTTCATCTGCTCGTTATCTACAATTTCCCGTGTACCACCACTCCCACCCCGAGTCCCTCTTTGTCTTATCCCGTGTCCTGGCTATTTATACGTCAGTAGAAAATGCTCATTAGGTTGATCGACATTTGCTAAGGCCCCATTTCCATTTATTTTATAGAGTAGCTGGTCTTTTGGAGTTCTTCATCACATGTTCCATAATCTTCAATTTTTATACGTCAGTAGAAAATGCTCATCAAGTTGAACGACGTTTGATAAGGCGCCATTTCCATATATGTAATAGTGTAGCTGGTCTCTTGGAATTCTTCATCAGATGATCCTGATCTTCGATTTTTATACGTCAATAGAAAATGCTCGTCAGATTGATAAACTTTTGCAAAGGTACCATTCAATTCAATTCAATTCAAAACATTTATTGCAATTCAGATTATACAACAGTTCTCTTAAATAAGTAAATACTGTTATCATTTTGGTACAATATGAACCCTGTCGGGTGCGCAATAGTAACAAGAGGGGAGCGGCAAGCGGGTCTTTGATTTTATGTAACTATGCTATATGCTAATTATATATTTAAGTCATTCAATTTCTTTATCATTAAAAAACTCTTCTATTGTGTAATAAGCTTTTTTAGCAAGTATCAATTTAAATTTTTTTTATAAATATGGATTCTTTTTTCTGCTCTTAAGTATTCAGGTAAATTATTATATATTTTTGAGGTCATTATTAATGGGCCGGAACGAACAATTTCTAATTTTGATAAAGGTACGACCAATTTATTTTTGTTCCTCGTTGGATAGCGGCGCGGCAGGTCATCATTTTTTATATAATATTTGGGGTATTTACGTACAAATTTGCAGGCTTCTAAAATATATATACTCGTTAAGGTTAGTATTTTTAGGTTTTTAAAGTGTGGTTTACAGCTTTCAGTCGGTTTTTATATTACAGATTATTCGAATGCATTTTTTCTGAAGTATAAGTAGTCTGTCCGCGTCCGTGCTGTTTCCCCATAATATAATCCCATAGGATAACCATGAAAATGCATACGCGTAGTAGGCCGTTATCGCTGTCTGTTCATTAGTAGATTTTTTCAATTCTCTAAGTGCATAGGTAAATTTCAATAGTTTTAAGGCTATCTTGTCAACGTGAGCTTTCCAGTTCGTATGCGTATCTAGGACTAAACCGAGCAGCTGGAAGGTACTCACACTTTCCAGTTTTATACCGTTGTAGCAAAAATTTATACTAAGGGGGCCTTTTGGTGTGGTCTAAATTGAATAAGTTTTGTTTTGGAGAAATTTATTTCTAGATTATGGTCAGATAGCCATGATACAACTGTGTCAATAGTTTGGGTTAGTATTTGATTTAAATTGTCGTGTTTTGTACAAGGGGTCAGTAATGATATGTCATCTGCGAATAGCACACATGTCTGGTTTAATGATTTAGGCAAATCATTTATATAAATTAAAAATAACAAACAACCGACGACACTTCCTTGGGGAATAGAACATTTAACGGAGTGAGCGTCTGATCTCACCGAGGATATAGTCCCTGAGTTTTGATCATAGTTTTCTATTTCCACATATGTTTCCCGATTTTCTAGGTATGACCTGAACCATGCGTGAGCGATTCCTCTTATGCCTATCCCGTGGAGTTTATTTAATAAAATGTCGTATTGAACTTTGTCATAAGCTTTCGTCATGTCTAACATAATACCTATAGCATATTTTTTAGAGTCAAATAATTTTAATATTTCTTGAATATAATTATAAGTTGCTAATGTCGTTGATCGATTTTTTCTAAAGCCGTTTTGGTTATCGTCAAATATATTAAATTTTTCACAAAATTTATAAGTTTGATTACCTATTGCCTTTTCAAAAATTTTCGATGCGGTGCAGGGGATCGCGATAGGCCGGAAATTTTGAGCGTCAGTTTTTTTACCTTTTTTATGGACAGGTTTCACCAAGGACTTCTTTAAGACATCTGGAAAAGTACCTTCTGCGAAGGATTGATTAATAAGTAGCGTGAAAGGCAATGTAAGCTCGTCCGCGCACTCTTTATATAATACAGGAGGTATTTCATCTACACCACAGCTAAGGTTGGGTTTTAAACTGTTCAATATTTTGTTAACATCCGATAGTTCCAAAGGCCGCAAATACATGGAGTTCTCGGGCGGGTGCAGGACGGGCCGGCCGCGGGGGGGCGCAGTGCCGCTGCCGCTCGCTGGTATCATCCCCACCGATGCAAAGTAGTTATTAAACGCGTTGGCAACTAACTTAGGATCCGACGTAAGATCATTATGGATCTTCAATTGGATGTTTTGTCTGTCAAGTTTTTTGGATTTGTTAGTGCGTT
This sequence comes from Ephestia elutella, assembly GCA_018467065.1. NCBI lineage: Eukaryota > Metazoa > Arthropoda > Insecta > Lepidoptera > Pyralidae > Ephestia > Ephestia elutella. The sequence continues at coordinate 1,283,967 of CM031590.1, forward strand.
CTTTTACGATATTCCAAATTGTTTTAACGATATTATTTGAGTTTTTAACTCTTTTTATAAATTCTAGTTTTTTAGATTTTATTACAGTTCTTTTTAAAGTCTTTTCGTATTTTTTGTAGTATTTTTTAAGAATATCATTATTTGAACTGTTAATTAAAGTTTTTAATAATCTTTTATTTTTACATGAGATTTTAATGCCTTTGGTGAGCCAATGTTTTTTCTTATGCGATTTTATTTTTATAATTTTTTTAGGAATACAATTATTTAATATTTTATTTATTGTAATGTCAAAAGAATTATAGTTTTCATTTATATTTTGGTCAATTTTTATTATTTTATCCCAACAAATATTTTTTAGTTCCGTTTTAAATTTTAAAATATTTTCTTGGTTAAATATTCTTATTTCTTTTTTTCCAGGTTTGTCTTGGTTTGTCTTTTATTTGTGAATGGATTTTTATAGTTACGCTTTTTATGGTCCGAAAATCCATTGTCTACTACTTCAGCGTGCAAGTTATTATCCAAAAAATTACAATAAATGTGGTCTATACAGGTTGATGTTTTTTTTAGTTATTCTAGTTGGGTCTTTTATATGAAGAGTAAAATTATGTTCTGCCATGAGGCTGAGCAGTCTTTTTGATTCTGTATCATTTTTTAGAGTATTGATGTTGAAATCACCTCCTATTATAATACGTTTTTGACTATATTTTATGGCTAAGTACTTTAAAATCTTTTCCAATTGCACAAGAAAATCATTTACCCGCTTATCGTTCCAATATAACAAAACTAATAATAAATTACGATCACTAAATTCGATAGCACACAATTCTACCAGAAATTCGATTGTCATGTCCATAATATCCTTTCTCTCGATATACTGTACATCTTCTCGCACAAGAATGCAAACCCCACCTCTGTCGTGTTTTTGCCGGCAGTATGCACTTGCTACGCGATAATGATTCACGTGTATGAGTTCCAGTTTCTCCGCTGTTAGGTGGCTTTCGGATATACAACATGCGTGATAAATATTTTGCGATTGGTCAAGGAATGCTTCAAATAGTGTTCTTTTATTCCATATACTCTGCATGTTTTGGAAAAATATATGTATATTAGTAGTGTCTGCGTGAGGGGCGAAAGGAATTAGGTGAATGGTTTTGGCTTGTGTCTGCAGTAGTTGTGGTGTGTGAAGTTGATGCTCGGTAAGTAGAATGGTGCGGTGATTGTTCTTCGAGGCTAATATTTTTTGTGAACGTTGGTTTGATGTTCTGTTTGTATTTTGGATGTTCAGATTTGTAACTTTATCCTGTGTATTACTGGACAATCTTTTTCGGTTCCTTTCTTCGATTGTTTGCTTATCAAGCAATTTAGATACATATAGTCCCGTATTTTTTGAAGTATTTGACGTTATTTAATATATAATTTGTCATCCGTTTACTGATTAATTCCACACGTAGTGGTCGTCGCAGTCCTCTAGCTCCAAGTCGTCGTATTTCGTCAATATAACCTGTGAGGTCTATGTGTAAGATGTCCCTAAATGCGTGAATAATTCTATATTCTATGTCTTGCTCCCGTTCACCTGTGTATTCATTTAAACCATATAGTACGAATATGTTTGCGCTGTTGGTGATGTTTGATATTTCCGGACTAATTTTTTTGATTATTTTCTCCTAATATCTCGGAATTTTTCCTTTTAAGTTCTTCAATTTCATTTCGCAGTTTTGTGTTCTCTATTTCTATTTTTTTCACTTTTTCGTCAATATCTAATATTTGTTTGTCCTGTGTAGTTTGATGTTTTTGAATAGTGTCAGTTTTTTTGGAGAATTCCTTCTGTAGCTTTGAGGCGACTGTGTTTATTTCGCAAGTCAGTATACTTTTGATGTCAGCTAGGATGGATTGTTTGTTTTTTTCCAGTTGCTTTTCGAGTAGTTGATTTATACTATGGAGTGAAATTGTGTTCCCGTCGAGGTTGTCCGGGTGATTTGAGTAGTTTGGTGTTTGTATCTTCGATGATGTACGTGTATCATTTGTACTTTGGTTGTGTGTTGTCTGTGTAGTGTGTTCATCAATCGACATGTTAGTATCATCTAGCATGCATTGGTTTTGTTTCCTGACAGGTGTGTTGTCGTTCTTAGTACGTCTTGTGATGTTTTCGCATAATGGGCAGTGCCAAGTTTGTGTGTAACGATTTTTGTTTGTCATATAATGGGATGTAGACATATTGACACAGGCAAAATGATACTTATCTTGGCATACTGAGCATTTAAGCATTTCTCCAGGTTTGATTACATGCTTGCAGCCTGCTGCGCAGGTTGCCGTTAGGTCAGAGCTTGACATATTTATTTACACTGTCCTTTTGGACGCAAACACACACACTACACAGCTTTTTGAAAATAACACAGATTGATATCAAATACGACTGAATTTTCGAAGGTTTTACTATTTATATCAATTAAAAACTTGTAACAGATTTGCGTTCGATCTTTCGCGGTCGGGCCGAACTACCCTCTCTACCCTCTCTACCATTTCCATATTTCTTATAGTTTAGCTGTTCTGATAAGGTTCTTCATCAGGTGTTCCAGTTTTCAAAATTAATTATAGCCTAAGTATATGTTGCCAGGCAGCTATACAACAAAAAAAGTTTCATTCAAATCCGGCCAGTAGTTTTTGCGTGAAACGCGTACATACATAAAGACAGACAGACAGATAAAAAATAAAAAATAAAAATTTTTGCTTTCTATTATTCTTTTTAGTGTCTATCTATTTCAGTAAAAAATACTGCATGTACAGACAAAATATTTTTACTGTTTTATTATATGTAGAGATTTCTTCCAATATGTTGCCTAATGAATATGATTTCAAGTAATAGTTGTATCTAGATGGTATCTAGTAAATAAATAAGAAATACTTACACAACGAATTTCCATTGATTCATTGTAAACGTTTTCTACTAAATAGAAGTAAATTCTTAACATAGCAACTGAGTGAAAGGGACACAATGACGGGAAAGTGATTCTCTTTCGGGCACGTTTTTTATTTTAACTATGATTATTTTAAAAACAGTACTATTGACTTCAACATTAAGTTCATTTTTGTTTGTCACGGATTTTGAAGTAAACCTTCCAGTTGTACAAAGGTACTTATTACTTCCATGACATATATATCTACTAGCGTTGCAGGACTATCGATAGTATTGACACGTGTCAAATGTCAATACTGTGGCAGGAAATGCACAGCACAAGAGTGTTTCTTTATACACTACTTCTGTAATACAAAAACAAAAACTGAAACACAGGTTTGTCGTGATGAAGAATTTATCATTACCATTCATCATTCCAAGCAATGAAGGAGTCATCATGAATAATGACTGCAATATTTAACAATTTATGTTGGAATAGAATAACTATACCTAATCTTTTGTTTTCTTTAATAAAAAAAGTTCGGAAAATAAATTTCCACTTCATTACTAAAAATAAAAGTCAACAATATGTACTATTTAGTTTTATTAAAAAAAAATATAATTCTAGTCATACAATTCAATAGAACATTATGACCATAACGTCTGCGGTGCTGCTTGCTGATCGATTTTTGAAAATGGATGTTCGAACTATTGCTAGATTTGTGTTGGGAATCTAAGAGGTGGTGAAATCCAAACTGCTGAAATTATTGGTAGATAGGTATTTTATTACAGTTTCTTATTACAAATTATGATTTTGCACTACTGAACTAGTGCCTCTCCATTACTGAAGGTTGGCCGTCAGATTCGCAAACTCTTCTCTGTTCGTCGCTAAGCGAAACAGCTCCTCAACCGTGGTGACTCTGGTCCACTCACATATGTTTCTCAGCCATGATTTTTTGCGTCTTCCAACACATCTCTTGCCTTCTATTTTTCCCATAAGTTGAAGCAGCTGATATCTGTTGTGTCGCAAAACGTGTCCCAAATATTCAACTTTGCGCTTTTTGACAGTTTGCAACAAAAGTCTAGACATTGCAACGCGCTGGAGGACTTTTTCGTTGCTGAGTTCAATTGATACGAACTTGAACTACATAGGTACCTATATTAATTCTCATAAATATATTTTTTTGCTTTCTTACAAAATATGACAATGATAAGAGAAGAAATTATAGGTTATTTTTAGCTCTTTGTATTTTTTAAATTTCTTTTTCTTTTTTCTTATGCTGCCAGCCAGTCCGATTGGCATTATTGTAGTTAGACACTCTTTTGAAATAAGTGCCATCTAGTAGCGTATTTTTAAATTTATAACAAAGCTTTGCGCTATATTTAATGTCATTTTGAAAGCTCTCGTCGTAGTGTGAGTGAGTGTAGAGATACGAAGATTCATGGCAGATTCTATTCTAAAGCTTTTTTTTCATTATGTTGACTGAAATATAATCGTAGGCCATAAAATAAATAAAATAGTATGTTTACCGCTCGCCAATTCAAAATGTTTGCCTATAAGTACTGCAACAACGCAACAAAAAAAATAAAACGGAAAATGTTGCTATCAACGCCATCCAGCGGAAATTGTTCAATGAACAGCCCTTCGCTTTATCCTTAAATACAGTTAGGTAGTAATAGAATTGGTATTTACGGTTATTTCTTGGGCTCTTTTTTACAATTTGGGTCGGGGTCGCTGCACGTAATGTACTTGGTGGACTGGCAGCCCAGACAGGACTCGAGGTAGGACAGCAGCAAGGTAACCAGAAGCACCACCACTTCTTGTAGGAGCTCTGTTTCCATCACTTTCCACCTGGCCAGTTAGAATCGTTAAAGTATGGAGATGTACTTAGCTATACATCCATACTATCCATACTAATATTATAAATGCGAAAGTTTGGATGTGAGTTTGTGAGTTTGTGAATTTGTGAGTTTGTGAGGATGTTTGTTACTCAATCACGCAAAATCTACTGGACGGATTTCGATGAAATTTGGTACAGAGGTAGATAATGACCTGGAATAGCACATAGGCTACTTTTTATCCCGGGAAAAAGCACTGTTCCCGTGGGAAATTCACGCGGGCGAAGCCGCGGGCAAAAGCTAGTAGATTATACATATGATTATAGTCCGCCATTTACATGTTTTTTGTAAAAAAAAAATATGAAGTTCCTGAGCTTCGATGTTATTTTTTAGTTGCAAATAAACAAACGTTGAGATCACACGTCGCTTTTACCTAAAATAATTCCCATAAAGCAAAGTCAACCTTCATAGCCACCACCAGATTTTCAGAAGTACAATACAGTTGGTACAATGCTAAGTGCATCATTTCCTAGCTTCCATTCTTATATTATAAACGCGACTTTATGTGCGACTATAAGTACATATAATAAAACAGTAAAAATATTTTGTCTGTACATTTAGTATTTTTGACTGAAATGGATAGAGGGACACCTAAAAAGAATAATAGAAAGCAAAAATATTTTTTTGGAAATATTTGTCTATCTGTCTACTGGACGGATTTGAATGAAACTTTTTTTGTTGTAAAGCTATTAAGCCTGGGCAACATATAGGCTATAATTGATTTTGAAAACTGGAACACCAGATGGAAAATCAAAAAACAGCTAAACTACGAGTATAAGAAATATGGAAATGGTACCTTTGCAAAAGTTTATGAATCTGACGAGAATTTTCTGTTGACGTATAAAAATCGAAGATCAGGATCATCTGATAAAGAACCCCAAGAGACCAGCTACACTATTACATATATGGAAATGGCGCCTTAGCAAAAGTCGTTCAACCTGATGAGCATTTTCTACTGACGTATAAATATACATATATTCCCGCGGGACACGGGATAACCAAATAGCTGAAATTTTGAGTACTGAAGTTTATTAGGTTACTACAGTTTGGAACAAAAGGTTTATCATCTAAGCGAAACAGCCGCGGGCAACAGCTAGTGTTTGATATTGTTTATTTTTTTTTTATAGGAAGACCAATAGCTGCCAATGAATATAAATTCGAAAGTCAGTCTGTCTAATCTGTTACGCTAAATTTAATGCACTTAATAGAGAATACTTAAGGTTAAAATTAAATGGACAAAAAGCGGCCTTATTCGCTGTAAGCAATTTCTTCTAAGTGGAAATGGTTTTCATGCTGTCCCGCATACCCTCTCCGTATATAGGTAAGAAATAATATCAGTAGGTATAGAATATACTTATTTACTACATGGAAAGCGTGATACGACGAAAAGCGAAGCATAGGACATCCGGCTGCTAAGTGGGTCATCGATGTAAGCTAGGAGTATTGCTAGAAAAACTGGATTACAATAGCCCAGGATGGAGAAACTTGGCGTAGACAGAGGGAGGTTTATATTATACCCAGCAGTGAGTAGTAGAAAGCTGACGATGATGATGGTACACTCAGCGCGTTTACTCACCTTTGCAAGGCGGGTTAGGGCCACACACGAGTTTCTTCTTGCAACCCACGACGGATAGAACGAGCTCCACAACCACCAGAAATGTGACCGCGAACCAGCGACAAAATGACATTATATGGTTTCTGTGGAAAATATACTTATTTACTACACTCAGCGCTTACTCACGTGAGCAAGGCGGGTTTTTGGGGCCACAGACAACTTTCTTTTTGCAGCCCACGACGGAAAGGATGAGCTCCACAGCCACCAGAAATGCGACCGCGAACCAGCGACTAATTGACATTATATGGTTTCTGTGGAGCATAAAGGCCATTCTACTAATTAGCCCACTATCTAAACGTGGCCCAAAGGCCTGACTCAAAAGTCTGACTCTTGGCTCCGTCTACCCCGCTGCTACCCGCTTATTGAACGGCACAGCACAGCTTTGGCTTTTTGGATGCATACGGTTTGAAAGCTTTATATCACTTTATTTAAAGCACGCGAGAAGACCGGGTACGCGCCGTACGTACGACCCCTTGACCGCCTTTCTTGCAACGCTGTCCGTACATGAGAAATCGTACCAAATTTAAGAAGTGAAAAATGTCTATAAGTTTTAATGTCGCATTCGCCCAGAAAAGTCGAGATGGTGGTGTGCTGTAAAATGAGCAATTATTGCTCATTTTACAGCACAGCACCATCGACTCATCTCGACTTATTCAGCAATGCTACATGTGCAAAGCGATGAGTGATGCGACAGCAAACCAAACTGACATCAAATACGATGTTCTGAAATGTAGAAGTACGAAGCATGGTTTGTAAGTAGTTTTCGTTCGTTGCTTTTTTACACGACTGACCAAAAAGGAGTGGTTATGTTTTCAGGATTCATGTATGTATGTAAGTTTCTTTATACCAACATAAGTCCTGAACGGCTTAACAGATTTTGAGATGAGGTATTTTTAGATTCCTTGCATTTCTTCGAGTGACATAGGCTATATGAGTTGTCAGTCGTGTTTTTTATTTTTTAATAATTAGCTTGTAGCATTTCTTATCATATTCACCATTTCTGATACTTTATCATCTAGTATGCAGATTTCCTCACAATGTTTTCCGGAAGCAAGCGGTGGTTTATGAAAACTACCAAACATTAGTCTTACAAACTTTAAGGCACAAGCAGGATTCGAACCTGTGGTCTTTCGACTACGTTGTAGAATAAAAAATTGCATAAATTCATGTTAGCCATCGACTTTGGACATGTCATTCAGCTAGTATTCCAATCATACAAAGGATATATACTTATTGATTGCCTTTTACAGGAAGATCAAGGTCAACTTTGTATCTCCCAAAATTTCTGCTGCAGATTCGAGATTACACCGCTTTATTGATACACCAGTGTATCGACGATCGATAATTTAAAAAAAAATATTGCTAGACGAAGTGAATTTCTTTGAAAATAGGTAGTATTTTGAAACTCACCTATTGTAATAATTGGTCTTCTCTCTCCCCCTAATTCTGTTTATTTGGGTTTGGTTTGTTCATCACTCCATTTTAGTCCTGCAACCGAAAAATAATGATTTGAGTCATCCACCGCACGGAGCGATTAAAAAATCTAACTACACAAAACAAAATACGAACAACTAAACAAAGGTGGAATTTGACCCAAACCAAAACTTTTCGCTTGAGAACTAATTAAAACAAAAAGAAAGAAATAAAACAAAAAGAGTTAATTAAAAATATTTTATTCTAGTTACATTGTTTCTATAACATTTGGAGCAAGTACATAATAAAAAGTAAATGTTTCTCAAAATCAGTTAGAACATCTAAGTTGCATTGTGTTATAATGTTGTGACTTGCCGACTTTTTTGGGTGTCTTCCTGCATCAAAATTTGTAGGGTCCTCTTTTGCATGGAGCCTTGCCCTTGCAAGGGATCTTCTTCCTGCAGCAGCAGCTTGAAGCATAGGACACGAACATCGAGAGCAGGATGAAGAGGAAGCTATAGAGGCGGCTGGCATCGACTTTGGCCATTTTGGACCTGAAATAGTTTGTAATTTATTAGTGAAAAGTCCAAAAACTTTGCTCAAATTTGGCATTGAAAATTTCGAAGACAATGTTACCAACTTGGCTGTAATTTGGCATGTATGCGTGTTGTTAGTTAAAGACACGGCCTCGGACATAGGATTCCCTTTTTCTAATAGAAAAAATGCTGAAGAAAAATGAAAACTTTGAATATAAGCACAAGTTATGTTTATGAATGCATCCCTAAATGAAAACGCCCACCAAGCATTAGTTCGAGAGAAATGGAGAGCTACAGTTCTGCGCATCTCCAAACAGCATGCCTGACCACGACTGCTCTGTCAAGAGCATACAAAGAAGAAGATGTTTATGATTCCGTATTTGTAGGTACCTACATAGTGGATGACGAATGCTATAAGAAGTATCAAATAAAGATAAGTAATCAAAATTAAAAACAAAATCTTCAAGTGTGTAATTAAATAAGACTGTAATTTTTTTTGTGTGCAAATAAGTATTCTTGTTGTTGTTGACTACAGGTACAGAGTCACCACCATCATTGTTTTGCCCAAAACTTCCAAAACGACTTCTATCTAAAATAATGTTTATAAGAAACGATCAACTTAAGAAGTTACAGCAAAAAACTAACCTGAGTTACTTGCTGCAAGGATTGGGCGTTCTGCAAGCTATGTAGACTTTCTTTGTGCAGCCGGTCACGTGGCCAATGAAGAAGACCAGGGCAGTGAGGATCAGCCAAGCGGTGCTGTGGGAGAGTTCCATGGTTTCAACGCCTAGCCATGGCGTCAGATTGGTTCTCCTGGAAAAAATCTCCCTACCTAACTGTTCCCAAGAATTATCAGTTAAACACCAGAATACAGACGCGAAATATGTTAAAGTAAAAAAGGATAGTTACATTGTCGCGTCACGCTGACCAGACCATCTAGGGATCTGGTCAAAATATTATGTAACTTTTGTTGTCGCCTTACTTCTAGTGTTTACAACTGAACTGCATTGTTGCACTGAACATATTTTTTGGTTTGAGTCAAATTCTTTTACTAACTACACCAGTTTCAGCGGTATTTCTGTACTTCACCATCTGTTAAAAAAAAGGCATTTGACGGCTAAGGTAAGAAACGCCAATGAAACCAACTAATTAAAACAACAGTGTCCCTACAATGCTTACCTTATATGGATATCCTTAGAGAATTTACAATTTTTTTTGGGAATTAATATTATTTTTTGTGAAGTTTTACCAAACAGAAATTTTGACTGACATGTCTAATGGAACAGCATATTTGAAATTGATGACAGCAAATTATATCGTCTTAATGACATAGAGAATTTGCATCAAGTGATTGCATCTGATGTTAATATTTTAAGAAGTTTGTATATCAATCATAGAGCTAAATAAATAGGATAGTTTTGTCTTTGTTATCCAACTTGGGAATGCCAGCCAGTGTTCCTGGTTCCATGACTCACTAGCTTTCTTTAGAATTTAATATAATTATTTAGTTTAAAGAGTTTTAATTGAATACTTTTGAATTTTTGTCAATAAAGCTTGTAAGCCAGGCCAGATGGTACAAAATAGCGATTCTAATAACCTACTTTATGACTCTGTGCTGTGGGATCTTCTAATTCGTGTATTTCGCGAAATAAAAAGTACCTTATTAATGCCAAGTTTCATTCCACCTCTGATTTCTGATGCGTGATTTTTGCTTGAAAACCTCCACTTATCCTCATACGTACACCGTTTTTGCATTAAGTCCACCTATTGTGCCATACGTTGTATTTGCGCAATAAATAAATATTCCATATTAAAGACAGCAGATGACCATGTAATGTAACTCCTAATTCCGTGGTTAAACTGCGCATTGATACGGGTTATCGCGTTCGTAGGTAAATGTACCGGTAACAAGAGCAGTAATGTTACGGCTGAGAATAATGATCACGTGTGCGTTATATTTAACCAGATCTCATGAACACGGCTGCTAAGGCCCAGTATACATCATCAACCCTTCTCCTTAGAGTGTCAACTCAGCGGGTTAAATTTGTGAGAATCAATATCCTAATCCCAATTAATAATAAATGCGAAAGAGAGTTTGTTTGTTACCTCTCCACACTTTATAACCAATCTTCCTGAAATTTCGTATACACATCGTTCGAAGTACTGAGAAGGATACCTTTCATACCGGGAAAAAGCTCTGTTCTCGAAGGAAATTCACGCGGGCGAAGTCGCGAGCAAAAGCTATATAAACTTTCGGTACTTTATATGAGAATTCGTTACCGGTAACAAGCTCTGCTGGTGACCATCGAGCAAAAAAGATTTCCGACGTTGCTCTATGCCAGTGTAACCTGATGTAGCTGATTTATCAGCAAGTGTGTGAAAGAAGCGGTGGTGGTAAGTGGAAGGGCGCCTGCCTGTGGCTGCAAAGATTCCAGGTTCAAATGCTGCCCGTGCTTACATGAGTTTGTATATCAATCTGATTCATGTATGGTAGTTTTGATCGACCACCACTTGCTTCCGTTGAATGAAAACATCGTGAGGAAACCTGCACTCGGTTGATGATTATCAGCTAGTGTGTGAAATGGACAAGGCAATGGCAAACCACTTCATTGACATTGCCAAGATAGTCGTCGTATGTGTTTCATTCCATATAATGACCACGACTCAGTCATGAGTAATACGACTAAGGAGGAGGAGAAGTGTAAAATGGAGTGGTTCCGCCATTTGCTTACTCCATTTCATACACTTGCTGATAAGGCATCTACCTATAGGTTTAATCACGACGACTTTTTCCTTCGACGAAAACATATTTTTGTTAATACAGTTAATTATAGTCTAGATAATGTGTAGAACCTATTAATTTATGTAAGTACTTTCTGTAGATAAAACTGCAACATCTATTTTTGTTTGCTAACTAAGTATCTGGAGAAAATTGATTTTGTATGGCCATTACATACTGGCAAAGTTACTAGTATTTAATGGTCTTATATTTTGGGTCGTTGCCGAAGAATTTTGCTATTTATAATTCATAGATAATAAGATATCGCAGGCTGATTGTTTTCTTCGTTTATTTATGTTATACAGGGTTGTTTTATAACCACTTATCAACACTTTTTTACAATATGTAGTACATGGAATGGAATACAACTACTTCGAAAAGAAATTTATAAAAGAAGAACACAATTTCAACTTTCCATACTAAATCTGATCAGATGATCGACCAATGCGGCAACAAAAAATTTATAACAATTTCTGACATAGATTTCTTTAGAAACCAGCTCAATTTTATCATCCAATTTTGATGACAAAAAGATGCAAAAATTAGGCCAATGTTTTCAAAATAAACCTAACTCAGCCGTTCTGGACGACTTCCTAATTTTCTTAAACTTGACATTTTCCTGACTTGTCCTTTTTTACACGAATGATTAAATGCTGATTACCTATGTGAAATCCACATTAATTTTTCATTCATTCATTCATTCAAATTTCATTCAAAGTTTAAATAGTTTTTCCGTGATGCGCTACAAATGTACAGAGAGATATTTTTTGTTATATATCATACTACTTAGCTAATGCCCGCGGCTTCACCTGCGTGAATTTCCCACGGAAACAGTGCTTTTTCCCGGGATGAAAGGTACCCTATATCCTTTTCAGTATCTACTTCTAAATTTCAGGAAGATTGTTTCAGAAGATGATGCGTGAAGAGGTAACAAACAAATAAATAAACAAAGAAACAAACTCACTTTCGCATTTATTATATTAGTTAGGATAGGATTAGGGTAGTTAGGATAATACACCTACAGGTTATATTTTCTCATAAAGCTTAAAGTTTCAATTTAAATGAAGTTAGTTGCGCGAGCGATTGATAAGGATACAATTTTAGGTCTTAGCACATTGTCTTAAGACTGCATCACACGTTTTTAGCCAAAACAGGCGTTACTGAATTGACCCTGGTGCAAAAACTAGATCATTATTGATAATAAAAATAGTACTATAGGCTTCTCAAATAACTGCTACTACTTATACGAGACAGATAAAAATATTTTGCCTTTTATTTTTGCGTAAATACCTTCCAGAAAACACGAAAAATACGAAAAACAAGGTTCACGGCTTTAACGAAATCATTACGTAAAACACAAATTATAATTTCTACATAATGTTAAATCGCGAGTTTATTAAACTAGCTACAAGTTGCTCGTTTTAGATTTTTGAAAAATAACTCGAAAAAAATATTATATATCGTAACAATTCACTAAGAAATTCCCCATACATTTTTGTGTAGCAATGCCATCGCTCAATATATACGAGTTCCAAGCCCAAGAAAAATCAGTCTGCCGGTAAGAGTCAAGGGAATCACGTCGCTCTGCTGCTCGGGCGGCATTTAATTTTCGCGTGTTCATGTATTCACAGACAGCAGAGAGTAATGTAGATCAGAGTTACATATTTATTACTATTAATCTTTTTAAAATGTATATGAGTACCATTTTCATACTCATGAATGATGGCCGACAATTTTTGATGAAATAGAAATCGTAATAAATCGCAATCATAGAAATCGTAATAAATCGAAATCATAGAAATCGAAATCATAAAAATCAAAATAAATCTAAATCAAGATCCAAGATGGCGGACAACTTTTTTTTTTTAATTTTGCGATATGTATATCGTTTCATAAGTTTTTCAGTGCGCTGATTATGAAAATAACATTTATTTTGAGATCCAAGATGGCGGACAACTTTTTTTTTCAATTTTACAATATGGGTATGTTTTTATAGGTTTTTCGGTGCGCTAATGACAAAAATAACATTTATTTTGAGATCCAAGATGGCGGGCAGTTTTTTTTTAAAGTTTACAATATGGGTATGGTTATATAGGTTTTTGAGGACGCTGATGACGAAAATAACATTTATTTTGAGATCAAGATGGAGGACAGTTTTTTATTTTATTTTACAATATGGGTATCGTTTTCTAGGTTTTTGGGGACGCTGATGACGAAAATAACATTTATTTTGAGATCCAAGATGGCGGACAATTTTTTTTTTTATTTTACAATATGGGTATCATTTTATAGGTTTTTGGGGACGCTGATGACGAAAATAACATTTATTTTGAGATCCAAGATGGCTGACAGTTTTTTTATTATTTTACAATATGGGTATCGTTTAATAGGTTTTCGGGGACGCTGATCTTAAAATAAATGTTATTTTGGTCATCAGCGTCCCCCGAAAACATAAACGATATTAAATAAAATAAAAAACTGTCCTCCATCTTGGATCTCAAAATAAATGTTATTTTCGTCATCAGCGTCCCAAAAAACTAGATATATTGTAAAATAAAATAAAAAAACTGTCCTCCATCTTGGATCTCAAAATAAATGTTATTTTCGTCATCCGCGTCCCCAAAACTTATATAACCATACCCATATTGTAAAATTAAAAAAAGTTGTCCGCCATCTTGGATCTCAAAATAAATGTTATTTTCGTCATCAGCGTCCCCAAAAACCTACAAGATGTTAACCATATTGCAAATAAAAAAAAAAATTGTCCGCCATCTTGGATCTCAAAATAAATGTTATTTTTGTCATCAGCGCACCGAAATACCTATATAACCATACCCATATTGTAAACTTGAAAAAAAAGTTGTCCGCCATCTTGGATCTCAAAATAAATGTTATTTTTGTCATCAACGCACCGAAAAACCTATATAACCATACCCATATTGTAAACGTGAAAAAAAGTTGTAGTTCCAAATAAATGTTATTTTCGTAATCAGCGCACTGAAACACTTATAAAACAATACCCATATTGCAAAATTAAAAAAAGTTGTCCGCCATCTTGGATCCAAAAATACTATTTTTGTAAACCTCATCCCGAAAAAATTGGCCTTCATGGGATGCCAGGCAGATGTTTAACATCTTAGCATCCTGGCACGACGGTCATGCTATTTTCTGTCGCGGCATTCGTGTCCATTTTACTGCCAAGTCGCGCCAAGTAGGTATGTTTTACATAAGAAAATGGTCGTAATTTTATTTTTAGTATTCATTACCGTAAAGCAAGAAAAAAATATATATAGGTACCTACAAATCCTTTGTCGGATCCCTGTCACTTATTACTTCGGGTTGGCGGCAATCTCACGTCGATGTGTGCGTGTGACTTGCACACAGCCAGCTGCGGTCTATCAAATACCTAAACTCGGTCGGGCGCGCGGACGTGATACACTCTTAAGGACCGAAGTGTAGATAGCTTTGAAGGCGGTAGTAAACTTAGCTGCCTATCCTAATCCTAACTAATATTATAAATGCGAAAGTGAGTTTGTTTATTTGTTTGTTACCTCTTCACGCTTTATCTTCTGAACCAATCTTCCTGAAATTTCACATACACATAGTTAAATGTACTAAAAAGGACATAGGGTACCTTTCATCCCAAGAAGCACTGTTCCCATGGGAAATTCACGCGGGCGAAATCGCGAGCAAAAGCTAGTAAACTATAAGTAAATTTTTGACGTATAATTAAGGCGATTTAAAAGTGATATTATTGCCTAATTAAATAAAAAAAAAATAACTTGACTTTAAGTGTGTACCGGGCCTAAGACTCTCGCGAACACAGACCAAGTGCTAGCGCGGCGTTTTATTGCAATTTTACTATTATTGATCGCAATGAATCCACGCATAGTTTTATACTGTGCGCGTGCGCGTGCCTGTTAGTCATCTAGTTTCTTTATTCGCGTATCTATGCACATAATAGGACTGTAACGGTCTATATCTGCACATCTATACTCCATACTAAAAATATAATTGCGAAAGTCTGTCTATCTGTATGTTACGCTTTCACGGCTAAACCGCTAGACCGATTTCGATGAAATTTGGTGTAGATAGAGTTGAAGACCCGAGGTCAAATATAGACTACTTTTTTTTCAAATGCAATCCCCGAGAGGCTGCCAGTAGGGGGTGGAAGTTTGTATGAAAAATACACATGTTGTTTGCCACGGGCGAAGCCGCGGATTACAGCTAGCAGAAGATACATATTTAAAATATTACCGGACACAAACTGCTATAGCAGTTATAATAATATAACTTCTTTTGTCTACTTGAGTGTCCACTAAAATGTTAAGAAAAACATAAGCGGTACTTTTAGGGCCAATAGAATTTATTGGCGTCATAAACTGATATATTGTTACTAAATAAAACTTAAACAAAAATAGCTTTAGACCGTGCTGAATTCGTGCGTTCCTGCGGCCAGATTTTAAAAGTTTAAGTAGAGTTTATAAGAAACTTCTCTGCAAAATTTCACGTTTTTAGGTTCAGCGGTTTTGTTCGCTCCCGACCCGTGGTCCAACGGCAATGTCCAACGAGTTGTACCACGGGTAAGTAAAACTATCCATGGTCCACCCAGTTGGACCTCGGGTAAACTAGCTTCCCTGTATAACAATTCAGTCAGCGTCTAATTTTATTAATATATATATGGAGAGAATTTCCCTCTTTTACACCATAGAGATGCATTTTGTTTGTATGTTCAATGCACCGGGTTCAACGTGTGCTTTGTTTAGATGAAATGTTGCGAGATCTAGCTGATGTACATTTCGCAGCGCCCGTCACGCTGCGCAGGAGTTGCCTAGTGATGCGGCCGATTGTCGATGTCATGTTTATCGATAAATTTATTAATAATATTTTAGTGAATTATTTTTATCCATAGATAGACATTTTATTTTCAACCGACTTCCCAAAAAAGGAGGAGGTTATATGTTTCGATGTATGTATGTTTTTTTTTTATGTATGTTCGCCGATTTCTCCGCCTATAGTGGACTAATTTCCAAAATTGTTTTTTTATTCGTAATGGTGTATTCCCAAGTTGGTCCAATTTTAATCACGTCAGAATCTGTTCGGTAATTTAAAAGTTACCTAACAAAATATACAAATACCAACATTGCATTATATAGCAAAAGCCCGCGACAGCATGCGCTTCCTTATTTTATTAAAACTCAAGATTTTCTGTGTATGT
Organism: Ephestia elutella; assembly: GCA_018467065.1. Classification (NCBI taxonomy): domain Eukaryota; kingdom Metazoa; phylum Arthropoda; class Insecta; order Lepidoptera; family Pyralidae; genus Ephestia; species Ephestia elutella. The sequence continues at coordinate 1,300,320 of CM031590.1, forward strand.
CCCCAACATAGAAATAACGATAAGCGACTATAAAAGTTGGATCATGATTACTGAGGCAGATTATTTGTAGCAATAACATTTAAAGTGGTAGCTCAATTTCCTCAAAGTAAAGTTTTTTTAAAGATTTTATTCCTAATAATATTAGAAATCACGCTATCCATTACCAGGCAATTGTTGCAGATATAAACCCCTGCTAGACATTGTAACTTTACTAAATTATAGTTATATTTGTTTTATTATAAAAGCTGAATTTAATGTTACTTTGGGAGGCCCCAAGGGTGCTTTTTATACCTATAAAAATCATCCTTGCTTTAAAATATTACCTGCATAAGCAACTAAGATCCAAACTTAATACCTAGTCGCTAATATTTCTTACCCGTATATACCACGCAGAGAAACATTCATCATTTTGAAAATAAGGAAGGTTTAGTCATGGCGGGCTCTCGGTCTATTTATGTGCCAAAAATAATAGACAATTTGACATGTTCTGACATTTCAAATCAAACTGACATAAAAAGTTTCAAATTCTTAATTCTTTATTTTCGGCCATTGAATGAAAAGTTTAAGTTTTTAATAAAGAAAATAGGTATAGAAGCACTAAAAATGATAAAATAAAACTTTTTTCCAAAAAAAATGAACCGACTTCCACCATAAAACTTAAAATCATGAAATAACAATAAAGAAAAATGTATTAGCATGCTACCTACTGAATGAGGTGAAGTCGGTGCCAAATTGAAAATTAAATAATCTAAATTAACATTAGAATCATGTATATATATATAATAAAAATGCCTAGGTAAACAATTACATAACACCCTTACTCCTGCACTTGGCACCGACTTCACCTCATTCAGTAGGTAGCATGCTAATACATTTTTCTTTATTGTTATTTCATGATTTTAAGTTTTATGGTGGAAATCGGTTCATTTTTCTTGGAAAAAAGTTTTATGTATAAACATGTTTCATATTAAAGAGTAGATAAAATCTTAGGAAAGATAAGAAAGTAGATAAGTAAGTGGAAATTTATTTTCATCAAATATAGCTATTTGAAATCCTAACTAATATTATAAATGCGAAAGTGAGTTTGTTTGTTTGTTACCTCTTCACGCTTTATCTACTGAACCAATCTTTCTGAAATTTCGCATAAACATAGCTGGAAGTACGGAGAAGGACATAGGGTACCTTTCATCCCGGGAAAAAGTACAGTTCCCGTGGGAAATTCACGCGGGCGAAGATAAACTACAAAAACAACATAGATATATCTTATAAAATTAAGAAAATTTTACACAATAAATGATGATTATTATTGAAAATGATTGCTAACTACACGCCTTTTTTATAACAGTTTTTTAAAAGAGATCCAATATTTTACAAATGCTTTTGTATCGATATTCAAAATATTCGTTCGACGAGGATACCAGCCAGCATCACACACAAGCCGGCTGCGCGCGCGCCGGCACGCGCCGCTTTATTTTTACCGAAAACTTCCGATCGGCCCAACGATTCACATTCTAAATTTAAATTAACGCCTTTTTCTCTTTACCAAAACATTCAAAATATGTGATTAGTGTAAAAGTGAGTAAACGCATGGGATGGGAATGTCTGTAATTCGGTTTTCTGAATCAATGCACGAATTTTTTAAAGGTGAGTGATGTACTCGCATATATTTTTGTCAATCGTGATTCAGATATTCTTAATTATTTCATTAGTTTCCTGACTGCGATAATGTGCGCACGATTTCCTGTTAAAAGTATCGTATCGACTTTATAAATAGGCGTAGAAAATTGTGTTTAAATAATTTCAGTAAAAAAGTACAGTGTTTAAGTTTTAGTGAAATTACAATTCATGTTTTAGGTAAGTATTTTTTATATTTTTTAATTAGATTAAAAATACTTTTTGAAATTCCACTTCCATTGCAATGTATCCACTGAGCCAGTTTTTATGAATTATGTGTTTGCATTGGCATGTTATCTTGGAAACTAATGGATTTTATGAACCGGATAAAAAAACTGGCAACAACTTTTTCGCTGTTGAAAAATAAATATTTTAAAAATAAAAAATCTCTATTCAGTTCGTTTCAACGGCCGCGGCCCCATAATCTCAAGGGAATACCGGAAGGTTACTATTTTTATAATTTCCATAATCTTTTAATGGCAGAGTCAAGTTAGGTATCATTGTTTTATATTCAAATACTTACATATGTTTTTTCATCATTTAGTAATAGTACTTAACACTTATCTGTATTAAATAATTTGCCATTATAAAAAAAATATCTTGCAATGCCTAATCATTTAGAAAGTAAATGTAATTAACATGTAATTACATATAGTCTCTGTTTTGTAGTAATTATGCAGTTAAATCTTAGAATCCAGATACGCGGACATTTATTTGTGATACGGATGTTTATATTATTTTTACAGTAAGTTTTCACGACGAGAGAAAAAAATATATCAGTAGTTCACGGAAACCAGTGTCGTGAGTAAATCAGTTTGTTCTGTGATGTTGACAGTTTACACAAAATATAATAATAAAGAATCTTAACAAGTAAAATTATCAATATATCATCAATACATATAATTAAACTGTAACTGGTCTGTGTCTGTACTTAAGAGATTTAACAAAAAATATGGGGGTCTTTATAGGGCCATTAGAAGCCGAAACGATTTTTTTTTGAGATTTTGCCTGTCTATGTTTCTTTCTGTCTGTATGTTTGTACAAACATACAGACAGAAAGAAACACAGACAGGCGTATTTGCGTGATGCGCGTACGCGCATCACGCAAAAACTACTGAACCAAATTTAAAATCTGGCGTAGGTTTCATCTTGATATATTTCTTGATATATTTTATATTCTTGATATATTTGATACGTCACTTAGTACCTGAAATATTAACAATAGTAAATTACGTGCGGACGAAGTTTGCGGGCACAGACTAATAAATAAATACGAGTATATATGGATGAAAGCTCGTTAAATGTGTTCTTGTAAGACTTTGCGAAGTTTTTGGTTAGGTCATAATTATCTGTAAAATCTTGTAGAACCAACGTTAAAGTGTAATAAACATTCATACATCCGTCATCGAAACATTTCACGTATATAAATATTATTAGAGATAGTTGGATTTATTTGCAGCAACTGCACAATAACTTTTTATGACGAAGTTAAATCAGTCACAGTGACTTAAAATAGTTAGCGTTGACAGCGTGACGGATAGTGTCGACGTCAATTATCGATGTCGATGACTTCCGTATAGAAGTTACGATAAAAAAATATCCCCTTTTATAACAAAACTAAAAATCTGACAGCCCACTGTTTAGCTAAGCGTGGCCTTCGAGTCTCACGACCCCTGGCTCTGTCTACCCCGTAAGGGATAAAGACATGATTCTATGTATGTATAAAAAACTAGCTTTTCCTCACGACTTCGCCCGCGTGTATTTCCCACGGGAACAGTGCTTTTTCCCGAAATGAAAAGTACCCTATGTCCTTCTCCGTACTTCCAGCTATGTGTATGCGAAATTTTAAAAAGATTGCTTCAGTAGATAGAGCGTGAAGAGGTAACAAACAAACAAAAAACAAACTTACTTTCGCATTTATAATATTAGTTAGGATTAGGATAGTTAGTTAGGATTAGTCTAAACCTATGTTAGTTATAATATTTTTTTATCTCTAGCAATCATTCCAACCCCTAATAGCATTTTTATTAGGCATTTGGTAGGTTTAAATGCCTACCAAAAATGCTATTAGGGATATATCATTGAAAGAACGAGATAGATCACATTATTATTAAAATATGCTGCAATAGATGAGTTTGTCAAATTATGAAATCAGAAATTCTTTATTGAATCTTGGCCTTCAAAGAAGGCACTTTTTCAAGTCGAAAACTAATTATATAATCATAGTGTATTATGTCTCAAAGCTACAAACTACTAGCATTTCGGAGCGACTACAGCTAACAATAAATGCCGAAAGAAACTCGTAAAACAGTCTTGGTCGCCTATGAATGACTAAGTAGTCGTGAGTCTCTCTCTCAGCCTAAAGACGTCCACTGCTGGACAAAAATCCTCCCCCAAAGGATTTTATCCGTGGGGGGTTTATTTATTTATTTTATTTTTTAGTCGTGAGTCTAAGGGGTATTTATTTATTTAGTTTAATCGTTATTTTCTACAACAACATCCATCTATACTGTGCTGTGATTGTGTATGAACAGTATAATTAAATTGTCTCTGTATAATTACTGTAAAATTGGAAGTGTCTAAGCGTGATCTGTCTTAAAAATAGTTCATTTGGGCACTAGCAGGATCACTGAAATACTGGATTAAGTTGATGTAATCTCCGCTCCGTTGAATTTTTATACTGATTTTTTTCTTAATTTAGCTGTCAGAAAATCGCTCATTGAGCGATTTTCTGACAGCTAAATTAAGAAAAAAAAGTCTCAACAGATAGCGTTTTATGAAAGCCGAGTCGTAATAATGGCTGAACCTATATGGTGCGCTTTTTCTTGTCAACCAGAGGCAGAAAAAAAATCACATAACAGTTTGACAGTTGCACAACTCCAATATTGATACTTTTTAGTTGTTTTTTTACTAAGTTTAAAAAAAAAAACGCCAATCTCGTAAATTTTTTGCTTTTTGTATGGAACTTTATCTCTCGCCTTTTACTAAGCGCCATCTATTAAGTCATCTGGAACTATTTCTTTTTTTAATTTGTGTCTCGGAAAATCCCTCATTAAAACAAACATAAGTACACATATGACATAAAGGTACAGTGTGATGTAGGTACGTAACCCTACACATCCATTGCCGCAAAATCTTACGTTTATAATAAGCAGTTATTTATTCTAGTTACAACTCTCAGGGTAACAGACAGACGGAATAAAGTTTGTCGCTCGCCGACGCGTCGCGACGTTATCGTCTCATTGTCGTGTATGTATTGTGTCGTCCTGAACAATGTAGGTAGAATGTTCGCGGTCTTGATTGTAATAAGACTAAGTACATACATATATCGTAAACAAGCTTTTGCCCGTGGCTTCGGCCGCGTGAATTTCCTTACGGAAAGGGTGCTTTTTCCCAGGATGAAAAGTACCCTATGTCCTTCTCATTACTTCTAACTATGTGTTTGCGAAATTTCAGGAAGATTGGTTCAGTAGATAAATCGTGAAAATGTAACAAACAAGCAAATAAATAAGCAAACTCACTTTCGCATTTATATTATTACTAGGCTTCGCCCGCGTGAATTTCCCACGGGAACAGTGCTTTTTCCCGGGATGAAAGGTACCCTATGTCCTTCTCCGTACTTCCAGCTATGTAAATTTCAGGAAGATTGGTTCAGTAGATAAAGCGTGAAGAGGTAACAAACAAACAAATAAATAAACAAACAAATAAACAAACTCACTTTCGCATTTAAATTATTAATACTTAGGAAGTTAGGATTAGGATATTTTTGTTTTTATTAAAGATGGGTTTGCTCTTGACCACAATCTTGACAGAGATGAGGTCTACGATGTAGCGAGCTTACCCAAAAGCAGCCTATTCACTGTGGTTTTGAAGAGAGTCAAGTTGTAGGATGCAATAGTTTGGATTTGAGTTCCGCTCTCGTCAGAATTTCGGGATAAAAAGTCCCCTATTATCCTATTCCCAGTATTTTTCTACATGTATTCCAAATTTCATCAAAATCCGTCCAGTAGATTTTGTTTGATTGAGAAACAAAAATACTCCAAACTCACATCGAATTTTTCGCATTTATGATATTGTAGGATTATTGAGCATCGTATAACAATACGCATCAATTAAATTCTTTGTTTAGATAGAGAATATAAATCTCTGCTGTTTCTCTTAAAATTATGATTGAAATCATATCAAACTGCATAAAAAAACAGTCAACTTTGAATTTTTAGAATCATAAATAACATAATACCACCACCTCACCACCATTTTTTTTTTGTTGTCGGTTATAAAAGCACCGAAAATTAATTACATTTAGGTATGGAAGCTTTTGCGGGAGCTCATAAGGGAGCTGTTACTGAAATATTCAGAAAGCTAACCGTTTGTGGTCTCTTGAGGGTCGTAGCGAGCGCGTAGCCGGCTACGGCGTAGACCCTGGAGCTCGTAGAGCCTCTACGACGGTGTGTAGCATCGTAGCAAGAGCATTGAATCTTTTTCTACAAGTGTTTTAGTAAATTAGTTAATTTTTTGTTTTGTTTATAAATTTAAAATTAAATATTAAAATTATTTATAATGAAATATCGGCGTATATATCCATATTTCCATAATATTATTGTATAAGTATTGGATGAAATTGAATTGCATGGAGATGGCTACTTATTTTCAAAAACCATTTCTCAAGCGTCTGAAATAGAGGATGAGAGGTTGTATGAAAAACCGTTAATCTAAAAATAAAGCTAAATAAAAATAGTAATTGCATGAGTGGAATATAAATTACTAATTAAACAATCAAGTTTTTTAAAATCGAAGAATCTAATATTTTGCAAACGATAATATAGGAATCATCCGAAATTTCGTTAAGCTAGTTCCAACACTGAAATGATTTTGCTGAAATTTTTGTTTTTGTTTTGCAGACTGAACTCTCATATAGTTTTTTTTTATGTTATAAAGAAAAGCAAACATTGTTGGTTGACCGTGCGTGAAGAAGTAGGTAAATGATAACATCGAAAACATTTCCGGAATTTGGAACATGTCACGCCATGTCCAACATACTTGCATGTTACGAAACAAGTAGGTCATTGCCTGATGTTTAAGCACATACCTCTTGTAAGCTAAAACAATAAAACAGGCGTGCATCTTCAGTGCGTTGCCATTTCGAAAATAATTCATTGCGAGCGAAATGAGGTCACAGATTGCACCTGAAGTTGGTTACATGCGCCGCGCATTCCACTGAAGTTAGTCGCAGAAGACTGCGCGCGCCGGCATACGTCCCTACCGCCCTAGTCATCTCTAGCCATCAAAAACCTCCGCCTTTTACAAAATAAAGAAAAAATAAAACGAAAGGCGTGTTCCAAAATCGAAATACATTTTTTAAATTAAACAAATAAAAGATGGCGCAAATTTTCGTCAACGTGCGGTGTTTTAAACAGTAGTGATGGGACACAATATGCTTCTCCTCTCTAACGGGACTTAGATGTGTAGTGTAAGGATTGTGGTGTGTTTAAAATATTGTATAAAAGTGTTGTGTGTGTAAATTGTTGTACCAAATTGATTTTATTAAGCCTACAGATACCCTATGTAAGTATGTTACTCGTTGTTACACATTTGTTTTATTTTTCTACTTATTTAGTAGATAGATATTTAATTCAAATTTGGAATTCCTATTATACGTGTATTTTTTTTATCTAATTTTAAATTCGAAAAACAAAGTGGTTCATCGAATGTTTGAAAAAATATCTTATTATTTTAGATTTTATATTTTTTTAAACGTTTATTGAAAATACACAGAATTTATAACGAAAAACCAAATAAAAAGTAAAAAAAACTAAATGAAATCGATGGGGTCAAAACCTCATCAAATTTCGTTTAGTCGTTTTATGCGTGATGCGCTTACAAACATAATAAATTTTAAGTTAGACCTTCAAGAATACAACTGAAAACCCCACCAAATTTTGTCCAGTCCTTTCTGCGTGATGTGTGTACAAATACAAACATACAGAACAGACAGACAGAAAGTCAGACAGACAATAGTTAAACAAAACATTTTGGCTTCTATTGGCCCTATATTAAACCCCCACATATTTTTAAGGGGAGGCCTTTGCCCAGCAGTGGGACAAAAGAATCTGTAATACAGATACATAACAAGACTTGTTACAGTTTTATTATATGTATTGACTAGCTGTTGCCCGCGGCTTCGCCCGCGTGTGTTTCGCTTAGATGAAAAATCTCTCTTGGAGCTTTTCATCAGATGTTCCAGATCTTCAATTTTTGTACGTCAGCAGAAAATGCTCATCAGGTTGAACGACTTTTAATAAGGCGCCATTTCCTTACATATTATAGTGTAGCTGGTCTTTTTATACGTCAAACGTTCAATTTTTATACGTCATCAGAAAATGCTCATCAGGTTGAACGTCATTTTCATATTTCTTATAGTTTAGCTGTTCTGTCAATGTTCTTTATCAGGTGTTCCAGTTTTCAAAATAAATTATAGCCTAAATGTTGCCCAGGCTTAATAGCTATACAACAAAAAAAGTTTCATTCAAATCGGTTCAGTACTTTCTGAGATTAGCGTGATCATACATACAGACAGACAGACAGACAGACAAGAAATTCCAAAAAATTTTTTTTGCTTTCTATTATTCTTTTTAAGTGTCCCTCTATCCATTTCAGTCAAAAATACTAAATGTACAGACAAAATATTTTTACTGTTTTATTATATGTATAGAAGATAAAATACATAGTTACAACTAAAGTAGCGATTGCAACGGCGGATTAATTAACTATAGTTGTGACGTCATTGTTATATGACGTTCGTCCATACTCGTAGATCAGATAAGCTATCAGCTGGCTGCATCACACCCTCCAGCACGGAAGCTATTGAGATCATAGATCTTAGTATACCTTTACGAGATGCATGTGTTCATTGGTTAGCTCTATATTGCCTACTAGCCTGTGCCCGCGACTTCGTCTGCGCATATCTCAGATTCTAAGCGGCGTATCAAGATAAAATCACGCCAGATTGTAAGTTAGACCTTCTATAATACAACAGTGAAAACCACATCAAATTTCGTCCAGTAGTTTTTGCATGATGCGCGTACAAACATACATACAGAAAGCTACAGAAAATTGTTTTGGCTTCTATTAATTGACCCCTCTTTATTTATTTTTCTTAAAAATCTTCTATGTACAGACACAGACCAGTTACAGTTTTATTATAATGTAGTGATGATAGAAATTCAAGGCATCCTACTTTTCCTTTGGTCGTAGGACCATTGCGGCCAGAGGCGGGCTCCCTACCACTCGGTCACCACTGCTTTACTTAAGGCATATTTCAGCATTCAACATTCAAATGATTTATTCAGAAATCACTTTGCCTATGAAGGTCTAATAGTCCACCTAGGTCCAACTAGGCGGGTGCGCCACGGGCAACAATCTTAATTTCTGAAATTCACGTTAACTTTTAAATTAGAAAACGAGGTGCATACCCGGAAATTCGCTCCCCTGGGAATTTCAGAGTAGCATACCTACATCCTCACACACACTCAAACTTACGCATTTAAAATATTTAATATTAAATACTTATATGTTTCAAGCAACTATATTTTGGATCAATGCAATTTTCACTAGCATTTACTTACATAGATTTGATTTAAAATCTCCTGGAAAGATTTCTATGAAATTTGATACACAGGTATATTAGGAATTTTGTAATAAAAAAATCCCTAAATAATATGAGTAATTCTTCAAGCTTCAAACAAATGAAGCAAAATCCAGAATTTCGTGACCAGCTGGTCCAAACCGAGTACGCTTTCCTCCGAAAACAAATGATTTATTATTAGCGTTTGTTTACGGTCGCGGGTTCAATTCCGCCGACAATAGGTTTATGAGCCGGCTGTTTGTCTGTTTGTACGCTCTGAATAAATCCCATATTTGCGGTATGAAGCCGAGATTTGATTTGGAAAAATAACAGTCGAGTGTGAGATCTTGAACGCTTGGGTATTTATATATTGGTAGTCAAAATTGTTTTACAATATAGGTAGTCATAGGAAACTACGACTTTTCTCTTGGAATGGTTCATAGTGGCATATCAAATTGAAGGCCGAGAAAAATTTTAGACCGACTTTTTAGAAAGCTACTTTTAAAATCGCATCAATTTTCATTCCGTAGTTTTTGCGTGATGCTCATACAAACATACTCTAGCTCAGTGTAAGACAGAATCACGAACAGAATAATTTCGATATAAAGATAGATACAGAAGCTATTCTGTCATTTTAACAGGAACCTCAAGCTAAAGAATTTTGTGTACGAAAAATAAATCATCGTAACCAAAGCCGCGGGATTTAGCTAGCAAATTAAAGACTGCAAATACGCCTAGTTTCCTTAGATTGATGGCAACGAATTTGGTGGGCCATTTTGAGAACAAATCGCACTAATTCTTAGTGAAGGCTTTTGATATAACATCTGGAGCTCTCTACGTACATTATGTATGTATACTAAGGCAAAGTAAATCTTCTTCATCTTTATTAGTGATCGAGATTTTAAGTTACAAATCCAAACATTTTTTTAAATAAAAATATTTTATTGATTCTTTAAGTACAAGGTACTAAGGATGTTACCTAGGCCCCGGGGAGCAATTTTAAGCAAAAATCTTGTGCCAGAGTTCCCCGCTCTTTTTATTTTGATTATTTATTACGATATGTTACTTATAGATACATTATACTATATTTTGTACCACACTCTTTGAAAACCGGCATAACACGTACCTACCCTTCCCCTTACTAAATGATGAATTTTTATTTTTTTTATTTATTAAGATATGTTAGGTACTTAAAGTTTACATTATAGTATATTTTGTACCGTACTCTTTGAAAACCGGCATAACACGTACCTACCCTTCCCTTTACTAAATGATGAAAACCAACAGTTTTTCACACTCAATCACCATTTCGCCGATACCTTTCATCCTTCCACACGTCACAGTACATGACGTACACCCCCATACCCCCCTCCCCCCAAGAGTGCAGGACGCAACGACCTGCCGACCCACATACCCGCTCACTGACGAATAGCCCCGGCAGGGTTGACAAATTTGAGGTAAAAACACTGATAGGAGAGTAAATAATGTAAAATGTTAATGTGATATGTTAGTTACCCTGTATGGACAAATTTGCAATTCATTTGGGTGAAAAAGGCTATTAATTTGATAACAAAGGTTCAGTGAAATAAAATTCACAAATACACTAAGGCCCGTATTAATAAATGACACTTAAGTCTTAGCTCGATCTTGAAAGCGCACTTGAGTTGCGGTGCTAATTTATAAATCTTACTTGAGTTATCGCTTGAGTTCCGTGTATCAGCCGAGTGAAGACGTATTAATAAACAATTATCAGCACTCAAGATGCTACCAGTGGCGCGGGGTGAAAATATTCAAAGGTGAAGCCACAATGCGCAGGTCGAGTATGATAAAAGTGGATTATAAATATATAGAAAAAAACCGTTCAAGTGCAAGGCAAACTCGCACACCGATAGTTCCGTACACGCAAAGCATCTCACATTATAGTTCTAACTAAAAAGACCAACTAGTTTCAAAAACAAACTTTACTTTGCAGTTCGATCCTAAGATTCATACTGAATCCAGCGCAAAAATAAGTTTGTAACACTTCAAACAACATATTTACAATTTTCAGATTTATTCCTGTATAAGTACTGTTAGACCTTACTTTTTGCCAAATTTCATAATTTTAGGCCAACGGGAAAAGTAAGATAACAACCTGTTTGTACTAATGCCGCCTTTCTCACGATACAGCCCAAAGCCCCAGGTTTTAAGTCCGCCTTTTTACTTTTGTAATAAAGTTAAATAAATAAATAAATACAGCCTACTACGTGACGACAAGAAACAAAAATAAATAAACAAACCTTTATTTACGATGAAACAAACCACAAACACTATCTCTCTCCGCCTAAAGACGTCCACTGCTGGACAAAGGCCTCCCCCAAGGATGTTATCCATGGGGGTTTTGCCGTAATCGCCACGCTTGGCAGGCGGGTTGGCGATCGCAGTGTGATGGCATAGTACGCGGAAAGATGCTGCTGCCCATCCTTCGGTGTTTTTAATCCCTTAGTCGCCTCTTACGACACCCACGGGAAGAGATGGGTTGGTGCTATTCTAGGGCCACACCACAGGCCAACAAACACTATACAATATACCAACAAAACCCTTGGCAAGTAACATTTTACCACTTTCGATTCTTATAAACTATATAAATACCACAATCAAGTTAATCACATATCACAACAATAGATAATTAGCATACGCCGTGAGTACAAACCAATACAAACTGCAAAGGCGCAAATGCGCGCGAACCGAACGGCGAATTAGAATTACCCATAGACTTAGTAAAAAAGAATAGACCCGGCATAACAATCTATAGTTATTAAAATGTCTATTCTTTCTTCCTTCGTCTGAGGAATTACAATTGCGGATTATTGCTGTGATTGGACGAAAAATTTTCAAGTGAACAGGAACAACCAATAAGGATTCGTTGGAAGCTATTTTAAATCGGGTTATATCGCTGTCTATATTGACGAGTGGTTGCATATGTAGTTGTAATGTCATTGTGTGTGTGTCACCATACATTTTAAATAAACAAATTCCCAATATTATTAGCGAGTTACTTACTACCGCGGCTCGCGGCACGAAATCGTGTGTGTGTCGTTTGCGCGCATTCGAATACATTGCGTACGTTGTATCCAGCTATTGAAGAATATTTTTGCAAAGCGCGCAATGTAATGTAATTATATCTCGCGCTCATATTAAATTATCTAAGGTTATGCCGTCGATCGTCCGGCTTATGTTATGGTAAGAGAGTGTCATATGGGTATAGATTTTTGTGCAAGTGTAGGCCGCGGGAATAAAAAAAATGTATATATTAGAATGTGCCAAGGGAAGCCGGTAGGAATCGTGTTCTAAGAACGCTTCGCCACTGGATGCTACTCAAGAGCGTATTTGCTGATGACAGTACAACCATGACATGAGAGTGACTTGTGACAGTAGTTAGACCAGACTCAGTAAAAAATAATAGACCCGGCTTAACAATCTATATCCAAACAGTAGTTATGTGGCCGGTTTCCATGTTTTGTCACTATTTTTAGTACTTTGTGCCAAATCCTTTGCCGGCGCCGGGTTTAGGTATGCACGGCACAAAGTACTTTTCAAAACATGGAAACCGGCCGCATAAATACTGTTTGGATAAAGATTGTGAAGCCGGGTCTATTATTTTTAACTAAGTCTATGGTTTGACATCATACGCGTTGTCAAAATTCTCAGAACACACACAACTTCAAACTGACAAGCTGAGAATTTTGACATGGCGTTGTAACAGTTCAAATATGAACTTGTTATTTCTTCTCAAATATTTACATGATAAAAGGAGAGAAATTGAACTAACCTTGTCATCTTCAGGAGGTTTTGAACTGAGTCTGTAAACTGTAGTTTTGTTGCATATTACTAGTTATTTGGTAAATTTAATTATTGAAAACGGCAGCGTATTGTTGGCTCTATAAATTGTAAACAAAGAAAATAATGTCATGTTGACAACGTCAAGTAATGACACCGAAGGAAAAAACGTTCCGATTGCAATGATATTATTATTAGTACGCGAAGTATTGGGGGCTTAAAATAATTGTGAAGTTCGTTAGTTAAAGAATAAATATTAGCTTATTATAATAATTTTGAACATGCGAAGGGTAAATATAGGATTTATTTTAATAGGTAACTATTCGCTGTCATGTGTAAAGGCCACTTGAATTATAGACCTAGTGTCTATGATAGAAAATTTGGTCTATGGTAGAAGTTCCGTTGATATTTGCACCTGTTGTTAAATTAGGAGGTAGATTCACCCGGAAGAGTGGCGTGATTAAATTGACTGCCCAATAGTAGCACAGGGATGTCACGTGATATTTTGTCCAAAGCTGGAGGGAAACGAATCATTGCCAGTATAGGAATTATTTTGCCATTATTGATTTTTCTGTTCGTTTGATTGTAACATTTTGGGGTACGGAAAATGGATGAATAGTGGAATTAATCTTGATAATATAGGAAAAGAGGATAAGGATATGATCGGCAACGAGCTGAACTGTTTGGTTTATGTCGATTATAAAGAAAGTAGAAAATAATTATTAATTAAGCTAGACTATAGCACAAGTAATTGCGTGGAAATAGTTATTTTGTAAGAATTATGTATAAAATCATGCTATTATAAGGTATATTTTACATTAACTATTTATATTGTTATTTCGGTGGATATAGGGTTCGGGAGAATAGAATTATTATAGTTGCAATACAGGAAGTAAGGTAGGGGAGCTTGGAATTCATGGAAGATTCGGAGATTTTTACACACACATAGACAAGAGGCGGTTGCATAAAACTGATAGGAAGGGTCATTCGAGGCTTTTTCATCTGCGGTCTTCGGGGGGACGACGTTGTGCTGCGGGCGCCAATCTCACCTCTGTAAGCCGGCGTCATTGAAGAAGTTTATTTTAACTCAAGATAGAAGTAGTCTGCAAGAAAAGTGTTTGGGCGCAAGGTTTCTTCATGAGGCTTAGGAACGCATATTTCCCGCGAATCTTTTTTGAGAAAAATACGTTATTGCGAGCTTGAAATGGTAAAATTAAGTTCGGTTTTAACGTATATAGTTTAAATTTGAAGAATTCACAAAATAAGTAGATTTCCCAGTAAATTTAATTAAATATTAGAGTAGTTGAGCATTAGCTGCGATTTGACGAGAATATGGGTTTTGCCTGATATCTGCGAAAGTGGATAGAGGGTAGAATTCGTTTCTTGTTCAAATAGATATTTTGATTTGTTTCTTTAAGGGCTATTTGTAAGAACCTTGCGGGGTAGGTCCTGGAGCTTGGCTTGCAATAGTGGGCTTCTGTTAAGAGAATGCCTAGTTAGTTGCTTAGTTGAATGAAAGCGCTTTCATTGAGCCCAGAGCCGACGATCCGAAAGGCGCAGAGATCTAATCTCACTGGACGATTTTGGAAGACTGCCTCATATAACTAAACCTCTGTTAGGGCATAAACCTGTTCCTCCCAATCAGGTTTATCACGTTGGGCTGTTAGAAAGTAGGATAACGGGCTGCCCACTCGGTGTTTTAGAAGCTAGGGGTTTTAACCTAAATGTTGGCCCAAAAACCAAGAGTAGGACACGTTTGTAGGATGGTAGGCAGGTAAATTTCTATTAGGAAGGGAGAAGCTCTCCCGAAGTCTCGTAGCTAGCTGATAGGAGGGTATTCCTTACACCGGGGATACCTAATTAGGGACCCATCTCATTGCACTATGAAATGGTTTAAAATTCTGTAGTTGTCAGGGACTTAGGGACTGATAGGGACTAGAATAGGTCCTTTTTCACATAAATATAGGTAGGGGGGGGTGTTAAAAAATGGTTGTTAGGAAATGGTGCCATTTTTAGGAATTAAAACACAAAATAAAACAAAATGGTCAAATAACACAAATACTTAGTCGGTTTATCGTTTATCAAAATGGAGGTATCAAAGGTATGAATAGAAGGTTCCCAGGAATCTTACAATTATAGGGCTATTTATAAAGCCTGTCCAATACCGGAAAATAAGTAATTGACTAAGGAAAATTTAGAAAGTGAAAGTTCTTAGTTGTGCTAATTATGTGTTGAAGTGACTATAGATTCGGTGAGTTTCCAATTAACCTTATCATTATTTACAAATACTGAATGTTGTGGGTAATGGAACGTTTCCAACCCCTTTTCCTACTTATTTGACTCAATTTAGTCATGTACTTAATGGATGTTGACTTTACTTGTCTATATAGTTGAGTAAATACCTAATAATTGGTCCAATCTAGTGAATAAGATCATATTCTAATCCTTGTATCGGCATTGGTCAAATTCCTTGTTGAGAAAGTTAAATTTATTAGTAAAACTATATTCCTTAAAGATGGGAGTCTATACATTTATAAAACTTACAAATAAATTACAATAGTTTGATTCTAGTTGTGATCAGTGTCTGCTCGAATCTAGATATAAGGCAGTTACCGCCTGTGTGCTATGTCAAAAGATATTTTAGTACACTATCAAAGGATATTGAGTAGTTACTACTCACTCACTGGAATATTTGCAAATAACTTCCAAATATTCATAAAGAAATTGATTTATTAAGGATGATTCCTTTGGTTGAGTGCAAATAATTTCTATTATTGAGTGAATATAGACAAATTCACTAATAATGGTGATAAGTACTGAATCAATCTAAAAAATACAATGGATCTCAGATTTAAGGATGTAATTCTAACCTGAAAATTATATAAACATAAAACTTTTTTCCAAAAAAGTGAACCGACTTCCATAATAAAACTTAAAATCATGAAATAACAATAAAGAAAAATGTATTAGCATGCTACCTACTGAATGAGGTAAAGTCGGTGCCAAGTGCAGGACTATGTAATTGTTTAGCTAGGCATTTTGTATATGTACCTACATGATTCTAATGTTAATTTATATTATTTAATATTAAATTTGGCACCGACTTCACCTCATTCAGTAGGTAGCATGCTAATACATTTTCTTTATTGTTATTTCATGATTTTAAGTTTTATTATGGAAGTCGGTTCACTTTTTTGGAAAAAAAGTTTTATTTTATTATTTTTAGTGCTTCTACACCTTTTCATTTTCTTTAATAAAAACTTAAACTTTTCTTTCACTGGTGGCCGAAAATAAAGAATTAAGAATTCGAAACTTTTTATGTCAGTTTGATTTGAAATGTCAGAACATGTCAAATTGTCTATTATTTTTGGCACATAAATAGACCGTGAGCACGCGACGACCAAACCTTCCTTATTTTAAAAATGCTGAATATTTCTCTGCGTGGTATATACAAGTAAAAAATATTAGCGACTAGGTATGAAGTTTGGATCTTAGTTGCTTATGCAGGTAATATGGATAGCAAGGATGATTTTTATAGGTATAAAAAGCACCCTTGGGGCCTTCCAAAGTAATACATATTAAATTCAGCTTTTATAATAAAACAAAAATTCAGCTTTTATAAATAACAAATTCAGCTTTTATAATAAAACAAATAATTTAGTAAAGTTACAATGTCTAGCAGGGGTTTATATCTGCACCAATTGCCTGGTAATGGATGATTTCTTATATTATTAGGAATAAAATCTTTAAAAATCTTTACTTTAAGGAAATTGAGTTACCACTTTAAATGTTATTGCTACAAATAATCTGCCTAAGTAATCATGATCCAACTTTTATAGTCACTAAATGTTTGGAACATCCACAGAAAATCTTTAGTTTTAATAAAATAAGGAAGGGCATGCTATCGCGGGCTTTTGCTCTATAATGCAATGTTGGTACTTTTATATTTTGTTAGGTATCTTTAAAATTACCGAAAAGATTCTGACGTGGTTAAAATGGGACCAACTTGGGTATATATCATTACGAATAAAAAAACAATTTCGGAAATCAGTCCACTGTAGGCGGAGAAATCGGCGAACATACATAAAAAAAAAACATACATACATCGAAACATATAACCTCCTCCTTTTTTGGGAAGTCGGTTGAAAAGACAAGTCAAGTTACATCAGTTTGAGTAATGCTAATTCTCTTCTGCACACTTAACTTACCTATTACCACCTGTTGGTAAACCCACATACATAATTAAAGTATGAATACATCACCACTATCCCTATTATTAATTAATTTTAATAACTTACTCTCCTTCGGAGATCAGATTTATCAGTATCCCATTAATGAATTGTAAGGTTGAATTCATATATGATATATAGTTAATCATTTAGATTTTAACATAAAATTAAAGATCTCAGCTGATCACAATATATGGGATAAATCCATAATTGTGAAACTGATAAATCACTTGGAGACATTTTGTCTCTCCTCTCTGTTTATCTAATTATACAAGGACAGACAGACTAAACTATGTTCAGACCTTAGTTATTCATTATTTATATTGAAATCAAGAATATAATAGCTGAGCATCTGGAGGGAACCTGTCCAAGTCCGGAGCCGAAGGTTACTGTAACATGCGGATGGAGGGGCATGTTTGCCATAGCCAGATCCAGCTAATAAAGCTGAGAATTATCAATTTTGTAGCAATATTTGCATTTTCCAAACTTACATATTTTTACCGACCTTAAGAAACACATACTTACTTATATAAACATTTCTAGCGGGGCCTGGTCCATACTAGACCCAACTATAAGCTGAGAGATTCTATTAAAGCAAATAAAACCATCATCATCTAAGTTAAGCGTTAGGAACACACATATGATACATAGATATCTTTCAAAGTTGCGGTATTTCAAAAGCTGGAAAACCTCATAGCTCACCTTATAATTAATAATTCAATAATTAGTAGTGTTAAGTGTATATTTAAGACAAACCAATAATATTAATTAGCCAAGTAAGATTTAGTTTTAATTTCTATAGATAGTCCTTAGCATTATCTGTAATTCCTGTAATGTATATAAGGTTGGTTAAGACACAGACAGTACATAGTAGTAAGATATTTAATCCAGGTTATAATAATAGGCTCCCAACATTGCACTTCGAAAAGATCCAGGGTTCATTGCGGAATACAATCAGGGTACTACACTAGGAGATCACAGCACAACTCATAATATTACGAGAACTAATATGTAAACACACACTTAGGTTATTCTCAAGCTAGGTTAAAGATAAATCAGATAAGAGTAGATATTGAGTAGGTTAGAATAGTTACTTCTGGGTGACGTAACCAGGGATTTAACCATTCTTGGAGACGTTGACTAGAGGGTTTGTTACAGCGTATGTGTCAAACCATAGACTTAGTAAAAAATAATAGACCCGGCTTAACAATCTTTATCCAAACAGTATTTATGCGGCCGGTTTCCATGTTTTGAAAAGTACTTTGTGCCGTGCATACCTAAACCCGGCGCCGGCAAAGATTTGGCACAAAGTACTAAAAATAGTGACAAAACATGGAAACCGGCCACATAACTACTGTTTAGATATAGATTGTTAAGCCGGGCTCTATTATTTTTTACTGAGTCTGGTCTGACTACTGTCACAAGTCACTCTCATGTCATGGTTGTACTGTCATCAGCAAATACGCTCTTGATTAGCATCTTGAGTGCTGATATTTGTTTATTAATACGTCTTCACTCGGCTGATACGCTGAACTCAAGCGAGAACTCAAGTAAGATCTATAAATTAGCACCGCGACTCAAGTGCGCTTTCAAGATCGAGCTAAGACTTGAGTGTCATTTATTAATACGGGCCTAACTGAGCCTTAGATCCTTTGTTCAAATGTTCGTCAATCTTAAAAACACTACGAAAATGGCCAACCTATAACTGATTTTATAATCAGGAACAAATAAACGTACTCAGCGACACAAAAAAAAATTGAAAGTAAGAAATAATAATGAAAGTATGAAGAAAAAACTGAATTTCGGGCGAGTGACAACCCTAAAATTTCAATACGTGTAAGCTGATGCTAGGTGTTTTAAGGCCCTTTGAAGTAGAATGTTATGTTAGTAAATAAGTTTAGTACAAATTTTCTCATTTATTCCCACTTTTTTGACATAATATCCGGATAAACGGTATCTCAATTAAAATACGTCCAAATTGTGAGTCTTAGAAACTAAGACATGTCGGGTGCTCTGGTTGACAGACTGCCACCAAAGAACCACTCGATCAACAAGCAACAATATACAAGAATATACCGGCAAATTGGACTTCACACCCAGGGTTCCGTACAAAAGTTCATGACTATTATGAACCATCACATATGTTTTCTAACTGTCAAGATTTTTCAAGACCATAGTCTACATTGAATTTTAAATAGTAATTAGTTCGTTGATAGTCTACCTATACGCGTCCCTGGACAAAACGGTCTTAACAGACAGACTGACAGACAATAGAAAAGTGAGTTTCGTAATGCGAATCCCTAAAAGATAAATGACCTTTTATACAACAAGTCAAGCGAAATGCAATGTTTTTAGCTATAAGACTCATCGTTAGGTAAGCTTCCCCCATTTTTCCACCTTTCATTGTTAAAAAATGCTTTGTAAACAAACCAACAATCATACTCATTTCAAGGATTCCGCAGAAGTTGTACAAACTCGAGAACAACTGAAAAATTGCTTGTGGAAACTCCTCAAAAACGTTTTGAACCTTTTCAATGGAGCCTGAACTTTCTGTAAATGAATGTGCTTTGAGTTGTATTTATTATGCGATTGGCTTTTATTTTGATTTAAATGTATAACTAGCTGTGCACCGCGGCTTGCTTCCGTAGCAATTGGCATTTCTTTTCAGCAGTGGTCTTTCCGAAATGCTTGCGTAGTTTTAGCTTTGGGATTTACTATAAAATATGATTATATAATTTGTTTTTAATGTGTACTTAAAAGTGCTTGTAAAGGACAAGTTTTCATAAAGTATTTTTGACTTTGACTTATGTACGAATTTCGGCACTATGTAAGAGCCATAGCAGTGCTTGTAAAGGACAAGTTTCCATACATTGGACAAGTTTTGACTTTGACTAGCCTACCTCATAAATGTGGCTATTACACAAATAAATTTTCAAATTAGACTGGTGGTACAGAAGTTAGTGCGTACAAACACACAATCACTTAGGATTTCGGCACTGAATATAAGGCAATACATTTAAGAAGTCTATTACTTTAAATGCCTTTGAGTAGCCTTCAGTAAATGCCTAAGTACTTCAACTCCAAAAGGGCTATCAAAACATCAACTTAATTGGAAGTTGACTGATTAAAATTACCATAGAGATGGGGTTTCTAATGATTTTATGAATATTTAAAGCGATTAATTTACCTAATTTACTAGATCAGAGATCAGCCCATTCAGGATGTATGTAGGTATAAGAGGAATAAATTGTAACAATGGTAAAGAGTACCTACCTAATAGAATGTTGCCTGCCAAGAAAAAAAACTTTACATCAATAAATGTTAGTAAAACATTAACTTCTCTCTCTTCTTCTTCTTCTTTTGCAGCTTAATTAATCCACTGCAGGACATAAGCCTCCTCTAATGCACGCCAAGCTTCTCGGTCTTGTGCAATACCCGTATATTTCCACTTCAGAGTAGCAACCCTTCTGCCAATGTCTGTTACTTTTGTACGATTTTTAATTTCGGTGTTGCATACATTAACTTAGAAATAACTAAGTATTTAGTAAATAGATATATCGTCTCAATTTGTCCCTAGTTGACTATAAGACCGATTACCGAATATCGATTTACCTTTTTATTTTTGTTACTTTTTAGTACAATAGATTCTCTCCACTCGAGAAAATATGAAAAATGTTAAATTCTATTAAATTTCAGCGTATTTTCTTAAATTAAGTTTTTAATTCTAGAAAATATTTATTTTCTTAACGAAGGAATATTTTAACACTGAAACTAGCTCAAGATGGTCTCAAGTCAACATAACAGCTTCGTTTAAATTCCGTGCGCTTGTCAAAT
This sequence comes from Ephestia elutella, assembly GCA_018467065.1. Taxonomy (NCBI): domain Eukaryota; kingdom Metazoa; phylum Arthropoda; class Insecta; order Lepidoptera; family Pyralidae; genus Ephestia; species Ephestia elutella. The sequence continues at coordinate 1,321,500 of CM031590.1, forward strand.
TTGTCAAGTCAGTCACTAATTACTTAGAACATTAGTACCGCGGCCACCCTGACTAGACAAGTCTTCGACAGCAGTTTGCGAAGATAGTGATTATTCTAAGGATAATCCTTTCACTTAATGCTTAAAAACGAAACCATAATCAGCATCAAAATTGAAAAAAATACCTACAAAGGTCGAATTTACGAAATTAGCGAAAAGTGAGACTCGAAGGCCATGCTCGGTGCTGAAGAGCAGGCTTATTGGTGAAATGGAGATTCAGATATAGTGACAAGTCGCTGCCCATCGCCTGTGACAAGAATCCCCAGTTTAAAACCCAATCCTTTGATTAACTTATACAATCTGCGCGGGAAGAGCACCATCTGGTACATTCTATCCTTTTTTAAGATAAGATGAGATATTTCAGACAAGCATGGAAGTATTACTTACAAAAGGAACCCCAAAAATTACCATTTTATTCGTCGGCCATTGCAAAAATAATATTCGATGAATAATCCGGAATGGCTAAACGGAGGCTCCTCGACTATAAAATGCTTAAGGCGTTTGGATTGCCGTTGTTCTGTGAAATGGTATTTTTGTAAGGACTAAAGCTCAGCTGTGGTTAGCCAGAAAAATCTGAAAAAAATATATGTGTACTATCAACTCTTTAAGAACAATTGTTTTAGATTATTTTTATTGTAAGATAAAAACTACTATATGAAAAAAAATAAAAACGAAAAGACATGCATTTTTATAATTTCCTTACTGTTCCGAAATGGCAATGACGTTCGGGAAAATTTTTACATCAAAATAGACACCATTTATTATACTTCAATCGCTTAGATTTTTGTTCAAATTGAGCAACATTTTTCATACTAATGTTTATAAAACAAAAATCATTCGCCCATTTTTCATAGCGGGGCTCTGTGCGGGCGACGGGCGGCAGTCTGCCACTGGCTTTCAGACGAGGAGGTCGTGTCGCTCGTTTCCGCATCTGTCAATATTCCTGCCGCTTTGTTTACCATGTAGCATAGAGAAAAACATACAGTAATCACCCGGCTGTACCTGTGCTTTTGTACATTACAAGAATAAATGAAGGTCACTTTACCTCCATCTGTTAAACTTTTACTCCTCCTAAACCACGCTATGGATTTTTATGCCAGTTTCACTATTAGATAATACATTTTTTGTAGATGTAAATTGATATAAATTTGATTTTATTTAAAGGCAATTTTATTATTTTAAGAGCATTGCAGAAAGTCAAAAAATATATCTATACATATCTATAGAAATCATTTTCCTCCATTTGACGACCTCCGTGGCCCAACGGCCATCACGCCGTACTAGTACACCGGACACCGTACACCGGAGGTCCAGGGTTCGATCCCTGGTCGGGTCAAGATAGAAAATGATCTTTTTCAGTTTGGCCTGGGTCTTGAATGTTTATCTATATTATGTATCCTAACTATCGCAATTCTAACTAATATATATTTGTTTATTCATTTATTTGTTTGTTACAACTTCACGCTTTATCTACTGAACCAATCTTCCTGAAATTTTGCATACACATAGAAGTAGTGAGAAGGACATAGGGTACGTACATTTCATCCCGAGAAAAATCCTTGTGGGAAATTCACGCGGACGAAACCGCAGGTAAAAGATAATCAGTAATTTGATTAGTAATTTGATAATCGATGTACAAATAGAAAACATGTCACTTGGTCTCATAGACGCAAGTATGGTCAGCAGAAAAAAATAGATGCAATAAAAATATTATTTTTATTTTATCTATCTTCAACAAACCAACCAATCCGGTAAAAACTAAGTAAGTTTTTTCTGATATAAAGAATGTCTAAATTACTCAACTTCGATCATGGTGCGTTGGTTGGTGGCATTTACATACCGAAAATTGAAGAATCTATTTCTTTAGTTAAAAAATATGTTCGTGTGTGTTTATGTATGTATGTGTATAACTTCTTTTTATTTAATTAATTTATTAGAAAACAAAATACTATAAAGAATAATTAGTAAAAAATTTAGTGATATTATTATTAATTTTCTCCGAAATATTTTTTGCACACCGTATAAAAGTCAAATTGACATTAGCCCAAACTCTGATAGTATTTTATTTACATCATTAGTATGAAAATATTGTTGCACAGTCATTTCATAAAATACGATTCAAAAATTATATTTTTAAAACAGTCTGCAATACTACACTGTTGTTAAATAGGTATACGTTTTTACAAACACATCATCTTATACTTACCTAAATGATTATTGTAATTTTTTTTTTTGAGATTTCAGAATCGGTCCCATATAAAAAGTTGCTCATAGTCATGAGTACTTTCACCACTAGAGATGTTGCAGGTGTTTACCCAAATGCCCAGTATAAGTACAAACTTTATTGGCTTTCGCCCGCGACTTCGTCCGCGCATAATTTATTATTGTTAATATCTTATATTTCAAGTGGCATATCAAGATAAAACCTATGCTTGCTTTTAAGTGACACCGTCAAAAATACAAATGCGAAAACCGCATCAAATTTTGTCAAGTAGGTAGTTTTTGTGTGATGCGCGAAACATACAGACAGACAGACAAAAATTCTATCAAAACTCGTTTTGGCTTCTACTGGCCCTATAAAGACCAGCATAACTTTTTCCTTTATTATTTTTTATGTAAAAACATAGACCAGTTACAGTTAATTTAACCTAAATTATAAAAATCCAGGGTGGATCCTGAAGAAGGTTTTGGCGTATAATTTACGCAAACAAAGCCGCGGGAAAAACCTACAGATTACGCGTGAAAAATATGACCCTTCCTTTGCAATCGGTAAAAACACTTGCGATGAAAATGACCATAAATGACCGATTATGTCAGTCAAATTCAGTCACCTTACTCATTTTCAACTCTACTCTGGTTTATGGTCTCTTTCAGCTGTAAAATAATCAAAATATGTCGATTCAATCAACAAATATAACCATGAATAATTATAGCAAATTTTCGCAAATTATGCAAATTCAGAAGGCAACCGAAACCTGTCGTACTTCCTGTTGACCAAGCATTGTAAAATTTGGTAACCAAAAAGGTCTTATAGTATCTACTTGTACAGCAATAAATCTGAAAACTGTAAATATATTGTTAGAAGTCTAAAAAAGTGTTCCAACTTATTTTTGCGTTCGATACAGTATGAATCCTAGGGATATAACTGCAAAGTTTGTTTTTGAAACTAGTTGGTCTTTCAGTAAGAGCTACAATGTGAGATGCTTTGCCTACACGAAACACCTCGCTGCGAGAGCTTCATTTCGCACTTGGTCATTTATTTGTAAACCCATGACTCTCTCAGACATTAATTTTGTGAAATAAAAGTTTATCTCTTTGGTCGTATTTCCTCATGACTGAGGGTCGTGGTCATTATATGGAATGACACACACAACGACTCTCTTGGCAATATTAATGGAGTGGTTTGCCATCGCTTTCTCCATTTCACACACTGCTGATAATCATCATAAATAAATCATAAGAAAAAAAAACATAAAAGTTTATTGATACCTATTTTAATAATCCTACCTATAGTAGTCTCTGCCTACCCCGACGGGAAAAGGGGTGACAATATTTATGTGGGTATGTACATGTAATCCAATTATAGTGAAATTTAAGTGTGTCATATTACCATTTTTAAAAATGATAGGTTAGTAGAATGAGATATTTAATGATCATTTGTGAAAGGTTTTTTGTGAAATATTAGTGAATCGTAAATAAAGGTAATATTTTTCTTAGCTAGTGCCCGCGACTTAGTTCGCGTGTGAAATGGAGATCGCTGTGGCAAATCACTCCATTAAAATTATCAAAATAGTCGTTTTGAGTGTTTCATTCCACATAATCATCCCTATCCTTAGTCATGAGAAATAAGGATAAAGGAAGAAATTTTTATGCACAAATGTATTTTCTAACTAGCTTTTGCCCGCGGCTTCGCCCGCGGTAATTTCCAATGGGAACAGTGCTTTTTCCCGGGATGAAAGGTACCCTATGTCATTCTCAGTACTTTTAACTATGTGTATGCGAAAATTGAGGAAGATTGTTTCAGTAGGTAAAGCGTAGTTAGGTGGTAACAAACAAACGAACAAATAAGCAAACTCTCTTTCTCATTTATAAAGAAAAAAAAATCTTAATGGTATGGTACTTACCATTGAAAGTCAGTTTTGTATTTACAAAATCATTTATACCCTATAAAAAGTTTCATTCAAATGAATTCAGTATAATGATTAGCATGTTAAAATAAATAAACAAACATACAGACAAAGACAAACAAACGGATAAAATTCTTAAAATGATGTTCAATCAGTATTTCTTCATCGCACAATTTTTTTTGTTCAATATATATTCATTGTACCTACAGACATACCTACGATTTTTCCTGTTGATAAAATGTTATTGATGCGCTCGGGTGTATTGGCGATTGGCGTTGTCTCTGAGAGCGCGTGATGTTACAGCGGGGGTGCGGAGTGCCTCGTGTCATGCTTTACCCGCAAAAACAAAAGAATAAAGAGCATGTATCGCCTTAATGAACGCGCGGATGACTGGTTACGAGTTTCGCTGGTTCGAGGACGCCGGCTGCTCGTAAAAGGAAATTTATTACGCAACTTTTTTATTTTTTTTATACAGCTAAGTAGGCAAACAGGCATACGGCCCACATAATGGTAAGCGGTCTCCGCAGCCTACGGACGGCAAGACTAGAGGAGTGACACTGTGAGCATGCGTTGCTGACACTGATAAAATCATTTTACAGCCCTTTTGAAGATATGGTCTCTCCATATTGTAGTAGCTAGGGAAAACCATGGCAAGGAGCACATTTTATAACCTTTGAGTTTGAAGGAACAAATTCCTCGAATAAAATTTGACACCAGTTGTAGAATAGCCATTTGCTTTATAAGAAATTAAAGAATCATGGTTTTATTCGACAAAACAATGAATGACAAAACAGTGACAGTACTACGAAGGAGTTTGCTGATTATCACGTTCTCCTTGGCTATGATGAGACTTCATAATCATTGAGATAAGTAGGCGGGCGCCGCTCTCTCGATGATCGACGAATAGTTTGCTGATTATCACAACAGTGTTAGTAATAAAATAACACACTCGATAAGAAAGAAAGATTCCTTAAACGCTACATTTTGGACTCCAGGATAAACAACTGGTGAAAGGAGGGTGTAGTGGTTAGCATACTACTGAAACTAGTGCCTCTCATCTACTTAGATTAACTCACTTTATGAAGAAAGAACCCGCATGTTGGGAAAGATCTGGGGGCCAATATTACTAATTACAAACGTCTTGTCTCATTTGTGTCTCAAGAGCCAAAGAAATTGAAATAAAGTGATAATATCTCTGTAAGACTTCTATGTTTTATTACGAGTTCTTTGGCTTTTGAGATACAACTGATGCACGACATCCACCTTTGTAATTTGTAGAATCAAGGGCCTGAATGAGGAATGCTCAGGACCGGAAAGAATGGCATCTGCATTGTGCATGAGGAGACCTACACTTAACATGAACGATAAAGATATAATTTTTAAAATGCAAAAGCGCTGCATTCGTTCGATGTTTGGTTTACAATCAACGGATAGTTGTAATCCACTATTTAAAAAACATAAAATTCTCACACTTCCCTGCTTATATATATTGGAAACAGCATTATTTGTCAAATGTAACCCGAAATTATTTAAAAAATTATCAGATCTTGCTGTGAGAAATCGTCGGCCAGGTAATGACAAAATTTGTCGAATACAGCTTTACTGCAACTTTAAATTCAGCTCTTTTATTTGGTGAGGAATTTTATTATAAATTTTTGGAGCCATAGATAGTATGCTATTGCTAAATAGCATATTATCTATGGCTCCAAAAATTTATAATAAAATTCCTCACCAAATAAAAGAGCTGAATTTAAAATTGTTTAAAAAACATATGAAAATGTTGCTAGTTGACAAATGCTATTACAGTATTAGAGATTTCCTAGATGATAATTTTTGACATCCCTGACATATGTATTTAATTGTTTATTATTCCTATGATTGACTTATTTTAATTATATTTTTTTGAGTGTATTATCATATTTTTTAAGTATATTTTGAATTTATTTGCGGCAAGCCATCTGACTTAATTTGCACACCGTTTCAACGGTTGAACATTGCTGCTCTGTAACATCATGCATTTTATGTATCAACAATGTTTTTTTGGCAAATAAATATATCTTTATCTTGATCTTTAACGATGATGGTTGAAGAAGGAGATGTAGAAAGAAAGATGTGCGAGTTATCCGAGCTATCGTTTCGTTTTCTCGTGGCGTTTCTTTTAGCTCTAACCCTCTAAGTACATTATAGAATCCGTGTGAATTTTAATCTCCGCCAAATATCCGCCCTTTGTGATCGCGAAACAATATGCATGAATCAGAATGTATATTATTATAATTTACTTTGATATTAGAAGATTGAAATGGCTTGATAACGTGCTCTATAGGTACTTGTTCAAAGTGAGAGCCAATTCGAGTTCAAAGCTTTTTCGCAATATTTAACCCTTTTCAAAAATCCTAAAAAAGGATGATTGACATATTGACTGTTCTTTTGAACATACCTGTCTTTCCCTTTGCAATATATCTGCGATCTTCACCTATTATTTTAAGAATCCTGCGACAAACTTCTTTTTATCACGTAGCGCGTCTGTGTGTACTTTGTTTCCTGTTGGGAACAACTGCTGAATCATTGAATACTGATTGACAGATACTTCTTTGAGAAAATTAGATAACTTTTAATGGTCTTCGCTTCGAATTCACTTCAAATGTGTATCATTCTTCGTATTTGTCAACGTACTTTTGATAACTTTGGAAAGGCTCACAAAACATTAAGAAAATATCGTTCCACTTAAAAAAAGATACTTACCTACTTGCAAAAAATCCCAGTTAATTGAAATAAATGTAAAGTACTTTGTAATACTTACGTATATTTGGGTCTAAATAGAAGGCAGCCAACCAGCAGCGTAGAAAAAATGTTTTACATAAGATAAGGTGCTTTACCATTTGAATCCATTCGATGACTTGACATAACGCAAGGATTCTTATGATACTCGCACAATATAATCGCAAACAACAATATATTTTTCTCTAGGATTTGTTTATCATCCCCAAGCTTAAGCTTGTACTGTAGCCGTCGACTTAATATTGTCTTATGATGACGGTCATAATAGTCTTTTTGAGGCCTCTTACTTCTTACTTCCCTCGAGGACATTTTGCCGCAATTAGGCCTCCAGTTTGGGACCTTTTTGCGTGAGGAGGATGAGCCGGAACTTCACTCGAGCCAGCCCAGGAGGCCTTTTAGTGACTTGCCAGGGTAGTTAGTTCAGCCTGCGTCAAGTTGGATAGTTGACTAAGTATATATCATCGGTGGTTGCACACAAAGTAGTTTAGAACCAAGTGCTAGTAGGTAACTTTGATTTACGGTGGTAAACGCGTCCTTTTTACTATCTAACCGAGCCTTATAAGTATCGTATACCTCTTCCCACCGACAGAAAAATCATCCTTATACCTTGGAGTACCAAAATGTCGAATACAGTGCGCTTCAACAGGAGTTTCCTCGTACGTACACAAAGGTTATGCAATGAGTTGCCCTGCCATGGTTTTCCCTGGAGGCTACAATATAGAGTTTGTTTGTTTGTAATAACTTTATTGCACAAATAACATAAATAAATTACAATTAATATGAAGACAGAAATGGCAACGGCGGACTTATCCCATGAAGGGATCTCTTCCAGAGAAGAGTTTTGCAAAAAGGAAGTGAATAGATTTATTTAGGGGTCGGCAACGCCCCTGGTTGCAGCATCCATAGGCTGCGGCGACCGGTTTCCATTAGGTGGCATCATGCACGTTTTCCTGCTTAGCAGTATAAAAATACCTATTATCGAAAGTTAGGAAAGCCATGATGATCGCCACTTTTCTTTATGAAGCACTAAGAATGCCTATACAAGTTGTTACTTCGGTTTGTTCCCCAAAAGCTGGTCACTCTAGGCACTGACGTATGACACTGATGTCACGCTTTTGGCGACACATGGTTGATAAGGTTGGACAAACCGCATTTCTTCCTTTTTTCACTCTTGATAATTAAAAGTTAACAGCATGTTAGAGATACTCAAACCACAGAAAATTTAAAATAATGGCTTAAGTAAAATATTAAAATTTTTGTGTCGAACAAAACTCTTTAAATTTTACATACATAGAAGTACATATTATCACACGTTTTTCCCGCGGGGGTAGGCAGAGAACAGAGACAATCGCTAGATTGCCTCTTTAAATTTTGTTTTGCATTATCCTTCTTTTGTGATCAGTTCAACTCAAAGCGTAAAAGCTTCAGGAACTGCTAAAACCTTTTATCACAACCTTTATTCTGATCACATATTTGGCTAAACGAATAAAGTAAATGGCTTTTTTTCTCCATCATCATCTGCCTTCGACGAATGCCTACTTTTATACTGCCCAAAAAGTGTTATGTCTTTAATAAATGAGTTTCTTGAGTCTGTGAGTGACTGAGTTCGAAGTGGGCGTGAGGCATTAAGTATACGGTTGGTGTGAGGTGCTGATTTGCCGTCGACGTTTATTGAGACGTTTAATGATTGCCATTATACCTCCACGAGGCGACGAAGTTAAGATTACATTGAATTTGACTGAAGTAATGCCTGAATATTGAAGAGCAGTTAATAAAACAAAGACTGATCTTCATTTGCGTTTAATAACAGAAGTGTTATATGTTTTCATGCATATTTGTTTCCTTACTTACTTACTTCGATGGCTCGACGAGGTCTTGGCCAAAGAGGATCTTGGCCGCCGATACTAGAAGCTTCCACTCCTTCCTGCTCTGCGCTACTTCCTGCCAGTCGGCTCTTTGTTTTCTTATGTCACCGTAATTACTTGTACTATTATGTTTTCTGTACCGTAATTAGATCTTCGCTCACTAGCTGGCAGTACAGGCTTGTGAGGTCTGTTAGGTGGTTCAACACTGTCATTTGAATTTGACAACTCATTCTAGTATTGTACCATCTGACAGACCTCCCTCGCCAGTAACACCAACTAGTAAGCAGCATGGAAGTAATAAGTACTTTGTTGTACTTACTACTTCCATGGTAAGCAGTCAATCGATAACCCTCATTCCTTAAGGCTTTGCCAGTTATAGAAGTGTGTGGTATCCTTAGATACCTTACATAATCCTTGGTAACTTGGGTTATGTGAAGGCAGCCAATTTCTATTCAGGATGCACGAAGATGTAAAATCTTTGTAAGTTCACTGAAGGAAACAGAGACGGATGGATGAGCAGAGATGTGCGAAGTAAGGACGTGTATTTATTACATACATATTAACATGTCTGTTTCCCGTGGTTTGGGTTGATTGATTAGAATTATTTACCATGCACTTTTGACAAATTATAATAACTGATTTCATAAAAATAAAAAAATGAAAACTGCAGTTCCAGACATCACATGGTCTATGTTCGGGATAAAGAATCTAGGAGAAAAGCGAATTTACTGCAAGTAATATATAAGTAGGTATATGGAATTTACTTTATTTGCGGTTGGCTCAGTAGGAATCTGTAGGAACGTGTCCAGCTAGGGATTGAATTGCATTGTAATGTCTCGAACAACTATCATTATACTTTTTTCCCTTCACTAGATTATGTACCTACTCTAGTGTAGGAAAGTAGAAATAGAAACCCTTACAGACAGTCCTTACTCGCCTTGAAAATGACTTCCGTATGAAGTCGAAACTAGTCGGCAGATCCGGCTAACAAGACGCGTGAGTATCCGTATCAAAATCATTATTAGAAATAGAAAGTTTATTGCACAAAAACATAACAAAAAAATCCAAAAAAGGTAGAGAGTAAAAGTACCTATGTATTTTCTTGTCATTTTACCTTCTCACTTCCACATCGGGTTGTCAGTAAACACGATATCAAGTTCCTATCGATACCAGAGCGTTGATGTAATGGCTTGCGACACCTGCTGTTCTCCCATGGATTTTGGTTGATGGGACGATAGATATAACCCAAAAAATATACCAATTAATACAGTTACTTACACTAAAATCAAAATTAAGTATAGTAAAGAGACTTAGCATGAATCTTTCATTTATTTTTAGCGACATAGCGACTGACGTTTTGATGAAGTTGCATTTAATCCCCTTATCATTAAACCGATAATCTATCCCGTGAGGTTGTTATCTGTCAAGAAATGGTAAACTGTACAATTTTTAACATTATTTTCTGAAAGGAAATAAAAATGATTTTATTTAAATAGGCTAAAAACTAGCACTTTTAAATCGTCGTATTCTTGTTTTTTAGTTAGTTGACGTCATAAATTAAAGCTAAGGTTACCACCGCCTCCAAAGATCAAGACATTTTAGTCTAATCTATCCGTCAGTGAGCCGTCCCAAACCGTCAAATTGTAAAATTCGTACATAAAATCAGAGCGAATAGGCTGCTTCTGGGTAAGCCTGCTACATCGTAGACCTCATCTCTGTCCTCGGACAAGATTGTGGTCAAGAGCAAACCCATTTTTAATAATTAAAAAAAAAAGTCTGTGGTGTAGACAGTTTGGATATATGTGAGAATATGAATATGTTTGTTCTCTATCACTCAAAATCTACTGGACGGATTTTGATGAAATTTGGTAAACGGTTAAGACATAGGTACCTAAAATAACACATAGGGTACTTTTTAACCTAGAATCTCCACGGGAGCGAACCTACGAGGCGCAGCTAGTATGTGATAATTCTTACTCGCGGATAAAAATACCAGGAGTGCATAAACAAATGCAGCTTTGTGCATCGTAGCAATTTATATTCGGTATTGGCCGCCGCACTATTTTTGTACCTCAAGTAGGTCGTGCACCGGCGCTCTCTCTATGACAATTAGTTATTGTATCGTCATCTGTTTGTTGCTATTATTTTCGTATTTATAATATTAGGGCCAGGTTTCGAGCAACAAGGACTTCCGCGCGCGGCCCGTGTTTCTCTATGGGGCCAGGCTAGGCTATTATAGAGTAATATGTAAAAACAATATTATCTTCAATGCTCGTCTTCCCGGCTTTAAATTGTGGATTCTTCTATATTCTTCTGATTTTCAATTCCCGGCTCTGTCTACCCCATAAAGGATTAAAACGTAGCACAATGTATTCTTAACCTTTAACTAAATAAAATCAAATAAGTACAAATAAATGTGTGGTACATACCTAATGTATATAGTTTTATATATTTCGATCAAAGATTACGATTTAAATCTTTGGTTTCGATGTACTTATCAGTGCTATCTAGATTTCGGATGACGTGTAGCTCACTCAAAAACTACTAGACGGATTTTGATGAAATTGGGTACACTAATAGAGAACAAGCTGAAATAACATCTAGTAACACATTTTAACCCGAAATTCCTACTTGAACGAAACTCCAGGGCCTAGCAAGTCGATGGATTAAACATGAAGTTAAAAAAATAAAAGCTCCATTTTCAGAAGCTTTCAATCAGAACTAAGCACACCATCAGCTAGGCCCGTCGCGCAGTCAGCCGTGCCTTCCTTACAGGCAAACATGCTTACAGACCAAAATAAATGAAGCATAGAAGTGACAATTCCTTATAACTAGTAGTTTGCCGCGAACTTAGACCTCGCGATTATTATTTTTAAAATATGAGAATCATAAAAATGCATAAGTATATCTCAAAAACGGCTGAACCGATTTTGTTGCGAAACGAATTTAAAAATTCTATGGATAGTTGCTACACGTATTCTCAATATCATCGAAATAAATTCAACGGTTCGAGAGTTATCGCGGTATCGCAAACATACATACATACAAACAATGTGTTTTCGCTCCAACTTGAATTATAGCCCTCACTTGCTTCGCTCGCTCGGTAAAATATACTTAAATATTTAAAAAACTATAAATTAATCCTTAAAAAATTATGAATGCTTGCAAGTGATAGATAATACGTTTATTTGTATCAGCTGAGACATATGTGTATATATTATGACACAACAAACATAACAGAATTACATGCAAAAAGTTCCTAAATATAGTAAAAAAAAAACAATTTGACGTTACTATGTGCCGCAGTGATACAAATTGGTAATAACTCAGTGGTTGAATTGCCCCTACAGGAGCAAACACTGATTTTCAGTCATCACCATTAAAGGGACACGTTAAGCTGCCACCAGGCGAACGTCTGAAAAAAAAATGTCTGGTGCGAACTACCGTAAGTTACAGCTGTTACTATTGTACTAGAAAAGAAAAGATTTAAAAATTGCGCATTTTTACTTACGATGTTTATCGTCATTTTAACCATTCGACCAACCAACCTTTGGTAGACAATCTGAAACTGAACGCCCCTCCATTGTACTTAAACTCCATAATTTAAAACAATTTTGTTAGTGGAGAGACGATTAGTTTTAGATTAGAAGATCTTTACTTACTTGTAGTACTATGGAGCACTAGAGGAAAGCATACTTACAAGGAGTATTTAGAATGGAGGACGCATGCGGGGGTGAAGTCGCGCGCCAACGATATGAAAAACAATCTGTCACATGTTTTCTGCGTCCAATACGCGGTCGTCGGCATTCTGGCGTGAAGTAGTGGTATTCTTAACGGCTATATTTTCATAGCGCGCTATATGGAATATGCTATTTTTTTATAGCGTGCTATTTTTGGCGCTATATTATAACGAATGAAATTGTGAATTCAAAACGCGTTGTAGTTGTAAAGTTACCGACGTTATTGAATTTTTTTCATTATGTTGTGCTACATCATCATAATATAATTGCATGCAACGCAACAACTATAACAGCCGAATTAACCCGATTCGCCTACGAAACGACACGAGTCACGACAACGATCTCACGAATATCGCGCGCGAGCAACAGTCGCGTGCTATAACGCACGAGAGGCGGTCGCGCCGTGCTAGGTCAGTGACCGCGCGCTACGTTATAACGTAGCGTCATATTCATATGCATAGATTAATAGCGCGCGCTATTCGTTACAAGGAAATCACATGCTATTTTTTATCAGCTATACGTTATATTAACCACCACTAGCGTGAAGTCGTTACTTTTTCGAATTTTAAAATTCGCGATTATTTGAGCCAATCACAGCGGCTGCCGTATGTTACCAAAAAATCGGTGAATTATAATGAGCGATTTTTCTGACAGCTAATTAAGAAAATAAAATCAGTATAAAAAAATCTTAACAGATGGAGTTTGATTGAAAACCGAGTTGTAATAATGGCTGTACCTACCTATATTGTGCGCCTTTTATAGGCAGCCAGAGGTAGAAAAAAAATCGCTTGACAGTTGCACAAATTACAATATTGATACTTTTTAGGTGTTTTTTTTACAAAGTTTTTTTTTTAATGACAATCTCGTGAATTTTTGCTCTTTGTATGAAACTTTTTCTCTCGCCTTTGCTTAAGCGCCATCTATGAAGTCATCTGGAACTATGTTTTTTTAATTTGGGTCTCGGAAAATCCCTCATTGTATCGTGGACTATATGCCTACGCGCTCTCCATTCTAAATACTCCTTGCGTACTTACGATACTTTTATTACTAGCCTAGTAACATACAACATTGATCCTTCTATACCAATGTTAACTTTTGGATGCGGATTCCCTTAAATTCCCGCTATCGTGCACACTCGATTAAGCCCAAATAATATAATTTTCAATTTTTTCCCAAAATATACCTACATTGATGTGAACAGTAATAGATAACTTATAATTTACATTCCACCAGATAAATGTAAGATCTGACGGCGTTTTAAGGATCCCAAAAAAGGAGGGTAAATTCCTTCCATTTGATCTTCTTTGGTTTTCCTTCCCCTATTCCTCATACTCTTTAGGTACTTCTATTTCAAGGTTTCTTTGTGATGTAGTTTTCTTTCTTTCTTCTAATAGCTGGGAGAAATTAAGTTCATAATTTAAATAAATAAATAAATAAATATAAACGGACAAATCACACATATTGAGTTAGCCCCAAAGTAAGTTCGGGACTTGTGTTACGGGATACTAACTCAACGATACTATATTTTATGACAAATACATATATAGATAAACATCCAAGACCCAGGCCAATCTGAAAACGATAATTTTCCATCTTGACCTGACCGGGGATCGAACCCGGGACCTCCGGTGTGGCAGTCTGGCGTGATAACCGTTAGGCCATGGAGGTCGTCAATTTGTTTAAATACATGTGTTTTTACTTGGAACAATAAAGTTTAATAAATAAAGTTTTGTTTTCCACGAGATTCGAACCCACGTCTCTTCGCCCTCGTCAGTAACTAATAAAAACAAATATAAAGTCCAATCCTAGTGTCTGTCAGTCAGTATTGTCAACAGCACATAAACCCATTTAATTTATTGCAAATTCGTCCCTATTACGGCCACATAAGGTCCACGCAGGGATGATTAGCCGCTGACTGTACATATACAACGGTCGATAATGTAAATTGAGGATAGTAGAGCGTCTTGCAGACGGTCGTATCGCTTTTACGACTACACAGTAATAGTTGTACTGTCTGTCTGTCTTTACACGCTTTTAAACCGACTGTTGGTAAGAAGGGTTGTGATTTTAGCTTTGGAAACTATTCACGGGTTCATTTATTTTATTTACGTAACGTCTGCCCCACTCCACATCAACCCATATCTGGGCATAGGCCTCCCTTTGTTCTCGCCGTTTTCAGTCACAAGTCAGTTTAAATTTATTACACAACACAAGTAAATTATCGATGCAAAGTAGAAAAGCGGACCTGGGCTCCTACGCTGAGGATGCAACTAGGAAAACGCTCAGATGTGAGAGACAAGTAAATTCGACTTTTATACCTAACTGGGAGTTGGTGGTCTAACTGTCATTTAATTGTAAGACATATGTTGTAAAGTGACGTCTTTGGAGAAAATGCAGCAGTGGAGTTTGTTGCGCCGCCTCTTCTCCACTTGCGCTTTGGAGGTGGTGGGAACCTTAGCTTTAAGTAATTTTATGACGTCAACTAACTAAAAAACAAGAATGTGATGATTTATAAGTGCTATTTTTAAGCCAATATAAGTAAATAATAATTGACTTTGATTTGTTGGTCCAACTGACATTTACAAGACAGTAAAAAGTACCTAGGTACGCTATATTTTGTACATTCAATTTAATACTCAGTACATTAGTTATTTTTATATGTATAAAACTGTACCTAGACTATTTACTGACGAAACGCGTCAAATTGCAACTTACGGTAAAATCAAAAAAATCACAGAAACTTTATGAATGTGCGCAGGTATAACGTAAACTTAAAGAGTGTATCACGTCCGCGCGCCCGACCGAGTTTAGGTATTTGATAGACCGCAGCTGGCTGTGTGCAAGTCACACGCACACATCGACGTGAGATTGCCGCCAACCCGAAGTAATAAGTGACAGGGATCCGGCAAAGGATTTGTTGGTACCTATATAATTTTTTTTTTCTTGCTTTACGGTAATGAATACTAAAAATAAAATTACGACCATTTTCTTATGTAAAACATACTTGGCGCGACTTGGCAGTAAAATGGACACGAATGCCGCGACAGAAAATAGCATGACTGTCGTGCCAGGATGCTAAGATGTTAAACATCTGCCTGGCATCCCATGAAGGCCAATTTTTCGGGATGAGGTTTACAAAAATAGTATTTTTGGATCCAAGATGGCGGACAATTTTTTTTTAATTTTCAATATGGGTATCGTTTATAAGTGTTTCAGTGCGCTGATTACGAAAATAACATTGGAATCCAAGATGGCGGACAACTTTTTTTTCACGTTTACAATATGGGAATGGTTATAAGGGTTTTTCGGTGCGCTGATGACAAAAATAACATTTATTTTGAGATCCAAGATGGCGGACAACTTTTTTTTCAAGTTTACAATATGGGTATGGTTATATAGGTATTTCGGTGCGCTGATGACAAAAATAACATTTATTTTGAGATCCAAGATGGCGGACAATTTTTTTTTTTTATTTTGCAATATGGTTAACATTTTGTAGGTTTTTGGGGACGCTGATGACGAAAATAACATTTATTTTGAGATCCAAGATGGCGGACAACTTTTTTTTTAATTTTACAATATGGGTATGGTTATAATGGTTTTTGGGGACGCTGATGACGAAAATAACATTTATTTTGAGATCCAAGATGGAGGACAGTTTTTTTATTTTATTTTACAATATGGGTATCGTTTTATGGGTTTTTGGGGACGCTGATGACCAAAATAACATTTATTTTAAGATCAGCGTCCCCGAAAACCTATTAAACGATACCCATATTGTAAAATAATAAAAAAAACTGTCAGCCATCTTGGATCTCAAAATAAATGTTATTTTCGTCATCAGCGTCCCCAAAAACCTATAAAATGATACCCATATTGTAAAATAAAATAAAAAAATTGTCCGCCATCTTGGATCTCAAAATAAATGTTATTTTCATCATCAGCGTCCCCAAAACCTAGAAAACGATACCCATATTGTAAAATAAAATAAAAAACTGTCCTCCATCTTGGATCTCAAAATAAATGTTATTTTCGTCATCAGCGTCCCCAAAACCTATATAACCATACCCATATTGTAAACTTGAAAAAAAACTGCCCGCCATCTTGGATCTCAAAATAAATGTTATTTTTGTCATTAGCGCACCGAAAAACCTATAAAAACATACCCATATTGTAAAATTGAAAAAAAAGTTGTCCGCCATCTTGGATCTCAAAATAAATGTTATTTTCGTAATCAGCGCACTGAAAAACTTATGAAACGATATACACATCGCAAAATTAAAAAAAAATTGTCCGCCATCTTGGATCTTGATTTAGATTTATTTTGATTTTTATGATTTCGATTTCTATGATTTCGATTTATTACGATTTCTATGATTGCGATTTATTACGATTTCTATTTCATCAAAAATTGTCGGCCATTATTCATGAGTATGAAAATGGTACCTATATAAATTTTAAAAAGATTAAAAGTAATAAATATGTAACTCTGATCTACATTACTCTCTGCTGTCTGTGAATACATGAACACGCGAAAATTAAATGCCTCCCGAGCAGCAGAGCGACGTGGATTCCCCTTGACTCTTACCGGCAGACTGATTTTTCGTGGGCTTGGAACTCGTATATATTGAGCGATGGCATTGCCATACAAAAAATGTATGGGGAATTTCTTAGTGAATTGTTACGATATATAATATTTTTTTCGAGTTATTTTTCAAAAATCTAAAACGAGCAACTTGTAGCTAGTTTAATAAACTCGCGATTTAACATTATGTAGAAATTATAATTTGTGTTTTACATAATGATTTCGTTAAAGCCGTGAACCTTGTTTTTCGTATTTTTCGTGTTTTCTTGAAGGTATTTACGCAAAAATAAAAGGCAAAATATTTTTATCTGTCTCGTATAAGTAGTAGCAGTTATTTGAGAAGCCTATAGTACTATTTTTATTATCAATAATGATCTAGTTTTGGCACCAGGGTCAATTCTGTAACGCCTGTTTTGGCTAAAAACGTGTGATGCAGGCTTAATAGGATTGTAACGCTAATAGGCTCACGATTAGGAAATTTCGATGTAATTGGCTAATGTAGCGAACATAAACATGTAGGTATTACAAAGTTGTAATTCAATAGCTGTTTTATCTTCATTTCTTCCTCTTGTACAGTTAGCAGCAGGTCACCCTTGTGCACCTGTGGGTGTGGTAGTAATGGAGAATTTGCATTGAATTTAGATACATTGACTAAACGAAATAAAACCTTATGGTTATTGGTTTTGCCTCATTTTGGTAAAAATAATTTTATTAATGCCATTTGGACCCTAGATTAGTGCTTCGGATTAGTACCAGTTATATTCCCATCCGCATAAGACCCGCTCCGCACCGGCTTCGCTCGGGAGGTTCATACAAAAAATTGTAGCCTATGTCACTCAGGTATAATGTAGCTTTCTATAGGTGGAAGAATTTTTAAAATCGGTTCATTAGTTCCGTGATTAGTGTGATTGGTGTGATAAGGAAAGCTAGTACCCAACAGCTGGATATAGAAATTGCTGATAATCTAACATTGTCAATGCCTTGTCCTAAAAGTAATATTTGGTAGAATTTGGAGTTTAAAACAATTTTTCATTTGTTACAGGGGACCAATCCTACTCCGGGAGAAAAGACAGCGACGCCTCGGCCCTATTTATAATTTAGTCCTGACCCTTCCTAGTCTCCTAGATGGTGACGTCATACCCCTCCTAGTTTCCTAGATCGTGACGTCATAGTTGTAGATACCGTGTGAAGTGATACTGTCGCATGGAAGTTGGCGGTGTTTCCAAGATCTGGCTTTGGGCTGATCGGTAAGAATATTTTTATACGTACAGGCCCTCCAGGCAGATAAATCTGATCCCCTTACTAAATCATATCTCAGGTGGGTCAGGTTGACCTGATCCCGACTGTACATAATAAACTAGGTAGATCGATCAACTCTTTATTGCACCATTTACGAACCCTAGGTCCCTTATTGGGTGAGCAATAGCTTAGGGCCAACTAGTGACAGCAATCGCATACAAATAGTTATTAGAGGTTGCACTAATTTAGGTTATGGAATTATTATTATATTCGAATAAAATCCCCTTCGGCCATTTTGGCAACAAAGTTTCGCCACCAGTTGTTAAAAAAAGGAGTGATAATCCTGCAACGCATCTAGTTGCCCAAAAATAAATTATATTCCTGTTTCGAAACTTTTCTTTTCTACATGTAAAAAAGTTGTGAGTCAATACCCACTGGTAGGGAACAGTGGGTATCGACTCTGATCTCTCACAGGAGTGAGATGTGGAGAAAAAATGAAAGTTGAGACAAAGGAAGACCAAAAAAGAAAGTACTATCAGTAGCGAAGAAAAAATACGAAGAATAAGTTGAGCTAAGAATTGTACTTAGTTAAAAGGATTAATAATTCGTTTTACAAACTCCGCCATGGCATGGCTTATACCTATGTCACGTGTTCACAGGAACTGATACGGAAAATAGGTGAACCTTGGATGCCCCCGGGGCTCGGTCAATAACAGGTCATGTCCCATTAGGGGTCCGACGTTCGGATTAGTAATCGATTTATCTACGAGGTGTTGAAATGTTTGGAAGTTGCTGATAGGACCAATATTTAACAACCAATATTTTGCATTTATTCTAATCTAGCGTCGCCCGAGGGCTCCCGCAGGAAATTCGGGATAAAAAATTGCCTTTGTGATATTCCTGTTTATACTCTGCCCGTAGATAAAATTCCGACATCCACCCAGCGGTTGATGCACGATTAAGTCACAAACATCCACAGCCTAGATTTGTGCCTAGATGAAGTTGCAAACTATCTACAGGATGTTATGAAAACCTTGTCCAAGCCTTCAGACCATGAAACCAAACAACTTTTAATATAGGGACCCATGTCAAATCGCGAAAAAAAAACAGATGTTCAGCAAAGAATGACGAGAGACAAATGAAGAAATGACATGGGTCCCCATCAGTAGCGGCTTTAGGGGGGCGCGTTTGGGCGACGGCCCAGGGCGCCGGACGTCAAGGGCGCCGCAGGCGTCCCTTGTTATCCGGCGAGGGGCGCTACAGGCGCCCCCTGTTGTCCAGTGAGGAGCGCCGCAGGCGCCCCCTTGTTGTCGGTGAGGGGCGAGAACAGGAGAGGCGCCTCAAAGGGTCGTCCCAAAGAGGCGCCTCAAAGGGTCATCATAAAGGGCCGCCGCAGGCGCCTCTTTATTTATTACACGCTAGCTTTTGGCCGCGGCTCGCTCGCGTGCTTTTTCCCGGGATGATAAGTGCCCTATGGGAGTTCTCAGTACTTCCAACTATGTGTATGCGAAAGATGGAAGATTGGTTCATTAGATATAGCGTGAAGAGGCAACAAACAAATAAACAAACCAACAAATTCACTTTTGCATTTATAATATTAGTTAGGATTATTTTGAGTTGGCACAAATTGGTCGTAAGAGAAATCCAAAAGCGCTTACGCTTAGGCCCTTTGTGCCAACTCCGCCATTTTCAAAAATAATTTTAAAAAAATCCTCGACTATCGATTTTTATATGTTTATTGAACCTGCTCTCAAAATTTCGCGGGAATCGGTTGTGAAATGCGACCTCTAGAGGAGAACACAAAATACACAGACATACCAAAGCATTCTAGGCCAAGCTCAATGAGGATTTTCCGAGACAAAAATTTAATAAAAAATAGTTCCAGATGACTTCATAGATGGCGCTTAAGTAAAAGGCGAGTCCATACAAAAAGCAAAAATTCACGGAATTGGCATTTAAAAAAAAATAGAACTTAGTAAAAAAAATATCTAAAAAGTATTAATATTGTAATTTATGCAACTGTCAAACTGTTAGGTGATTTTTTTTCTGCCTCTGGTTGACAAGAAAAAAGCGCACCATATAGGTTAAGCCATTATTATTACGACTCGGCTTTCATAATACGCTATCTGTTGAGACTTTTTTATACTGATTTTTTTCTTAATTCAGCTGTCGGAAAATCGCTCATTACTTTATGTGCAGAGAATCCGGACAAACGAAGTGGCGGGAAGAATTCTGTACCGGAACTTCACCGGGAAAAAACCACCGGTAAAAATAAGTACCGGGAAAAAATCTCCACGCGGCACCACGCTTGTCCGACTAGAACCTAACTTAAGCTATACGCAGACTGCTACCACCGTAGCTTATATAGGGAGCTACGGGCCCTATGTACTAATAACTAACTAACTAAATTTATTATGAAACTCACCAAGTTGACTTCTTAATCCAAGTTGGGGTGTCTTCGGAAGAGGTGGTGGTCCCTAAATCACCCAACCTACCCCATGAGATCTCAATCCCCAGAAAAAATACCTTGCTTTCTTCCAACAGTTCCACTCGGCGACGGATTCGGCGTCCCCAGGCAGCCACAGGTCACGTCGTTCACAACAAACAGTCAAAATAAAGGCTTTTTGCACAAACACAACCTTAATAGTTATTTAACAATGATGAAGTACAATACAAACGATGATTACAATAAAATTCACACGCCACGCCAAGCGGCTACAAACGAACCATGCAAGATGGTGGCCGAGAACCTGGCCGTTACTTCCCGCGACACGGCCTCGCGCGCGCAGTACAAAACAATACTAATGGACGAATGAAGGTCAATGCCGTTCGAAGCGTCCGCGCAATGTTGCCAGCAGGCAAAACAAAGGCCTGCTATTCACGGCGCAGTACACGCTCAATGCAATGCTTAGATTTTATAAACATCAACAAGTTTATTACAAACATCCCCCCGTCCCGGTCTGAGAAGCAGACCGCTAGCTTACTCTACGGGAAGGCGGGCGAGAGAGGTCACAGCTCTCCTTAAAATCGAACCGTCGACTAACACCTCAGCCACACGCGGAGTGCCATCTCCGCCAAGAATCAAACGTAATATGCGAGCTCGTCGCCAAAGCAATGAGGGCAAATTTGCCTCTTTTAACAATACTAAATCACCCTCCCTGGGAGGCTCAGTCCTGTCTGTCCACTTCACTCTTTGCTGCAGCAAATGCAAATATTCAAGCGACCAGCGACGCCAAAAGTCCTGGCTCATTTGCTGCAACAGTTGAAAACGCGACAACCGATATACGCGTTCGTCCTTCCACGGGTATTCGGGCAGGGCATTCAAAGGCCCTCCCACCAAAAAATGACCAGGGGTGAGAGCTTCCAAGTCATTTGGATCTGGAGATAGCGGACAGAGAGGACGAGAGTTGAGGACCGCCTCAACTTTACAAAACACTGTGGCCAGCTCTTCAAAAGTTAGAGCCGTTTCTCCGATAATGCGGCGGAGGTGGGTCTTTGCGGATTTCACAGCCGCTTCAAAAATCCCTCCCCAATGGGGGCAACTTGGGGGACTAAACTTCCAGGTTATTCCCCTTTGGGCAGCAATTTGACTTAAACTAGTACAATTTTTATCAATAAACACAGAAACATCCTTAAGATAATTTACAGTTTCCCTTATAGTTTGTGCCATTATCAGACCTAATAAGGGAAGGTAGACCTCGACGCGAAACAAAGCGATCCAACGCGGCGACGAAGGCCTCCGTAGTCAGAGCCGATACCACCTCCAAATGGACAGCCTTGGTGGCCAAACAAACAAATACACACAAATAGCCCTTCACAATACGGGCATTACGAAAGGGAGAAGCCTTGATCGAAAAGGGACCGGCAAAATCGGTTCCAACGCCGTCAAACGGCCTCGAAGGTCGGATTCGATCAGCGGGCAAATCACCCATCTGTGGTTGCATCGTGGATGCCTTCAACCTATAACATGCAATACATCGAAACAGGACACTACGGATTGCTCTTCGGGCAGACAAAATCCAAAACTCGCGTTGCAAAATAGCCAACAAAGCATTGCACCCAGCATGGGCGTTACGAATGTGTCGATCAGACACCAAAAGCTGCACCAAGGGTCCGCCCTTGGGCAACAACAGAGGATGGCGAGTCTCATATGGAAGATCCGCCTTCCGGAGCCTGCCTCCAACCCGAAGAAGCCCATCCGAGTCGATGTACGGGTTCAAACGAGCGACCGCGCCCTTCAACTTAGCGCGTCCGTCGCGCAAGATACGAAGCTCTGACTCAAACCGTCCGGTCTGCACGACACGGACCCAATGCAACAATGCGCTCCGGCGCTCTTCTGCACCTGCAATCGGCTCCAACCGCTTTGCCTGTGGGTTTCTACAATTATGTATGAAACGCTTAATCCAACTGGTAACACCCAGAAGCTTATCCAAGCTGCTATACCGAGCAAGTAGCCAATCCGGCTCCGACGTCGTCTCAGCGACTACAGCATGTACACGGAGCCCAGTCAAACTCAAAGAAGTAACATCTGTCTGACAGACAGGCCAAGAAGTTTCTGATCCCATCAGCCACTCTGGACCCCACCAGAGCGGGTGTGACACCAATTCTGGTGCCGTACAACCTCGGGAGGCACAGTCCGCTGGGTTAAGCTCTCCCGGCACATGTCTCCATGTTATATCAATTCCGATATTCTGGATTTGGGAAACCCGATTTCCCACAAAAACCTCCAAGGTATGTGGGGCCGCGCGCAACCATGCAAGCGCGACCTGGCTATCCGACCAGGCGAAGATGTCCCGTATCTCGACCGTGGCCGCCAGCTCACATGCAACGTGATGCAACAATTTAGAGAGAAGGTGAGCTCCACTCAACTCAAGCTTGGGAATAGTCAGCCTAGTCCTGATGGGGGCGACCTTGCTCTTCCCTAACAAAAGCGAGACATTGACCCGGCCATCGGCGTCAACTGTCCGCATATAGACTGACGCGGCGTAGCCTCGCTCCGACGCGTCACAAAAGCCATGCAGGCTGGCTCGATATTTCCCGGGTGGCAATATTCGACGAGGCAAGGCAATCCGATTGACTTCCTTAATCGATGAAAACAACTCGAGCCAATCATCCAATGGAGAGCCAAACAGCGGCTCGTCCCACGAGACGCCCAAAGTCCAAAGTCTCTGAAGAAGACACTTTGCAGAGAATATCACTGGACTGATCCAACCGCTTGGATCAAACATACGGGCTATTACGGACAACACCGTTCTCTTAGTCCAGACCTTTGGTATTTCCAAGTCCACTTGGAATGTAAATATATCGGTTAGCGGCTGGTACTGCATGCCCAGCACCGCTATCCTGTTGGGATCATCCACATCCTCAAACAGGTGAGGGTTCTGTTGGTGATCCTCCGGGATCCCTTCTAGAACTTTAGGCTCATTAGACAACCACTTACGTAGCTCGTAGCCACCTGTCTTCAATATTTCCAATCAATTCATCCCGCAGTAGGAGGGCCTCCTCAATACTTTGGGCTCCGGTGCACACGTCATCAACATACAAGTCACGTGACAGCACGGAAGCCCCACGGGGAAAAGCGGATCCGTTCCCGCTCTGCCAATTCAAGCAATGATCTGATGGCGATATAGGGACTAGATTTCAAACCATACGTGTTTGTGTTGAGTTCATACACCGTCACAGGATCCTCAGGGCGCTCACGCCAGAGTATCAACTGGAATCGCCTGTCCTCAGGATGTATGACTGTCTGGCGGAACATCATCCGGATGTCCGCACCAAAAACCACTTGATGTCTTCTAAAGTTCAAGATGATGTCAATAGGGTATTACACCATTTTTTTTAAACTGTTTTAAATTAATCCTGAGATCGTAATGAACTAGTAGAAATTTTGTTAATTTTTTTTTAAACCGAAAATCGCCTTAAAATCTGTTTTTTATTTATGATTTTGAATTTTCGCGCGGAAACGCTAGCCGCCATGCTTTTTCATCTCGTGACGTCACTCGGTTAGTAAACAATACGACTGCGAAAGACCAAGTAATAAGATTCGTGAAAATAATGAGTTATCATTGGTGTCTTGTGCCTGAATGCAAAAATACAAGTGTAAAAACGCCACAAACATTATGGATTCAAGTGCCAAGTGATGAAAAATGAGAAATACTTAAAGTATTAACCATTGGCAGATTTGTACTTTCTGCTTTCACAAGACCGTCTTCCATAGTGAAATAAAGGCTAGAAGTCTACAAACGTGTTAATAACTCGTAAATTTATCAAAATAACAGCGCACAACTTATTTTCAGTAGATTGTTTACTATCGGAATGACGTCACGGCGGGATCCAACATGGCGTATGGCGTTTTAGACATTTGAAAAACAGATTAGAAAAGACGATTTTTAAAATGGAATTATAAAATTAAAATTGCAATTTTATGAATAAATATCGACGTTTCTTGTTTACTTTTTTTCGAAATCTATTATGAACAAACATTTTTATATTTTTTTCTTACATAGTGTAAAATACCCTATTATGTCCCTATGCAATTTGGGACCCGAATGCAAACACAGATTCAACGAAACCCCGTTCGAAGTGGGTGCGGACCCATCAAAGACAGTCCGCAACTTGCCCGTTGAGGCCTTCACCACCGCGTGGTGGGGAGCCAAAAAATAATGCTCAGTTGAGCTCCAATCAACTCGAGCCGGAGACATGTGACCCAAATCCTCGTACTCGCGCATAAATTCAATATATTTATCGCGAAGTACGTGGTCACGCTGCATACGTCGCTCCATGGACAGCAGTCGTTTCTCCGCAAGCGCCCTACTTTGCCCTAGGCTAGGACGAGAGGCAACAAAGGGTAACCTAGTTACAAACCGACCGGAGGGCAACCTCTCCGTGGTCGATCGAAAAAGGGCTTCGCACTCAGCGTGTTCCGGATCCATCCTGGAACTCATAGGTGGCTCCTCCACCTCCCAAAACCTTTGCATGGTCTTGGCCAAGGACGCAGATGCGACAACCGGTGGCTCCTCCGCGGTGCCATTATCAAACACAGGGCCCATCAGGGCAAAACCAAAAATCGTAGACACTGCCATCAGTGAAGACGAACCCAGAGCCTTCTGTGTACCCAACAAAATCCAACCCAATACGTCCGAGCCCAGGAGCAAGTCCACTGGGCCGGGATGAAAGACAAAGGGGTCGGCCAAATCCAGACCCGAAACCAAAGACAACACACCCGGCGGTATGTCTGTCGAGGGTGCCAACCCGCAATGGTATCCATTACCATAGCCGAAGTCGTGATCCTCATTGTGGAGGACTTCAGCGAAGAAAAGGTGACAAGTATCTGGCCCGTCAGACACTTCACTTGTATGCCACCAACTCCAAGAAGTGGCACAGGCGAGTCTTCCACGACTAAACCTAACTGGCGTGCCACTCGAGTGGTAACCAAACTGCTTTGAGCCCCTGAGTCCAACAGAGCTCTCAAATTAATGGCTTCCCCCACGACCCCATACGCGGACCACCGCGGTAGGGAGCAGAACCGTCCGCGGCTCTGTCCCAGCAAGGGAGCAAGCTAGTTACGGGCTCCCCACTCTCTCCAAACCAGGGGCGCGCCACTGACCCGGATAATATGGCGGGCGAGTGCACATCCCCATCTGAGGGGGGGCAGAACCCGCGGCCCGGCCATACATATGGTACGGCGGGTGGTACTCCAGCCGTGGGTACTCGTGCAGCGGCGGAGAAACCCGCTGCGGCTGCATGTGTTGGGCATTGGTAACCCGCGTGGAGGGGGGTGTCCCCACTCTCACGCCCGATCTAGGGCCCCCGCCCATGGGGGCCCTATCCGGGGCCTGGCCAGCCACATACTGGCCACGACCTTGGGGCGCGTGGTCCCGGTCCGCCAAGACCCGCGCCGGTACGCGACCCCCCTCCCGAGGGGGGGTGCGACGAGCGAAGCCGCGTCCTCCGTCCGATGGTGGAGGGCTTCGCGCAGGAGCGCCCCCGCCCATAGTGGACCCCTGCCTCAACAACCGGGGGCCATCCCCGTTCCGGTTCATGCAGAGCATCACGTGGTGCAGCCCACGGCATGCACTGCATGGTATGGCTCTGGGACAGTCACGTGCATAGTGACTGCCCAAACAGTAAAAGCAAAGTTCATGCCGCCTTGCCATGCGGCGCCGATCTTGTACTGGCAGTCTCTGCCAGTCCCCGCATTGCAGCAGGCTGTGGCCCATCCGGCCACATTGCAGGCAGTCCGCGTCCCCCGCGACTGCTGCCGTGTGTGCAACCCGCACACCAGCTCCACGCGGTGGCGGTTGCCGTCCCTGTTGGGGCCTACGTTCAGGTGCTCTGGATGGCGCTGAGTCCGTCATGGTATTCTCAGCCGCCCGTGCCTCAAACTCCAAAAACTTCACCAAGTCAGTGAATGTTGGTAGGGTGGTGCTATCCCGTTCCGCATTCTCGCGCTCAAATCGCGAGCGGATGTCATTGGGTAATTTGCCCAATACAATGTGCACCAGCAAAAAGGACCATTGGTCCACCGGCAGCCCCAGTGTGCGGAGCGCGTTACAGGCCACTGTAACGGGCGTGAGCAACTGCAGGCGCAACTGTGCCCTGTTGGCCACCTTGGGCAGGGCCATCAACTGTGCGGCGTGCGCATCCGCTAACAAACGTAAGTTTTGGTAGCGGGAGTTCAATAACTCCCAGGCCGTGTCGTACTGGTCGTCCTCCACCCGGAGGTGCTGGATGAGCGACCGCGCTTCACCCTCAAGAGTGGAGAGGAGGTAGGCCATCTTCTGGGCCTTCGACAAATCCTGTCGTGCTACGACCAGGGACTCAAACATATTTTTATATGCCACCCACTCCTCCATCCTACCCCCAAAGTGGGACAGCTGAAGGGTGGGGAGCCGACCAGTAACCGCTGGTCCTTCCTGTCTAACAGGTGTGCGAGGGGCTGGTCCGCCAGCCTGTCTCGCCCTTATTGCGGCCGCCGCCTCCACGATGTCATCGTGCAGACTCAGGATCTGGTCCAGGTCCGCCACGTGACCTGCGTAGACCTCCGGGGTAAGTCGGCTTCGGTAAGCGCCGCCATGGCCGCTTCCGCGTTGTTCAATCGTGAGCGGAGCTGATCCGCTCTTTCCAGTATAGCGGCCTCCCTGTCCTTCCGGGACAGGAGTCCACCGGCCGTCACAAACCATCTCAATTCGTTGGCGAGTGTCGCCTTAGCATTGGGGACCTTCGCCATCGCGTCAAGTCACAAACAAAAAATAACAAAAGGTAAATAAAAAACAACAAAATCAAACAACTACACGAAGAACCGCGGTAGGTATGAGAATGGCACAAACCCGGAACGCACGGTACAAACCGCAAACAAATACAAAAAAGGTTACAAATATTCTTATACAAACAAACTAAGAAAAATCTAATAATTTTTACAAACAATTAATTATTTTTTACAAACGAACAAATAGAGGGTAGATAAACTACGCTCTGCTACCAGAAAATGTGCGCAGAGAATCCGGACAAACGAAGTGGCGGGAAGAATTCTGTACCGGAACTTCACCGGGAAAAAACCACCGGTAAAAATAAGTACCGGGAAAAAATCTCCACGCGGCACCACGCTTGTCCGACTAGAACCTAACTTAAGCTATACGCAGACTGCTACCACCGTAGCTTATATAGGGAGCTACGGGCCCTATGTACTAATAACTAACTAACTAAATTTATTATGAAACTCACCAAGTTGACTTCTTAATCCAAGTTGGGGTGTCTTCGGAAGAGGTGGTGGTCCCTAAATCACCCAACCTACCCCATGAGATCTCAATCCCCAGAAAAAATACCTTGCTTTCTTCCAACAGTTCCACTCGGCGACGGATTCGGCGTCCCCAGGCAGCCACAGGTCACGTCGTTCACAACAAACAGTCAAAATAAAGGCTTTTTGCACAAACACAACCTTAATAGTTATTTAACAATGATGAAGTACAATACAAACGATGATTACAATAAAATTCACACGCCACGCCAAGCGGCTACAAACGAACCATGCAAGATGGTGGCCGAGAACCTGGCCGTTACTTCCCGCGACACGGCCTCGCGCGCGCAGTACAAAACAATACTAATGGACGAATGAAGGTCAATGCCGTTCGAAGCGTCCGCGCAATGTTGCCAGCAGGCAAAACAAAGGCCTGCTATTCACGGCGCAGTACACGCTCAATGCAATGCTTAGATTTTATAAACATCAACAAGTTTATTACAAACACTTTATATCCTCGACATTACACCTGTGAACAAACAAATTGCAAAATTTCCACACGCGTATCGTAGTTCTGACACTTTGACTCTTTTCAAAAAGGTTAGGCTACAGGAAAACCCTTGAAAATATCAAACGCCAAAATCAAAAATTCGGAAAAAATGTTTTTTTTTTAACTATTTCGTACTTTTTTCGTTTTTGACTTTCTCGAATAATTCATTTTGCACCTTATAGCTCTCGTTAGTCCAGTGCTAAGTAATAAAAACTTGTGTTACAGTTGCCATCACGTAAAAATTTCGCTGGTAGGGTGAGGAGGTGAAACTTGCGCATGGGTACGACTGACGAACCAATCGCGCGCGCCGGATGAGACCCTTCCGACCCCCGCTCACCGCATAGACCGATATATCGCCTACTGCGCAGCTTAACCGCCATCGGCCTTTTTACGTGACGGCAATAATTATTAGTAATTTCAAAATACAGGTACTTCATTCTTATAAATCTTAAATAAAATATATAAAAAAACTTTAAACTCTCAATGTGCGCGATAGTCGTCTGAGGCACGAAATTTAATAATATATTTTTTACCCTTTGCCTTTTTCGTATGGGTTTGAATAGTATTTAGGGGGCGCCATAGAAATCTCGCCCAGAGCGCTGGTAGTGCTAAAGCCGGCTCTGGTCCCCATAGTAAAAGTGGTTTGATTTCATGGTCTGAGCGGCGTCTTCAAGGATGGGACAGGGTTTTCTTAATATCCTGTATAGGTAAGTAGATTTATTTACTTGTTCTTGGCTGAGTTAACAAGAGCTTCATTTTATGAAGGTAACGTGATATAGAATATATAACATGCACATTAAAATCTATGATTGCATCGGGAGCATCTGCAATAATAGTGTAGGATAAATAATGTACAAATAAACTTTGTATTCAACAAACAATAAAAACTTCTCTTTCAAATTTCAACAGCCATTAGATAAAATACTTGGCTATATAATATTTGTCTGTATGTTCAAAGCTAACAAGAACCTCTGGAAATCTGTTTACGCGTTCCGCGCAATCAAATTCTTTGGAGTTGCACTTTGATGTTCCTATTCCAGCTCTTTTGATCCTAAAAGTTGCTAAACTAATGATTGTTTTAAAGCCTTGTTGACTAGGAACTTCCTTTGGGTGTGTTTATGTACCTACAAGCTTCTTTATCCATTAAGTAGTTTTTGGGTTATCAGGAACTAACGATCGTCTGGACGTTTGAATCTTCGTTACTTCTTCACGAAAAATCCACTGAACCGAAATTCGTGGGTGAAATTTTCGCTAGCTCCATTCTGATCAACTGAAACCTGAGCAATTATTTCACTTCTCCACTGTTCAACTATTTGGTTGATCAGTTATAAAATGCAATTCGGAATTGTACCTACATGATACCAACATGCATTTTATTTCGACTTTTCAAAAACAATCTGATCAAATTCCATTGAGACTATCGACAGGTTTCGAGTGGCCATCGATGGCTGCTGAAATGTTAATCGCTTTTCCGATAGGAAATAGTCGGGATGTCCCCGATACTATTGAATTTTTTTTTAGCGTTGATGCCAAAACCTGATGTTTCATTTTCTCAACAATTTACGTTACGACACAGAAACTTTGATAGGTCAAATATTAAAAGCTTCTGCTTGCGTCTTTGTCCACGTCTAAATTATTTACAATTGTTAACATTTTAGCTAATGCAGGGTGTAATTTTATCCAGTATCCAGCAGGTTTTCATGAAACTGAGCAGATTTCCAAAGAAATCTACAGCAGTAAGTGACAAAATTTTTTTAGTCTCCGCTTTGACCAATCAGGTTATCGGAGAAAAAAATTGACACTTTTTGTAATAAATTTCTTTGAAAACCTACTCATTTTCATTATGCCAACCTGCTGTTAAAATTTTGATACTGGAATATATGCCTGTATAAGCGGTAAACTTGCACCAGTTTTTAAATTAGACCTATAGCAATAAATATAACACAGATGTTTTGCTTGCTATGTCAAACTCATAGCACCCCTCTTTTTGCGTCTAGGGTTAAAAGCAGTTCCTGAAGCGTCACGGCGTTAGATTTTTCTTCCCGTATCCGCATTGTGTCCTAATGGAGCAATTACTGAAGATGACGACGGGATTATGAACAGGAGTGATAGATGTCCGTCGGGATTAAGCGGATTATTTCCTGCTAATTTAGCACACTACTACTGTGCCCTGCGGCTTCGCTCCCGTGGGGATTTTGGAATCCGGTTAGCCATCCTCATGAATAACTCTCTCTCTGCCTCTTTGCCTAGCCTTATCCCATTTCATTTGTCTCTACTCGTCATTCTTTGCCATGTAGTATGACTTTGTATCATCGCAGTGTCGGCTTGAGCTTTCTTTGATGATGGACATCCAGGTTTGAAGAGGTTGACCTGGTTTTCTTCTACCGGTGTTTATGCTCAGCACTATTTTGGTCACTTCATCGTGTCCATATCACCACAGACACTTTTTAGTTTTACTTCGATAGGCGTGATGCTGAAGCTTCCTCGAATGTGCTTGTTTCGGGCGTCCGAAGAAGTTCGATACTTGGTTTCCAATTTGAGAACCAGGGTTCAATTCTGACAAGCGTGATATTTCCGATTAGCTCGCTAAAAGCCCGACTTCGTTATAAATTATCCGAAAAGACAACTAAATGTAATTACATTTATCGTTATGACGGGTAAGGCTGCGTCTTGTAAGCTTGGCAAAGATTTATTGAAATTTAATTAGTGAGTTAATTACACTTTTACTGAGTGGTTTGTACAACCCAAGTACATAAGGTTCCTAACCTTTTTCAATAAGATTCCACGGAAAAACAGTAGTAGCGTAGTGGGAACTTTGTGGAGGGAAAAGATACCTGGTTTTTTTAACCAATTAACGATCGAAAAACTAAAACAAATTGTGACGAAAACAAACACAACAAACAATAAGATTAGAAACAGTTACGCTTGAACCAATTCTCTTTTTCCTAGTAACAAAACTCAGGTATATAAACGCACACTTACCTTTTTGATTTCTCGGACGTTTCGATTCAAGTTGCAACGAAAAGTATTATTTATTCCTGTGTAGTTTCTTCTCGATTTTTTAACATACCTACTTACACAGATTAACAAATACATACATTATTTTTATAGCACCCTACTTGTAACGTCGAGGGTAAACTAATGATCATTTATCCCCGCCGTCAACTAAACCGCAGCTCTACATACTCTAAACGTTATACAAATTAAACAGTTAGCTGTAAACTAACTAATAAATCAATCTGACGGCTCACAACACGCTTGAATCACCCTAAATACAACATTTTACATAATAGTAATGTAATGCCGTGTACCTACAGGATATCTATACATATAATAAAACAGTAAAAATATTTTGTCTGTACATTTAATATTTTTGACTGAAATGGATAGAGGGAGACCTAAAAAGAACAATAGAAAGCAAAAAAAAATTTTTGGAATTTCTTGTCTGTCTGTCTGTCTGTCTGTCTGTCTGTCTGTCTGTCTGTCTGTCTGTCTGTCTGTATGTATGTACGCGTTTCACGCAAAAACTACTGGACGGATTTGAATGAAACTTTTTTTGTTGTATAGCTATTAAGCCTGGGCAACATGTAGGCTATAATTCATTTTGAAAACTGGAACACCTGATGAAGAACCATAACGGAACAGCTAAACTATAAGTAATATGGAAATGGTGCCTTAACAAAAATCGTTCAACCTGATGAGCATTTTCTGCCGACGTATAAAAATTGAAGATCTGGAACATCTGATGAAAAGCTCCAAGAGACCAGCTACACTATAACATATATGGAAATGGCGCCTTAGCAAAAATCGTTCAACCTGATGAGCATTTTCTGCTGACGTATAAAAATTTAAGATCTGGAACATCTGATGAAAAGCTCCAAGAGAGATTTTTCATCTTAGCGAAACTCACGCGGGCGAAGCCGCGGGCGACAGCTAGTCTTGAAATAAATAACAATATGTGATTAACATTGTAATGTATAAAGTCGATCGAATAGGGAACAAAATTTTAATTTGATGCCTCTTTGAAAGACCTCACAATAATGGTGTCCGCACATGCAGTTAAAATGTTATGTAACATCTGTTTTCTTTGTTACACTTCTGTTACAAGTTAATGAAAAAACGAGACAGCAAATGTTATATAACAATTTTTAACTACCTGTGTACCAACCAATAGAATCATCAGTGAAAGAATCACATGTAACCAAAGCATTTCCAAAATTTACCTTTGCATTTATAATATACTACCTGCGCCCCGGGGCTTCGTTTCCGTGGGAATTTCAGGTTTAAAAGTACCCTATGTGCTATTCCCGGTATTTTTCTACCCGTGTACCAAATTTCATCAAAATCAGTCCAGTGGATGGGTATCAAACACCCTCACAAACTCACAAATTCACAAACTCACATCTAATCTTTCGCATTTATAATATTAGTAGAAAGTGGGATAAAATATGAATTTTCTTTAGTATGTGCGACGCTTTAGGAAACATGTGTTAGCGTTCAGAAAATCAAGATGTTTGGACACATGAACATCGTTTTTCCGAGTAAACCACATCACAATAAAGGCGTACAAATTACTAAGTATATATTTTTCTTCGGAGAAAAAACTGGTAAAGGGATTACTCATTCATATCAATCGTTCAAGTCATTGTTTTTACAGGTAGAGAGAGAGCATAAGATAATTATAAAAATTGCGTATGTTGAACTTGTTGGTCGATTGTATGGACACGATATCTAGATTTTTGTAGAATCAAGGGCCAGATCTTTTGCAATTTGATTCTTTTTGCACCTGGGAAATCGTCTGTGGCTATTAGGTATACATCTGTGGCCACTAGCAATACGGACCTCCACGCGCGGAAGGTCCACTCCGAGTTGCTCTAACTAAGGTCTGGCATCCCTATTATTTATAAGTATATTATCCAACAACTCATGTATCCATACTAATATTATAAATGCGAAAGTTTGGATGTGAGTTTGTGAGTTTGTGAGTTTGTGAATTTGTGAGTTTGTGAGTTTGTGAGGATGTTTGTTACTCAATCACGCAAAATCTACTGGACGGATTTCGATGAAATTTGGTACAGAGGTAGATAATGACCTGGAATAGCACATAGGCTACTTTTTATCCCGGGAAAAAGCACTGTTCTCGTGGGAAATTCACGCGGGCGAAGCCGCGGGCAAAAGCTAGTATAGTATAAATAAAGAAAAACTTGAATGAAAAGGAAAAAGTGACACTAATGTCTTTACCAATTTGAGCCATTACTACACATCAGAAAATGTGTGAAATGTATTTTTAGTCCATTATAAAGTTTTTATTTATAGCAGTGACGTGTCCTTTGACCTTTGGGAGGTTATAATTACGTCATGTCGATATAGACGAAGGGGATAATTACTCAAACTTCATGATCGATATTCTATGGGCTTTATATGACTGGCAGAGTAATGAACAGCAGCCTTATTTCAAGTATACGGTGCAAACAACTTGGAACCTTCAAAAAACGTGTCTACGTCTTCTTGAAGGGTCGGCAACACTCTTGTGATACCCCTGGTGTTGCAGCTGTCCATGGGCAGCGGTGATCGCTTGCTCGTTTGCCATGCAGCCACCTGCAAGCGGCCACTAAAGACTGCTCCAGGGAGATCCCAGCGATGGACCCGAACCATCACTGGGAGCTCCCTGCAGACATGCGGGAACTGATAAACGCCAAGAACCGCGCGACCAGATCTCACGATTGGTAAAGTAAAGGCGCGCATGAAGGAACTGCGCGACGAACGGTGGGGCGACACTCTCGGCGAAATCACTCCCTCGCATACAGCCTACTGGCGTATAGCGAAATCTCTCAAAACGGACCAAGTTTCTAAGACCCCTCCCCTAAAACGACCCGACGGCTCCATCGCTTTCGAGTATGACGAAAAAGCTGAATGCTTAGCAGACAGCCTGGAGAACCAATGTTCTCCTAGTCGTGAGCCCATCGACCCCGACCACCTTCTCGAGGTGGAATCCTTTGCGAACAATCTTGCCGAGCAAAGATTAGTTCTCCCCCCCGACACACCTCTCGCCCCGACATCAGTGGATGAGATCCAAACGATCATCAAGTCGTACAAAATCCGCAAAGCTCCCGGTCCAGACGGGATCTCCACCCGTGTTCTCAAACACCTGCCGCAGTCTTTGTTGCTCCTTCTGGTCAGCATCTTCAATGCGGCCATGGCCAATTGCGCATTCCCAGACGCCTGGAAATGCGCAACGGTCATCGGTATCCCAAAACCCGGTAAAGACCACAGTCTTCCCGCATCCTTCAGACCAATCAGCCTCCTGAGCGTGCTAGGTAAGCTCTATGGCCGGCTCATAGCCATCCGACTCAAGGACTACGTACAGACAAACGGACTTATCCCTGACGAACAGTTCGGCTTTCGCGAAAAGCACTACTGCGTCCAACAAGTGCACCGCATCACGGAGCACATCCACGAAAACCTTATGGCAAAGCGACCCACGGGGTCAGTCTTCTTCGATGTATCGAAGGCATTTGACATGGTCTGGCACGCAGGCTTGATTTTCAAGCTCACTCTCCTGGGAGTGCCAGACGGTCTTGTGAACACCATACAAGACTTTTTGTCGAATCGCACCTTTCGGTACAAAGTTGAAGGCTGCCTCTCGTCGCCACGTCCCATCAAAGCAGGAGTCCCTCAGGGCTCCGTGATATCTCCGACCCTGTACTCTCTGTACACGGCGGACATTCCCAAAACTCCCAATGTTGAGTTAGCCCTTTTCGCCGACGATACGGCCCTCTACACCTCCGACAAGTTCATGGCGAACGTGTCCTCACGTCTCCAAAAGGCCATCAACGCGCTCGGTATTTGGTTCAGACGGTGGAGAATCGAGGTAAATCCGGAGAAAAGCGCAGCAGTGCTCTTTTCAAAGGATCCACTCGCTTTGACCCGTGAACAAAACCAGCGCGGAGCACTAACATCGCTCGGCCAGCTCAGTCTCTTCGGCAAGCCCATTCCTTGGGCGAAAAAAGCCAAGTACCTAGGTGTCACACTCGACTCTCGTTTGACGTTTGGACCTCATATCACTAGAGTCAAAAACCGGGCCGCGTTCATTCTGAACCGGCTCTCGTCCGTCATCAGGCATCCCAGAATGTCGCTTAGAAATAAGCTGACACTCTACAAGGCCTGCATCCGTCCCGTCATGTCCTACGCCAGTGTTGTTTTCGCACACGCGGCCTCCAACTTGCGCATGTTGCAAGTAGTCCAAAACAGATTCACACGCCGCGCGACCAGGGCTCCCTGGTACACGCGAAATGTCGATCTGCACAGAGACCTAGAGCTTCCCTCGATGGTCCGCTACTTCAAGGAATGCTCGGAACGCTTTTTCGAGCGCTCCTCCTCCCATCCAAATCCGCTAATCAGGCGCGCAGCCGATTACCGAATCAACACCGCGAATTTCCGCCGATTCCGGCACCGCCGGCCGCGGCACGTCCTTACCGATCCAGACGACCCCATTACGGTTACTAATCATCCTTCCGATCACTCTAGAGGTAATAGTAGGGCTCCAGGGTAATTCTAACAGACACCGCACTCGCCGGAATCGAGTGCGAAGTAGTAGGACCGCTTCAACGTTCACACGGTACCGCCCGGCGGCACCAGGACGTTTTTCCCCTCAGGCCCTTCAGGCAAATTGAGCAATATACCGCTCTGCCGCTTTGTGAGTAACGCCCAAAGCCGAGGTTCATTCCCACCTGGGAGCCCTTTGTGCTGTTACTGTTTCGGCTGTATGGCAAGTAGGCTTCGAAAAAAAAAAAAAGCTCGTTTGCCACCCTTTATTTAAAAAAAAACAGACATAGAATAATGAGGTCACTCACTTAATTACTTATTTAATAAGTTTCTTACGAAAAAAACATTTTTGCAATAAGCTTTTATTGAAATCTTGGTTTGTAAAATACGTGGCAAAAATTACATGTCCTTGGTTGGAAGCTGATCCTGAGTGAATCTCCAGGTTTTTTAACAAAATATTATTATCGGTACGGAGGCCACGTGTAGGTAAAATTTTAACTCTTTAAGACAAGCGGAAAAAGTTCTAATTTAGCTTTTAAATTAAAAATAATTTGTATACAGTCCACAAAGTTAAAAAAAAATCATGAATGAATTTTTCTGTGATTTAGTCCGAAAGTCAGTCTTCATTATCTACTTAATTCTGTGTATTCAATTCACATTATGATCGTGAGACTTCGAAGTTTATTGGTTTCTAATGTTGTATCTCCGTATGTTTGATGGACAGACAGACGGAGAGTTCAAAGGGGCGTCTATTGCATTATTGCACATTACAAATGCACGCTGCGTTAAGTTTCTCCATCCCGTATGTCACGCAAAATCATCGCGCAAATATTTGGGATATTCTGGCAGTAACCCGCGGGGCGAACAAGGCATAAGATGAAGCGGGCATTTAGGATGATGTTTATGGTGTTCGAATTTTTTTTAAGTCGCATTACAAAACCGTTTTTTATCTGATAAGAATCAAATCGTTAACCAGTTACAAAGAGCATGGAATTTAGCATCTAGTGTCATATAAATAAGGCATTCTGGAAAACCTTAAATGCAAAGTGGATAGACGTTACTTGCGTGGATATTTTGGAAATTCCTTAGTGGGTCTGTTGTGGAACTTACATGTTCTTAATAAACTTATCTGCGATAATTAAAATACATCAGCCATTAGTTTTTGTGAAGCATTCTATTTCAACATAATTATGTGAAATAGGTAGGTATTGTATAGGCTTAGTAAACGTATGTTATGTCAAGTGAAATAAAATTTAACAATAATACTTTGAACACATTTGTATCTAAATTATTTTTGTAATTTTACGCAATAAAGTTTAAATAAAAATAATAAATGAATCATTCAAATCCGCTATAAGTTAATACTTCGACCACAAGCCCAACTCATTCAAGGAATTCCTAATGATTTGAGCGGAAACAATATTATTATTTCCGTTGGCATTCCGTTTACTCCCGCCTGACCTCACTCTCTTGGCAAACTTCGTGTTTCGTTGAATCAGAGCTTTGTTGTTATTACCTAGTTGTTACCTGGCTAAGGGATCAACTCCACTGAGTCAATGTTTTTCAGGGAAGATCTTACATTTAACTTTATAACAATTTTCAGTGGTGTCGTCATGAACCAAAGCCATATTATCACGCCTGTTTTTGCTTGTTTTAAAGAAACTAGCTATTTTTACTTGTACAGTCACATGTAGAGAAACCTGATCCCTTTTCTCACCGAGTCCTAATCTCAGGGAGGTCAAATTTCTATGCATTCGACTGTAGGTACGTGTTTGATCGTAGAATCCTTACAGATCTCCGTCGCTTCCTCTACACTAAGTACTTCATTAATTTTGCAATCTAAAAGCATACAGTCCACCCTAGCATCTACTTGTTATTCCCGGTTCATTAGGTAATTACCTTCATCGATAACCGTCATGTATGTACGATAGTAGTTCCTATATATACACAGACCGCTTAACACAATCGCTATTAGTAGGCACTTACTTATCTCATTCACTTTTAAAAACGCGAATCCTTGAACTGCTCAGAAATAACACTGGTTCATCAGATTAGTTGATGTTCAGAAACAATGTAATGGATAGAAATAAAGCCCGATGATGGATGATCGCTCGAGAATGTTGCGAAGGAGCTGTGTCTGTGCCGTTATAATGTTATAGTGTTTTGGTTTTGACATTGAAGATATTTTGGGAAAAAATTGAGTAGACGTTATAATAATTCAGTTGTTTTGATGGTTCATGCGTCTGACTTCCTTGATTGAATTTTAATAGTAATAATAATGGCCTAAATTCAAAAGGAATAGACATCAAACTAATTTTCGAAGCGCTAGTGGTCTTCTCCACTCTAATAACATTACCAAGAAATTTGTTGTTTATGTTTCATTCCACTACGACTATAGAGAGATTTATTTCGGTTTATCTCGGCCACTACTAAGTTACAGAAAGATAAACAGAAATATCTCTGAAACTCTAATATAACTTTGATAAATAATTAAACACAATAGGTATAGGTAGTCGTAATTTTTCAAATGTGATAATTATCTAATCTAATTTAGTTTATAAAAAAGACGAGTTTGACTTCAGACTAGATAATTTCAAAATTACCATTAGATTTACCAGCTAATCTCTTCCTCAGGACAAGATGAACGCGACAGAGAGCACAGAAGCGGTGGAGCCGCCGACGGCCGAGACCCCCCCGGCGCCGGCGCCCGACGGCACGGGCCCTCTGATCCCCGTGCCCCCGGCCCCCCGGAAGCCCCCGCGACGGGGCCCCAAGGTCCTACAGGAGAGGCCGAAGCGGGCGCTCTTCTGTTTGACGCTGAAGAACCCGTTGCGCAAGCTGTGTATAGATATTGTGGAATGGAAGTATCCTTTTAAAATCTACACTCGCCAGAAACTCATAAACTTCATTCTTTCCTTCCTAACAGGGGGTATAAGTAACAATATAAAAAGTCATTGTAGAAATCTATTCATATCGCTCCGTTCCTCTTTGGTAAGAATTAGGTATAGGAGAGAAGGAGAGATGATTGATTTTAAATCTCACAGGTGCAAATGCCTACTATATAGGTTATACTACTAGACTTAGTTAGGTAGTATACGAAAGAAGTAAGCAAACATTAAGTTTTTACACTATTTACCATTTATAGACCTGGAAAAGACTAACTAGGAGAGGAGACCCAAAATAATGGGAGTAAATCTAGAGAATAAAAGAGATAAAAAGAGAGAAACCGTTAGCTAACTAAATACCTACACACAAATAGGTAATAACTTCGCGAAAATCTTCTTCGCTAATGACTTCGGTAATGTTTTAAGATGGTTGACAGAGAAAAGTTATGACATGGGAAATCGATGCTATCAATTAATCAAATACTCCAACTCTTTATCTAAACATGTCCAAATCCAATCAAAACTAGCGACTCCTCGATGCCAAACAAATAAACCGGACGAGGCAGCCGTCACTCATTCACGTGGATTTTTGGCTAAAAGCCAAATTTTTTTGCAACAGAACGGTAGATAACCGTTTAAAATACTATAGTAAAAGGGGAAATTCCTAGATCGTTCAACTTTGTGAAAGCTATCAAATGAAACTAAATTGAAATGTTTACTCAAAGACTTTTCTAGTGAATAGCTTTCTTTCGGTTATTTTTTAATATGTCGTACTAATACTACTTAGGGGTTTGTAGCTTGATCAAATATTAGTCTTATTCCAGTTCGTACAAATCCTACTTCTACTTCTTCGTCATGTCGACTTGACTATTTGCATTACCAGACCATACCACTGGCCAGAATATACCACTAATACCAAGAAAAGAAATTGAGTCAAGTTGCAGGCAAAAGTACAAACAAAATCTAAAATTGATAGTGAAAAATACCGCACATTTAAAAACACACGCAGTTTAATAAAGAACCTCTTCTTTATACTAACTAAAAAAGACATATTTCAAATTCAGCAACCTGATAAGAAATCCATAATAAACAGATTGCCAATGATAGTTACGAGGCATAGACAAACATAAGGAAACATAAGGACTATGAAACAGTTCTTTACATAAACATTCAATATTCGGCGAGGTAGACCCGGTACTGGGAAAAACAATATTTGATTTGCAAACACTCAAATAAGTAGTTATGTATGTCTGTTTATATTCAGATACAAAGGGAATTTCTATTTTTAGAGAGTTTACGAGTCTCAAAAGAAAAAAAAATTAAAACTAACACTGGCCGGTTTTTTAACACTTTGCCGGACAGTAAACAAGACACAAAAGAAGTTTAATTGTTATAAAATAGCAGTTTACTAACTAGTACAGTGTTAAGTTTTCTTCTTTCTTCGAAACGAGTTGCTATAAAAAAGACCCATTGGTTTTTAATTTTAATGACAAACTTCAAGTCCACGTACTTACGTAAATAATAAACTATGATCTGTGGTTCTAGCTAGCTAAGTAGCTAGGAAAGTTACTTAAAAACATACATACATATTATCACGCCTTTATCCCGTGGCAGAGCACTAGCAATTTCCACTTGCTACGATCCTTACAGATCTCTCTTGCTTCCTCTACACTCATGAACTCATCACTCTACACTAAGTTACTAAAAACAATGACTAAAAAGTAAATAAATTCTTTAAAATCCCAACAATTTGTAGCCAGTAAAGAAAATAACCCTACTAAAATTTATTACTCACTTAAAAGAACACGGAAAACCAACATAAAACACAACAAAAGATTACCAAGAAACTAGAAAAAATGCTAGCAGATGTTTTTCAAGTTGTAAT
This sequence comes from Ephestia elutella, assembly GCA_018467065.1. Taxonomy (NCBI): domain Eukaryota; kingdom Metazoa; phylum Arthropoda; class Insecta; order Lepidoptera; family Pyralidae; genus Ephestia; species Ephestia elutella. Next base: position 1,362,474 of record CM031590.1, read on the forward strand.
TACAAAATATATACCGCAAAATATTTACGTACATAAAAAAGTTAGTAACAGTTATAAATAAATTACGATGATCGATATATATTATGTTTTAAAATCAAACTGAATTCTCTCATCATAGTATGTTTCTGGCGTGCTGCCAACCGGACGCCACAAGGTATAAAATTCTAGATGTTACCGCAGGGAAGTGTTTTTGGACCGGTGGACTTTAAAGGTTTATTATGGTACACTAAACTTAACCGTTATTGCCCTAAGCCCTTTTATCATCATAATATAAACACTAAAAAATTACCGTTGCTTCATTTCTATTTTAGGTTACACAGAAATTTACAACAATGACAAATGCACCATGCATTTGTCATTGTTTTAAATTTCTGTGAATTTAAAATGTTATTTGCCTTAATGTATTTAATTTACAATTTATTTAGTCTTTTCTTTACTATACAAATTATAATTTTTCACCAAATATTTGTGATGGTTGATACATAGTTTATATTTACACTATATTTTTAATTTAAATGATTTTTCTGTCATTAATTAAAAACTTCGAAATAGTCTGTTTGTGTGAAGATTCCTGAACTTTCCGTCTATTTCTTACGTTTCCAAAGTTTTTTGGCGGGAAATTGCACATTCAGTTGTGTAATGTTTATATTTGTCAACCGGTAGTCGATATTTTCATCTTTTATCGTGGATTCCACTCCCAACAAGCTACATGACTTTTTTACGATTGCGACTAATTTGCGTCCGCCACTGGCTTCGTTTCAATTTTATTTATGAGTTAAATAAATACAGATAAGTACACATAAATTGTTTCTTGGGATAGGCAGAGACTATATCATAACTTGCTGGAGATTTTCTATTACTTATTAAGTTCATAAGTGTTTGTCAACCGGTAGTCGATTCTCTAGAAAAATAGATGAATAATTTTGAAAAGCTCCAATGCCTTAGAGGACACAGCAAGTTGCCCATGAAGAATACCAGTTTCGTGCCAGTGAGTGCTTACTGTCAATAAATAAATTATTTGGCTTAGAAAGCATTTTATTAATCATACAAAACACAAGGTCATAGATTCAACCGCACTTGTAGTTGCGACTATTTTCTTTGAAATTATCAATTTACATTTTTATTTCGATGGAAAACTTGAATCTAAGAATGAGATATTATTCCAGACTGTCTGGGCGAGGCAATTTATAGAAATATTTCTGAAACGTCTCATTCCAGTGGTGTCTGATCTTTATTGCGTCTGACGATAAAATTCTGAAGATTAAATAAATTTTTACCACAATCTTTATAAAAAGTTGAAAGAGAAATTACTTCATAGATTTGAGAGTTTTTTGGGTGCAGTGAAATCCTATCTAGTAAATAAGTAATTCTACTACTTATCGTGTAAATTTCATGGTATCATTTAGCGCTAAATGACAAAAAAATTAGTTCACTTTATTCTAACACAAATGATATATTTAATGATATAGATACCCCGTAGAGAGGCCGCCTCCAAGTGGTGCGAGAATGTTATCCTCACAAGAAGTTTTCATGTGGCTTATAACGACGATGAATCGACTAGTTTTAGACAAATAGTTTCCTAAACAGCAAACAACCAGGCCGTTCGAGTGGATGATCCTGACGACAATCTTCGCGAACTGCATAGCGCTGGCGGTCTACACTCCATACCCGGCCAGCGACTCCAACTACACCAACTCTGTGCTGGTGAGTTTAGGAGAAACCTTAAACAGATAAACAGACAAGCGCCTCACCGGACACCTCATGGATAAAGAAAAAAGCGACCAAAAGGGAAATACCCGAAATATTCGAAATATTTCACACGTTTACCAAACTTATTTCGTTTGTGGTAATCTGAAGCATATATTTGTCAATAATAGTGAAATGGTAAACAGATAGATTTATATATATATATCTTTGAAATAGAATATCTCTAAGAAAGAAATGTTGAACTCTAATAAGGAAAGGTATCATATAATATACTGTTTAATGGGACCATGATACAGTAAAGTTACCAAAGTACCTAACTGACAAAGTTTCATAATATTTTAGAAAGCTGCCCACGTCTCCGCAACTTGAAGCTTTACTAAATGCAGAGTGACAAAAAGCTCTTTGCCTGCACCGTCAGCACCTGCGGACACTTAGTGTAAGGTTTTGAGAAATTGACTGAGCTTATTCAATTTAAAATAAGTTTCTTGACAGATTTTTTAGATCTTAAAGTAATTATTAGCAAAATTGAGAATCCGATTTTTAAAACCTCAAAGATAATACAGACACGGTTTGCTGAAATTTTTTTAAGCGTGCGTTGGTGGCCATGCGGTCTAGTAACGCTCGACCTGCGTCCGAAATGTTGCAGATTCAAATCTCTGGTGGCTCGACAACTGAATCTGTAGGCCGACTCGATTCTGGTCATCGATTACTTGATTTAGGTACATATAGGAAGTTCTTATATACCAAAAATTAACACATTTTAAAGAAACCAGCACATCAACAGACAGTTAACTAGTTTGTTTGCTATACTATACTGATAACTAAAATATACAAAGAAAGATGATCATTAATTATCTAATAAACTTTAAGTGGTTAGTGATAAGTTATATCGGCCTTCCGATGATCCGATTAGATTAATTTAATGCGATAACTGACGCTCAGATCGGCTTAATGTGATTGATGCCGATTTAACTGTGGCATCAAATTACAATTGAGGCTCTATATGCAGTAGCAGGCACCAAAGTAAGGTGGTAATAAGTGATAGGTAAAACAAATCTACACTGATATTATAAAGCTGATGAGTTACTTTGAATGCGCTAAGATACTAATTTAATCCCTTGAAATACTGGTTCGATTTTAAAATTCTTTCTATGTATGATAGCTATCTACATTTTTTTAAAAGGTTTTAGGCTATCCAGAAATGATAGAATAAAATGTGAAATGTGTATACATAATTCATTTTACAGGAGAAAATCGAGTACGTGTTCCTAGTGATCTTTACCGGTGAATGCGTGATGAAGATCTTCGCGTACGGGTTCATCATGCACGCGGGCTCGTATCTCCGGAACGGGTGGAATTTGCTCGACTTCACTATCGTCGTCATAGGGTTAGTAGTATATTTTTATATTTCTTTCTCCATTATCTATTATCTCGTCTTCGCGAAAGACGAATCGAAAGAAAAAGTGACATTTACGTTTTATCTAGCATCGCTATGTATGTCTAAATTACATGATGTTCCAGCTAATCCTGAAATGATTTTTTTTTCTTTCTTTACTAAATAAACTATTTTTTTTAGGATGGTGAGCACAGTACTATCGAGCATTTTCAAAGATGCGTTCGATGTGAAAGCTTTGAGAGCTTTCAGGGTGTTGCGACCTCTCAGGCTCGTGTCAGGAGTGCCTAGTAAGTCAAATTAGTTCATTTAAAATACAACACCTATTTATTTTTCATTTAATCAGTTGGCAACAACAGACATCCAGGCATCGCTACCTTGATTTTCGATTTACTTAAAACTAATTGTACCCCGAGGCTTTGCTCCCATGGGAATTTCGGGATGAAAAAGTACCCTGTGTGCTATTACCGGTATTTTTTTACCCGTGGACCAAATTTCATCGAAATCCATTAAGTAGATTTTGCGTGATTGAGTAACAAACATCCAAACTTTACTCACATCCAAACTTTCGCATTTAATATTATTAGTAGCATAGTGTGAAGTGTGATGTGATGCCTGAAGTTAACTTCTATTTATATCAATTACTTACATGATGCAAATATAAGAGCTACCTTAAAGCATTCGTTTGTTTCCTTCCAGGCTTACAAATCGTGTTGAACTCCATCCTGAAGGCGATGGTGCCGCTCCTCCACATCGCGCTGCTCGTCATCTTCGTTATCATCATCTACGCCATCATCGGCCTGGAGCTGTTCTCTGGGAAGATGCACAAGACTTGTTACAATAGATTCACCGGTAAAAAGTTTTTTTTCCTATCTTTAATCGAATAATATAATTTAATATTTTGTTGTATTTAATATTTTAATCACTGTCGAAAAAAAACATAAAACCTAATCCAACACCTTATATCACCTTATACCTATTACAATGTCATGGTTATAAGTCGCAGTGACGACAAGAAATAGAAAAGGATGCTGTATTATTTTGCATATAAATCCTTTTACCATGCGTGCCTATTTGTTTATTTTCAATATTTTTATGTTTATATTTAAAATGGTTTTAGACGAAATGATGGACACGCCTCACCCGTGCGACACAGACAACGGGTTCAACTGCTCCTCACTCGGCGACGAGATGGAGTGCCGAGAGGGCTGGATCGGGCCGAATTTCGGGATCACCAATTTCGATAACTTCGGCCTGTCCATGCTGACCGTCTTCCAATGCATCACCCTCGAGGGTTGGACCGACGTCATGTATCATGTGAATATCTTTTTAATTAAAATTATCTAGGGTCTTGAGATATGTGACAATTTTAATATGAGATACTCAATTATTTGGGCCAAAATAAATAGAGTCGTGGATCTTGGTATGGGATACTAACAAAATTTATATTAAATAGATAAACAATTATATAACCATTTATTCTTTCAGATACAAGATGCGATGGGGAACAGTTGGGAATGGATATATTTTGTGTCCATGGTCATCTTGGGTGCTTTTTTTGTAATGAACCTTATTCTCGGTGTGTTGTCAGGGTAAGACATTTAATTTAAATCTAACGTTATATACTATGTTATATATATTTTTTATAACTTCAAGGATTTAAGCTTTATACAACATACAACTATGACCATACAAATCAAACATAATGCAAAAAAAAAAACAATTGTTTCAATTTTTGATTTAATATTTTTTTGTACTTTATACAGAGAATTCTCCAAAGAAAGAGAGAAAGCAAAAAATCGAGGTGACTTCCAAAAGTTACGAGAGAAACAACAGCTGGAAGAAGATCTGAAGGGTTACCTCGACTGGATCACCCAGGCGGAGTATTTGGAGCCTTTGGCTGATCAACACGATGTTGTGGATCAGAGAGATTATGGAATGGGTGAGTTACCATTACCAGTCATTATAAATATTTATACAGTTTTCATGTGTATAGGATATTCTTCAGGAGGTGGACCTCAGTACTTGGAAGTAAAAAAGAGTAGTTCTTCTAATATAAAATATAGATCTTACGGATTTAATTAGGTACTAATCACACGTAAATACAAAATTTAGAAAAAAAGTGAAAATATGCACAACACAAAGCAAATTTAGCTATTATAAGACATAATATTACAGGTACAACTACGAATGAGCATGATTCAACAGATCACTTAGGTATAGACAATAATGAGCAACAGAAGAGCAAGGTGTGGAAAACAGATTTTGATAAAGTGAGTACAAAGGAACAATCTTACTAGCTTACCTAGGTTATAAAAGTCAATTTTACTTAAGTATTATTTCATTTTCCAGGTAAATCGTAGAATGAAGCGGGCGTGTAGAAGAGCAGTAAAATCGCAAACATTCTATTGGTTAATTATTGTTCTAGTATTTTTAAATACTGTTGTATTAGCTAGCGAACATTACCAGTAAGTTTTTTAGAACTCAATACATATATGTCTTACTCAGGCTTATTATGATAAATTAATTTTGTTTAATATTTTTTATTTATTTCAGTCAACCTGAGTGGATGGATCTGTTTCAAGAGTATGGAAACGCGTTTTTTGTAGCGTTATTTACTTTAGAAATGTTAGTCAAAATGTACAGTTTAGGTTTACAAGTACATTATTTTATATTAATTTAATTCTATTTACGCTTGATGATACCTATTGGAATATTTTAGAATTATCAATTTTTATTTTTCTTCTTTCATTCTTTATTTATCTTTCTTGGATCAGCTTTTTACTGACTGACTTTTATTTTTTAATTAACTATCTCCTGTTCCAACAACAAAATGACTATAACAACTTTCAGGGTTACTTCGTGTCTCTGTTTAATCGCTTCGACTGTTTCGTGGTGATCGGTTCCATCAGCGAGATGGTCCTCACAAAGACTGAAATCATGCCTCCCCTCGGTATCTCCGTGCTGCGCTGTGTTAGGCTTCTTAGAGTTTTTAAAGTTACCAAGTAAGTTTCGATTTCTTCTTCTTCCTAATTAAGTGCTATGCTCTTTGTTGATGTCAATATGTGAAAATGCAACACACACAACTTATTGCAAAATAGGTAATGAAAGTGTTATTGCCATTTGCCTTCTCCATTTCACACAATATTCCAGGTTATATTCTATCCCATAGGTATACTAAATTTCCATTTCGAAATCTGCCCGGTAGGAGTAAGCAACATTATTACACAGTATCAAATTTTCGCATTTGTATATTAGTGGGATTATGTACTTTGTTTACTAGGTATTGGCGATCACTATCCAACCTCGTGGCTTCGCTGCTCAATTCGATCCAATCCATTGCGTCCCTGCTGCTGCTTTTGTTTCTCTTCATCATGATTTTCGCCCTGCTCGGAATGCAGGTCTTTGGTGGGAAATTTAACTACGACCCAGTGGAAGAAAAGGATAGACACAACTTCGATTGTTTTTGGCAGGCGCTGTTGACTGTATTTCAGGTAAATTCACTGTATGAAGATTGTATTCCAGCATCTAATGTAAATCATATTTATTTTTTCCAAAAATACATTTACCATAATAGTTTCAGATTCTTTAATCTAAATGAGAAAATACAAATTAAGTATAGTCGTGGGTTGTTCTCACAGAATTCGGAATATTACAGCTTTTATTTTTAATTGTTTCCAGATACTAACAGGCGAGGATTGGAACGCTGTGATGTATGAGGGCATCAAGGCCTACGGCGGGGTCGGCTCCTTCGGAATCCTCGCCTGCATATACTTCATCATACTGTTCATTTGCGGCAACTGTATCCTTTACTCATGGTTCTTATAGAACATCTCTATCGTTCAGCAAACTAATATTGTTAAATATTTGTAGACCATCGTCGGTTGTTTTCTGCCTTCCATAAGTATTAGCTTAGCATTATAAAATTAAAAGTTTGCCTTTTTTACACTAAGTATCGCAACCAAAATGATTACGAAATTAGAAAACTATATATGTTAATTACCCTGTTTCAAATTTTATCAATATTTGTCCAGCGGTTTTTGCTTTAACATACATAAATCTTACTATGTAATAAGACTATAATAAGACATATATATATATTTCCTTAGCGGATCCCCCTCACAGACATCCTCCTAAACGTGTTCTTGGCTATCGCCGTGGATAACTTGGCCGACGCTGAATCTTTGACCAATATTGAAAAGGAAGAAGGGGTGAGTCCGAAAATATCTCGAAATATTTTTTTTCCCTTTATTTTACTAAAACATAATTGGGTAGTTGTTTATTAATCTGTAATAATAAAAGTCCAATTTCAGGCCGGCGAAGAAAAAGAAGGCGGAAGTGTTGTAGCGACCGAAGGAGGACACGCAGACACTGATGATGAATACATTCACGACGATGATGCCTATACTACCGACAAGTAAGAAATTGTATTGGGCAAACAAGTAAAAAAATATACTGACTTCAAGTGACTCAAACGTTAAATCGTAAGGTTGTACAAAGCAATATTTAACTACTTATTATTGTATACCACAGCTCTGAACGAGAATATGAAGAAACTGGATCAGAAGGTGAACAACAAGAAGAAATAGATGGAGAAGAAGTGGAGATGGAAGGTGGTGAAGAGGAGAATGGAGAAAGAATAGAAGAGGAACAGGAGAGAGAAGACCATGAGATGATGGAGAGCCATCAAAGAAATCATATAGGTAAGTTATATGTCCAAGCTCAATTTTACATTACAAAAAGTAGAAATCAAATCAAATTTAAATGTAATCAGTTTTAAAAGATTTGTTAAGCTAACAAATGAAATTATTGTAAGTAAATTAAAATATTGAATGTTTTATGATTTTGTAATTATTTGTGTTACTACTATTGGATTTATTATAAAGCTCAAATTTTAACGGAAAACACATGGATTATGGTGAGCATCTCAGCTAAGGCCAGATAAATATTGTAGTAAAACTAAATCTAACCAACTGCAAATAGTGAACACAGACATGGACGAGGAACCGCGTCTGAAACGCAAACCGACGACCTCATCCGCCCGTCCGCGGCGACTGTCCGAGGTTGACATTCACGACACTAAGAAACCCATCCCAGATGCTACCTCGTTCTTCATATTTTCCAAAACCAACAGGTTAGGGACAGTAACACAGGCAGACGATTTTGAGCTTACACTGAATTGTTTAGATGTTATTTATCTTCTATTATTTAAAATCTGTCTTCGATAGCTTAGAGCCTAGTTTTTAGTTTATCTCTTATTTCTTTTATAATTTTACTGCAATCGAAGGCGGATCTTTTATCTCTTTTCTGTCTTCCGTATTTCTCAATATATTTAATACTTACTTTTATTGGTTTACTTATAAGTATCCCTAATATTAGTTCTTATTCTTACACGGATTTTAGCTAATCACTTATTTTCTGTTGGCATTTATCTCTATTTAATAAGCATTAATCAGTAGAGGCATTAAATAAGCTCTTAGGTAGGTACTATTAGGATTTCACTAGAGGAGTTCGGCATGACTTCTTATAGAAATAAAAAATCATAGTAAACATTTGAAATTTGAACCAAATGCGAAGTTGCTATTGATCAAAATCTACCGAAGTATGTTTCTATCTCACAAGATGGCGGTCAATCTGAAGAGGAGGGAACATTGGTAACTGCCAGGCCACGGCGTGTTTCAGAACTGAACATGCCAAACCAAACGCCACCGATACCCAACGCTAGTAGTTTCTTCGTATTCTCACCCACAAACAGGTGATTAGTGAATGCTGTCACCTCCGTGGTACCAGTGTCTCATTGTACCAATTGGCGTTGTATCTCATCTATTGGCCTATCATGTTCACTGTCATTGTTACCTGTGTCTCCAAAATTATTGTCGTTATCTACATGACCACAATTTCTTGTCATGTGCACGTGTGTTGTGCCCTGTGGAAACCCAAAATTTTAAACAATGAGCATACTGGGTACCTTCCAATGTGTTCCTGTTTAGGTTAGGTTAGTCGAACCTTTAGTTTTCAAGCATGGTGACGTGAAATCCTTAGGAAATGTGAATTAGACGTGATTTTCTTTAATTTTACGATAGTTTTTATATAAATAGGTAGCGCATGAAAGCATGCATCAGTGTGGCTTTATTTCAGCATGTGCTTTTTTATATTTATCGTATGATCTGCTATGTGTACTCCTTTTTTGAGCAAAATATATTTACTGTATATAAGTTGATTTATAAATATTTGTAACGTATGTATTATATTTTGAAATTAATAAATGTTTTACGATTTGATTGCTTGCTACAATAATTGGTGTCTAATTGTAATAAATGTATAAAATACTCACTATACCCCTGGTAACTGCTTTAAATGTCAGGAAAACAAAATATTCTCTGAAAGAAATTTCCAATGAAAACAAGTCTGAAACCAAGTATAAAAATATTACCGATGCCTTAAAATTTCTTATTTGATATAATTTTCACAGTTTACCAGAGAGGTGACATAAGTACCATTTTCTTGTTAACTCGTCGATTTTTCATCGTCAAATCCTACAACAGATTTCGCGTGATGTGCTACAAGCTGTCGGCTTCGTCTCCATTTGGGAATATCATTTTGGTTTGCATCATGCTGTCGTCGGCTATGTTGGCAGCTGAGGACCCCCTAGATGCTGCACAGAAAGGATTCAGAAATTGGGTAATTCTTGACCCAATTGTTTCGCAGTCAAAGCATTCATAAATTATAGTGCAATTGTTCTCTTTAAAAATAAAAATAAAAAATATACGATATCAACAATTTTTAGCAATTGATCTTTTTTCATACAAATATTGTATTCGATATAGAATTAATTAGACAATTTGAAATAGCTTTAGTAATAGATAACAATTTACAATTAAAGTAATACATCACTGTGGTAAACTTAGAAATAAATAAATCTAACAAGTACGATATGTATGACAAAACTATTTCAAAAAGTTAGTTAAATAAATACATGAGAATACAAAAAAGCCCCTCGGGCATGTTAGGCGACCTGGCATGTAGACTCTTTAATGAATTTCTTTCTGCATTTCTTCTTGGCAGTAATTGTTCCAAAATGCTAGTAGTTTGTCGCTGGGAGATGTATAATACAATATAATTATGAAGTTAGTATTTGACGTGAAAAAGTACCTGTGAAGGCCAAGCTTTATTTTTTATTTTGATTTTGATTTTATTTATGAAGAAACCAAACCAAATCAAATCTTCATCATTACTCTCAGTTGCTAAGTCAATTCGACGTGTTCTTCACGGGCATCTTCACACTGGAGCTGTTTCTGAAGCTGATCACGTACGGACTGGTGCTGCACGAGGGCGCCTTCCTGCGCTCCGCCTTCAACGTGCTCGACATGCTCGTCGTCTGCGTCTCTCTCATCTCCATGAGTTTTAAGTACGTTTGAATTTCAATCATTAACTAATCTAATGTCAGTGCTACCAATACTATCATCAACATCAGACATTTTAATATCCCCCAAACTGTCTGCCTAACCAAAAACCGGTACAATGAACGGTAAATTATTGGTTTTACCACTTAGAGTAATCAAGCGATTACAATTTGAAAAATAACTAAACGCAGATATCTATTTTTACTCAATATTTAAAAAAAATACCTTATTTTCAGGTCTGGTAGTATATCGGTGGTGAAAATATTGCGAGTGTTCAGGGTACTGAGGCCCCTAAGGGCCATCAATAGGGCCAAGGGCCTTAAGGTTAGTATTATTTTTATATTTTCTATACTATAAGTAAACTACCTATGTCATTATCTTGATAAGTTTATCTGTTGTTCATATAATTATCTTCAAGTTCAAATGTACGAGTACCTATATAACGTGAACTTCGTATTTCAATAATATCATCTTTGTTCCCTTTCGAAATAAAATTCTTGACCACTGTTTTCATGATTATAGCACGTTGTTCAATGCGTAATCGTTGCAATCAAAACGATCGGCAACATTTTGTTGGTAACGTCATTACTACAGTTCATGTTCGCTGTTATGGGAGTCCAAATGTTCAAGGTAGGGGGCTCATGAAGTTTGGAAACGTAGCACCTCGTAAGACTCCCCAAAGAGATACACGTGTGGAAACACCGAGTGAACACTTACCTTTACTATCACTTTTCTCAATTTTCAATTACACCTTTGGGTAAACTCTTGACTTTCTAATCTTGGTATTCTCTTTTTCTTGTCTATTATTTCTAAAAGTTTTGTCTTCAATATTTATCTACAGTCAAAATTCTGCGATTATTATTCGACATAAAAAAAATCTTTTATACTAAATATTTTTTCATTCCTTTCTTATGTATATTGCAATGTAGGCGTTATTAATTTATCTGTTAGATAATTGCCCTGTCGTACTGTAAAATGTGTTTAGATTAAATATAACAAAATAGATACATTGTATGTTTAGTCGTTAATTAGCTTGACGTAAAGTGTCGTGTATTAGATTAAATAATAATTTAGAGTCCTTAGTGTCCCATAATCGTGAATTCACGATACACGAAGCTGTTATCAGAGCATTCCAGCATGATAATGACGATACTAGACCCAAAGGTGTAGTGTACATATGCAAGAGTATAAAGACCCTTAATTATGTTAAAATTAACCAACCCCCTACCTTGGCGTTCACTGAAAATACTTGTAGGTCTAACAGGTTACTTAGCCCCGTAATGTAACTAATAAGATAGAATATCCCATTTACGTCCTATGTAAATGTCCCATGTTATTAAAATGGTTTGCTTGTCCCCTATTTTATGTCCCGCTGGCGTGCTGGTGTGTTCAATTATGGAATACCCTTCCCCTGGTAACGTATGCCCGAACTAACTTCCATAATGCAGTATGTGGTTAAATGTGTGATAGTAGCCATTAAGACAATAGGAAATATAATGCTAGTTACGTATTTATTACAATTTATGTTCGCTGTGGTTGGTGTACAGTTATTTAAGGTGAGCTTTTGATGGATACGAATGGTTAGGTCGTTGTTTAGTAGAATGATGAGACCTTTTAAAGTCCATGCATTGTTTTGTTAATATTTATGACCCCTGAATCTTTAATACAGACTGTTCAATGGTGGACATTGAATCAATATTTTATTATTTTTATTTTATCTATTAAATTAAAAGGTCTCACTCAAATACTTAGCATGACTGTCTTACATTGCAGTGATAGTAATGTTTACGCCTTGTCTTTGCGTTCATTTGTTGCAGACTCTAATCGCATGATAAATGTATGCTATAAGACCTAATTAAAATTGTTATATTACTCTTCGGAATAGTATTTTTGATATACTTATTTGCTTATCTTAAAAAAGCCTACTTCTTTACTCTTCTACCTTTGTAGTTTCAAAATGTTGCATTATCGTAACATTTTGATGGAGTGATATAGATGTTGCATGATATATATAATATTTATACTTTTTCACCGAAATAATCGCGGAGAAATTGTTTCAGGGTAAATTTTTTAGATGTAATGACATTTCTAAAATGACAGAAGACGAATGTCAGTAAGTATATTATAATCATCATCATTTTGACAAAATATGATCTTGACATCTTAGGAGAATATTATCAAATTGTACTTGTTTTCAGGGGAACTTATTTAGTATTTGAGAATCGTAACTACGTAGTTAGAGATAGAGAATGGAAAAGAAACGATTTCCATTTTGATAATGTTATGAAAGGAATGCTGACTCTTTTTACGGTATCTACTTTTGAGGGATGGCCTGGGTTAGTATATCTTGATGATTTTCTACCTATTTCTGTTCATTACAATAACAACTATAATTATTTTGTTCTTTATTTCAGATTATTGTATGTTTCTATTGATTCGAATGCAGAGGATCGTGGTCCCATTACTAACTTCCGTCCAATCGTTGCAGCCTACTATATAATTTATATTATTATTATTGCCTTCTTTATGGTAAGACATATTCTTTTTTTTTCATCTCAATTTTATATTGATATAACTAATTTTATTGTCAGTTAACAATTTCTTGTTCTATCCCGTTTTGTACTTAAATAAAGTATACACACCACCCTTTGTTATATTTTTATCAAAATTAAACATAAGTTTATTTGTCACCCGTTTGGTCAAAACCTCTACAAATATTTAAATATTATCAGAAAGTATCTCAGATGATTATGAGGAAAGAGATTTATACGACAAACTTATTTTTATTTAATGATCATGCTACTAAGGGTGCTAATGAAGTGCTTTTTTAATTTTAGGTAAATATATTCGTCGGTTTCGTCATAGTGACATTCCAAAACGAGGGTGAGCAAGAGTACAAGAATTGCGAGTTAGATAAGAATCAAAGAAACTGTATTGAATTTGCACTGAAAGCTAAACCTATCAGAAGGTAATTTTTTTTTACTTAAATTATGCGAAATAGAAAATAGAAATTCCCGAAATGAAAAGTACCCTATGTTCTTCTCAGTACTTCTAACTATGTGTATGCAAAATTTCAGAAAGATTGGTTTATTAGATAAAGCGTTAAGAGGTAACAAACAAATAATTAAACAAACAAACTCACTTTCGCATTTACAATATTAGTTAGGATTAAGATTTACTCATTAATTATACCTACATTACCTACTCATTTTGGCAATATTTTTCAGATATATTCCAAAGCATCGGATCCAATACAAAGTGTGGTGGTTCGTAACGTCCCAGCCGTTTGAATACGCGATATTTATGCTGATCATGATCAACACCATCACCCTGGCTATGAAGTACCATAACCAGCCCGCAGAGTACAGCAAGGCACTGGACATGCTCAATATGATATTTACTGCTGTTTTTGCGTTAGAGTTCATATTCAAACTGGCTGCCTTTAGGTTTAAGGTACAATTCTGCATCTACTTTTTTTTTAATGGCAATTTTTTTTTGTTCATCTACCTAGTCATAATAAAGAGCAAGATGATTATGTGCGAAAAGACAATAGGCGTGGCTAAAAAGTAAACTAACTATATCAGATACAAAACGGTGCTTTTGTTAATCTTGAATTAATGATAGTTGTAATTTCCAGAATTATTTCGGAGATGCGTGGAACACGTTTGACTTCATAATCGTATTGGGAAGTATTATAGACATCGTTGTCTCGCAAGTAAACGAATTGAAGAATCAGGTAACCCACACATTGCACCTGTAAATATATTTAGAGAATCACTCTCACTTATTGAGTCTATTTTTGGAGTTGTCATTGAAGAAAATCATCGTATTATTGATTTTATAGGTGAAGGTGCTATCCATACTTTGATTAATAAATATGAAGATAGTGCAATATTTTTTTTACTGGGATGCACAAATATTTAAGTATCAACTAATATTTAGTACAATTTATTATATTTTTTCTAAACATTATAATATTAAAAATATTGGACATAATATACGAATTCAATGATAATTTCAAAGACGCGACAGTTACTGTCCCGAGCATGGACAATATAGATGTTGTAATAACAGCCAATGCTAATGCAGTCTCACTTAATTTATTGATAGAATTTGAAGAAGAAAATGTTGATTTCAGGGCAGTGGATTGCCAAGAGCGCATGTTGTTAAGGTAAGATTATTATCTAAATGTAAAATTGTTGGTATTAGCAATTTTAATTTATACTTATTACAACTTAAACTCAATAATATGTATAATACTGCATCGTACAGTTTCAACACCAACAATTTTAAATAGATAGACACAAGCTTTCACGCTACAATTAAACTAGAAACAAATGTAAATAACATAAAAATAGGATAGACACCAATAGCTTTACACATTAATTAGGTTATACAGGTCAACAGTACACGTGAAATTGATAAATCATAGTGTTCCCACTATTCTTACTTCCATAACACTACATGTTCATACTAGCCATTACACACGTTCAAAATAAAATAAAATATCCAGCTTTTGATGTTGTCATAATTGCTCGTTAGTAATAGCTGTCTTATAGCTTTTGATGTAAAACAACGGTTGGGACAGTAACGATTCTACAATTCAATGCTAACCCTTCTGAAAGTAGAAGGAGCACAGCACATAGTAGCACTATTGTCTACATTATCTTAGTCATTTTCATGAGTATTCTGCTGGTCAACACATTCATTGTTTAACATTTTTGAAAGCAGAAAATGAAAATATTTAGCTCGTTGGTCTTTTGTCAGTGTGATGTATTTAACAACCATTTAATATGATTTTTAAATCCAAACCAACATATAGTGACCAACTCCTACTCTTCAGACACAGGTACTCAAATTACTCAACATAATTTAATAAGTCTATCAGAATTCTGCTACTTCCTATATTTCGTAAAAGATATAGGTACGAAAAAATTATAAATATAAGTAATCATTATTTGCACTTTTATGCAGATCGGTTTCGATAAATCAAATAATATCGAGACATTTTTTATCTCTTAAAGAAAATCTGTTTTTGATTAATAAATACTCAATGACTCACCATCACAATAAACTGATTCGTCTTCCAGGAGAGTTCGATCCCCTCCATCAACTTCTTTCGTCTGTTCCGAGTGATGAGGCTGGTGAAGCTGCTGTCCCGGGGAGAGGGCATCAGGACATTGCTCTGGACTTTCATCAAGTCCTTCCAGGCGCTGCCTTACGTCGCGCTGCTGATTCTGATGCTGTTCTTCATCTATGCTGTGGTTGGGATGCAGGTATTGGGTTAATAAATTAATGCGTAGTCATAACGCGACTTAGTCCGTCTATGCATAAAGTACACCAGTAACAAAGGGTTCTCATGATTGCAAAATTAAACTAATCATCATCCCCTCCTATCCCCAGAGGCCCTAGAAGTTAACTAATTAACGAAAATAAAAAAATATTAGTTATAGAAACTGATGGACTGATGTCCCTCATGCAGTCTTCAAAGGAGCGGGACATGAACCGTAATTGATTCCTTGACAATAATAATGTTATTATTCGTATACACATCGTAACTTTTACTTTACTACGTTATAGATGAGCAGTCACAGCAGAACTAGTGTAATGCCGATTGTTAAACATAATATAATTGTTGTTTAACATAATATACTTAATACTAGCTGTTGCCCGCGGCTTCGCCCGCGTGCGTTTCGCTTAAATGAAAAATCTTTTTGTGTTTCAAACTGTAGTAGGTAACCTGAACTCCAGTACTCAATATTTTAACCCTTTGGTTATCCCGTGTCCCGCGGAAATATATTAGGTACTTGTAGTACAATCGCGGTGTTAAAATGAATCAAAAGTGATATTTCATTTAATGAACGATTTTAGTCTGCTCGTTATCTAGAATTTCCCGTGTACCACCACTCCCACCCCGAGTCCCTCTTTGTCCTATCCCATGTCCTGTCTATTTATACGTCAGTAGAAAATGCTCATCAAGTTGAACGACTTTTGCTAAGGCCTCATTCCCATTTATTTTATAGAGTAGCTGGTCTCTTGGAGTTCTTCATCAGATGTTCCATAATCTTCAATTTTTATACGTCAGCAGAAAATGCTCATCAGGTTGAACGACTTTTGCTAAGGCGCCATTTCCATATATGTTATAGTGTAGCTGGTCTCTTGAAATTCTTCATCAGATGATCCTGATCTTCGATTTTTATACGTCAACAGAAAATGCTCGTCAGATTGATAAACTTTTGCAAAGGTACCATTTCCATATTTCTTATAGTTTAGCAGTTCTATTGAGGTTCTTCATCAGGTGTTCCAGTTTTCAAAATCCATTATAGCCTATATGTTGCCCAGCCTTATTAGCTATACAACAAAAAAAGTTTCATTCAAATCCCTCCAGTAGTTTCTGCGTGAAACGCGTACATACATACAGACAGACAGACAGACAGACAGACAAGAAATTCCAAAAAAAACATTATTGCTTTCTATTATTCTTTTTAAGGGTCCCTCTATCCATTTCAGTCAAAAATACTAAATGTAGGTACAGACAAAATATTTTTACTGTTTTATTATATGTATAGATTATGGAACTCATTTCAGGTATTCGGTAAAATTGCGATAGACGACGAAACACCAATCACAAGAAACAATCACTTTCAGACGTTTCCACAAGCCATTCTCGTGCTATTCCGATCAGCAACAGGTCAGTTATAATTAAAACTTAGGCACTTAGAAAAATTTAATAAATTAGGAAGTAGTCCTAATTTATTAAATTTTTCTAAGTGCCTAAAAATTGGATTAGATTAGAGTAGATTAAAAATTAAATCTCCTCCACTATTTTAACAATCAAGACATATATTTAGAAGGTCTTGAGGATTAAGTATAAAGATTATTGATACCGTTTTGATTAAAGGCGAGGCCTGGCAAGACATAATGATGGGCGTCTCCCCGGAGCCCGAGGTGAAATGCGACAAGAACTACGACGAGGAAGGGGACGACGGCGGCGGCTCCTGCGGCAGCGTGCTCGCCTTCCCCTACTTCATCTCCTTCTATGTTCTGTGCTCCTTTTTGGTAAGTAGAAATAGAAAAACATTTATTCATAGCACAAAGTACACATTTAGGTACATGAGAAGGACAAAATATTATTATTTTATAGCCATCTATGTCCCAATACTCTCCTTCTTCCAAGACTCTCGATCTAAGGCTATATAGCGCCACCCTCGCACCAGCGCATCCGTGGTCGACTTGACTGTCTCCTGTCATAAGGATAAAAATTTTGGATAATTTGAATACACTTTTTGCTCTTGTCGGTGTCATTAACACGCGCAACGGCGACTATCTTGGCAATTTAAATGGAGTGGTTTTGCTATTTATTTTTTTCATTTCACACTCTAGCTGATAAATCAACAACTAGAGTGCAGGTTTCTTCCCCACGATGTATTCCTTCACCGGAATAAGTGGTAGGCAAATATTAATTTGTATTTTCTTTTAGATCATCAACTTGTTCGTCGCCGTCATTATGGACAATTTTGACTATTTAACAAGAGACTGGTCAATCCTGGGACCACACCACTTAGATGAATTTATAAGGTATATTTATAATCAAGTAAATATTATATAAGTATGCTTGAATTAAAAATATGTTTTTTAGCATTTACGTTATTATTCTGATTTTTTTAGATTATGGAGTGAATACGATCCCGATGCAAAAGGGAGAATAAAACATTTAGATGTAGTTACTTTGTTAAGAAAGATTAGTCCACCTTTAGGTAAGTCTTCTTCCAAGGTAAATATATTATTTAGATCGTGTGATGTTGTATTAATTCATATTGTTTTTACAGGTTTCGGTAAACTCTGTCCCCACAGGGTGGCGTGCAAACGTCTTGTGTCTATGAATATGCCTTTAAATTCTGACGGTACAGTATTATTTAACGCAACACTATTCGCTGTAGTGAGAACTTCGCTGAAAATTAAAACTGAAGGTAAGAGGCATTCTCCACTCATTGTATTACTCAACTAATCAGCTCTATAAAAACATAAAATAGTTAACGCGTCCACGATTTCACCATCCCTTTTCAAAAAATCACGTGCATACTGACGACATACGTGCAAAGCATGGGGAAATACTATATTTTATTTGTTCTATACTCTTTGATATGTAAATGACCGCGCATGGGTAAGCGTAGTGTGGGACACCCGCCGGCGAGATGACTGTGCAAGATTTCAGGAAACGACTGGATGCTTAAAACGCAAA
Source organism: Ephestia elutella (assembly GCA_018467065.1). Taxonomy (NCBI): domain Eukaryota; kingdom Metazoa; phylum Arthropoda; class Insecta; order Lepidoptera; family Pyralidae; genus Ephestia; species Ephestia elutella. The sequence goes on from CM031590.1 coordinate 1,381,219, forward strand.
ACCGGCAGCAATGGCGTAGGTTCTTTGGGAGAGGTCTATGTCCAGCAGTGGACTGCTGCAGGCTGATGATGATTAAAAAAGTACCTACCTATAAATAATTAATCTCTTGATTTTGCAGGCAACATAGACGATTGCAACACAGAATTACGAGCTGTTATAAAGAAAATATGGAAACGCACATCTCCAAAACTACTGGATCAAGTGGTGCCTCCCCCAGGGGACCCCAATGAGATCACTGTAGGCAAATTCTACGCGACATTCCTAATACAAGACTATTTTAGAAGGTAAATTAAGAAAACTGAATTTTAAGTTTCAATTCGGTTTAAAAACTATTCGGTTATGCTAAGATATGTTTGTCCCATGCAAAGTATTCGAGATTTATATTACCTTTTTTTTTTATTTTTTTTTCTTCTAAGATTGGGCCACTTTCATTTTCCTAAATTTTTATTTTTCGTCATTTAATTAAACATTTCATTATAAGAAATTTAAGTCGAGATTTTTATGATCATAAAAATAGGGCATTATCAATTGTCAAGATGGGAGGGACAACAAAAGTTGTAGCCACAAAAATATTTTCAATGTTATTTTTTTATAATTCATTTTATGACGATTCTTAGTTGAATTTGGTTCACACTGACACGTTTATTTTTGTTTCATAGGAATCACGCGTAAGTAACGCAAGGAACAGTATGTTGTTTAGGACACAGAATGTACTCCTTTATAGTGTTTTTTTTCGATGCTACAGTGGCCCTTTACGAAATAGATTTAATATACAAGTAAAATGTATAAATAACAAACCACGTAAACGTTAGTAATATTAAAATTGTTAATGACATCCTGCATGTTCCTACTATTAAAGAAAAATATAAAATTGACCGCCATAATAGTTTTGATAAACATTTTGCCCCTTTTTATCTACGACTTGCTTCCAGTAAGCATGACTTTTTGATATTGAATTTCCCTTGTTTCGATATTTTTCTGTTCCTATATTTTACTTGTTGTGTTTTTGTGATATTTTAATACAACATAATTTTAGAATTAGAACAACAATGAATGAAACTGATATCTCTATAAATATTTTAGCACATATATTATAGCTTTGACATTTTTTTGACTAAATTCGATTAAAAATATAAATTATTTTCAATAAAACATTTTTTAGATTTAAATAATTATGTTCGACTTTAGTAACAGACAAAAAAATAGATAGATGCTTATTCTATTTACGATTTAGCGAAAAAATATTATTCGCTACACTTTATTTATTTAGCTATAGCCATTTATAGTTGCACATTTAAAGGAACAGAATGAGTATTTATACGAGTAAATTACATGACTAAAGATCTATTATCCATCGTATTCTAAAACTAAGGTTCAAGAAAAGAAAGGAGCAGGAGATGAGACAGAACGATGAACAGAACCACCAGATGACGCTGCAGGCTGGGCTCCGAACTCTACACGAAGCTGGCCCTGAACTAAAGAGAGCAATTTCCGGAAATTTGGACGAAATAGTTACAGAAAGTGATGTTCCTATGCACAGAGTAAGTACATTAGATGTGGAATTGATTGAGTATTAAATTGACATAAAGTTTGGGGTCGATGATGTAAAGAATACTAGCATTGCGATAGCAAGGATACAGAAGGTTGTCGTAGACAGAAGGCAGCTTATACAGCTGTGGGGTCATAGAATACTGATGATAATTAAGAAGTAACCAAAAATGTTATTACAATTTTCCAGTAAAACTATTAAATCGAAAACAAAAACACTACCAATTATTGTATTGCATTGCAGAGAAATCATTCATTGTTCGGTGGCGTTTGGTCGAGTATTCGACGACATGGACCAAACAGACACTTCCATAGACATAGAAAACCAGGCGAGGGTCCAGGAGGTATGAAATTTAATAAAGTTGATCAAGAATCAAACGCATCAATATTTCTCTTATCTATTTTTTTCCAATTTAATTTTAGATGGTGTTGGGAACCATTTGAGTTCTATGATGCAGAAAGAATATGGAGTTGGACCTTTACCTCTAGCACCGATGGCACCAATGGCACCTAACATGTAAGTTATTGTTACATTCAAATCCCTGGCAAAAGCGAATATTCTTTATGTATGACCATTATTATTTAATACTAAGATGTTTATAAGTATTAATGAATTCATTAATATTAATTTTAGGGCTAATGGTCAACCAAAAGAACAAATACCGCTGAGGCCACTGATATTTAATGGAGAATCTGAAAAAATATATCAAGTGCTAGAGTGAGTATTCAATATTGGTAATTAAAAAGATACTGTAACAATTACTAGATAATCTAATTTATCAACTCATAACTAGAATCTAAGTGAAATATGCTTATTACATTGCAGAAGAACCACAAACGATCTAAAGAACGCTATTTACGAAGGTAGTCACGTGTGGTTTTGTAGTGAATTTGCGATTTAGATTGTTCTCTTTCTCCGCACCCGAAATTAACTCTTAAACAACTTACAATTTTTAACACTTACTACTTCTATTTCACTGCTCACGTGTGGATTTCGGTAACGTATTAACACTAACAGTAACCAAAAGTCCAACTATCCAGAAATGCTCGGACAAATCGGTTTAGCGTTTGGCTGTGTGAATTACCTCTCAACGCCAAGCGAAAATGCTGTAAAGCCATCAGCTACTGTCTCTAGACAGAAAATACATCCGGAAGATTCAACATCATCAAGAGAAAAGTTGACGGTGCCAAGAAAGGCATCGCCAGAAGATAAAACGCCTTCTCCTAACCCGATAGACAATACAATACAACCAAAGATATCGCCAATGCTAGCGAGTGAATTTACGCCAACTACGGAATCGAGGACGATGACGTTGTATGGTTACAACGCTGCAGCGAAGCTTCCCTTTGCTTTTTCGCATGCGAAGGAGCGGGTTTGCAGAGGAGGGGAGAGGCGGAGTCTGCGGGCGATGAAGCCGGCGGTGTCAGGTCGGATGGTGCGCAGCGCCTCTTCGGGGGCGGCGGCCTCGCATGCGCCGGCCGCCCGGCTTTTAGATCGCCCGCACTCGCCAGGTCTGCACCGTTCTCGCAGCTTTCTTCTGTGGTTTCATTCTTTTATTAGCGTTATTTTGTTACAATCTCTCTATGAACGAACTCTTAAAAAAGGGTATTTGATTTTAGTTTAAAAACAACTTAATTATTAACAAGCCGTATGAAGAAAGTTTAGAATGTAGCGAGAAATGACCACATTTCACTAATATTTCAAGCTTTTCAGGAAACTGATACGATCCAGGATACTATAATGGTATAAAGAAAAAATTCACATTCACACATGCTTTTGCCAAATCATAAGATTGCAATTTTGAACATGATTAATTTAGAAAACACATTTACATATCCACAAACACCCTTGCACTATTTGTTAAATAAAATAACATGTGATTGTCATTTGAAACAAAGATTTTAAAACATTTATTAACCATATAAAGATAACTCGTGACTAAAACATACCTAATTCATTAACTTCTATATCAGCATGAATCTAACACGCCGATTATAAGCTATTAGCATTAGAAGACATAGTTACAGATTTAGAGGCTTTTAGAGAACAAGTTGAAAAGCATCTCTTGAAAATTGCACGACAGTAATCACAAAATCCACGAGAACTGATGATTTGTAAATAGATAACACATTTTATAAATCAGTCATTGCTTTTAGAATAAATATAGATTGCGTCAAGAAGCTTTATTTAGAAGATTAGAATAAATAATAGAATAGAAATAAGAATGTAATCATTTAAAATTCAAATTAAGTAAACAATTATATTTAGAAATTTTATATGCGATATTTTACTCAATAGGCATTGATTTTTTTATGAAACAATTTTTAGTGCAATATAACGACAAAATTATAATGTCATCCAAGTAAACGGCTAGGACTTTCATGAAAAGTTAATGTTACAGGAGGCGATAGTTCTGGCCGTGGAGTCATGTCTCTACCGGGTAGCCCTCGCGGAAACAACTCCTCAGTGCCTGTGGTAGGCTCTGCAGAAAGCCTGGTCACCAGGGTATGTGACTATGTTTCTAAATTTATTTGATAATAACCTGTCGTGAGATCTATACTGGCGTTCAATATTTATATAGATCTTACTCTTAAGTCACAGAGGCAACAGAGACAGTTTATTTTAGTATCCAAAAAAAACTTATTATGTAAGTAATCAGGTAATTTTTTCATAGGTACTAATAGCTTTATGAATTTTCTTTTTTTAGTATGAATTAATCAGGATTATTTAATTTTAGGTACTCGCTGAACAAGGGTTGGCTGCGTATTGCGATCCTGAATTCGTGAGAAATACCTCTCGTGAAATGCAAGAAGCGCTTGAAATGACCCAGGAGCAAATGGATAGGTATGAAATTGTTGAACCTATTCTCAGCGATTGATTGATGATCAACATGCCAAATAGCCTTGAAAGTGTATGTTTTAGGAACTAGGTTTTTAAGAAAGCTTTAATTTTTTATAGAGCGGCGCATCAGCTTATGATACAAGAGAGGAATTTAAAGCAAGCGCAGAACCAGCAACCCCAAGTTGTAAGTATTTATACCATATTAATTGAGTTATTTATTTGGTTGCGTCTTTGCTATATTAACTAAATAAATGGAAAATTAGAAAATTTTACCTTTTGCTGCAAACCCGCATCTTTTTTTCTTTTCGTAGAATATTAAATTTGAATGCCCCTATTGATTGTCTAAAATGAATGTATAGGGTACTATTTGGGCTGTTCTAGGGCGACATCCTAGCCCGCCAATACCACCCTTATCATCAACCCGCGACGATGCCTCCCCCGCCTTACAAGCGGTTATAGCAGCAGCCGAATCACAGCGCGCGCCTAGCGTCTGCGCAGAAAACCAAGATGGCGGAGACGCCACTGGAAACCGTAAAAGATGCCGCCATCATCATAGAAGAAAACGGAAGCGAAAACCAGTGTTGGTTTAGGGAATTCAAATTGATACCGTATTTTATCGTTTGATTATTTTTAAATTTGGAGATTTAATAGTTATGCTCAAAATTTCTTTGTTCCATTTTATATCCCGACCAGAAAGTTTGGTAATCACGCTAGGTACTTTTTGGAAAATTTCTAGAAACTGTGGATAACAGTAAAAAGTGAGATTTAGAGTTCTATAGCGTACGTTATAAAAATTGTAAAGAAAATAAACTTAGGGTCGTAGTGTAAACTATTGGAAGGCCGCATGTTCGCGTCTGAAATTCGATCCTACTGTAATCTTTAAAAGTAGATTGAGTACGTGTAATTTTTCGAATTTTGAGAGAGAAGATAATTATCTCAAAAATAAAAACAATAATAGTTACGAGATAATTATTAATTTAGGTAATGTACTAGTTCAAACTTTTCTAGATCTAATAAATTACCTGTTTAAGCTAAATACGTACCTATATGGTACTTTTTTGCAAAAATTTACAATAGAATAAAATTATAAATGACAGGGCAACAAAGAATATAAACAGACCTTTTCATTCAAAAATAGCATACTTACAATCGGTTATGAGTATTTCAAAATATTATTTACAAATTCGTAAATTTCCAATACAATTTAAATTAGACCTTTGTGACAATACCTTTAGGAATATGTACTGACTATTTCTTAGCCCTCATCAGGGAATACAATTTTTAGTAGCACTTGAAAAAGTAAGTACAGTTTATTATTTAAATTTTTTAATTCAATATTAGTTAAATAAACGACAAACTAAATCTATAGATAGCTTAATATAAATTTATTATTTACAAAAAAATAACATAAAATAAATTCAATATAAAAATAACAATATTATTGGTTATGTTAATTTAAAAATAATAAGTAATAATTATTAGCGTTAAAAACAAAAGAAAAAATATGTATTAGGTAGGTAGGTTATACCTTGTATTTAAATCCTAAAACATACAACTTTACAACATACAACTAATTGAAAAGTTAGTAGGTACATAAATTGTTTAGTTTGTCGTTTATAAATAAGTTTTGAATTCTTATTAATTTAACTACCTACTTTTTAACTAACCCTAGGATTTGATTGTAGAACTAATAAGACCCAGACCTAATAGAAAATTTCATGATAAAGAACGAGGAAGTATTTTATTTAAATCATTTAATACGCAGTTTATTTAATTGAATTTAATTTTAAAATACATCTCTAAAGTAAATTTATTTAGTCAATTTCTCGTCTTGATGGTAGACAGGTTTTTTTATAGTTTTTATGCATTTTTACGAAAAGGTCCCTCGTTGTTTATCATTCGTTGTAGAGTCGACAGGTAAATAGATACTGCTGTCCATCCCGTGAGATATTTAAGCTGTGAAAAAAAATGTTACTTATGTATATCAGGAATTCTTAGAACATAGTCGACGCCAAAATTTTCGTCTCGACATAGAAAGTCTGATTTTTACGTTTTCTGTACCTAATTATACCTAAATCGTTACTGATGGTCTTTTAAATTATTTACATTTTATAGACGAAAATTTAAGCTAATCTCTGGTCTGTACAGATAAGGTTTAATGTGTAAATCGCAGACACTACCACAAGTATGAATCTAAATTCAGAGATTCGTTTATATTTAGCCTCTTCCTTACTTATTGAATGAAATTTTTGAACTTATATGCGGAAATTGAGCTTAGTTAATATTGGGAACATGGCGCTACGCTCGTTAGGCATCGCACATCATTTTCACCTCAAAACTCCCGCTAAAGCTCATTTTTAGGGATCCGTGCCTCAAATGGTAAAAACGGAGCCCTCATAGGAATTTTTAAACAAATACCTATTTTAGATAGATTGCGTTAAGCGGACGCTCGCACGGTTTTATAAAAAAGTGGCACATGTCACGCGACCATAGACTTCAAGTTTATGCACGCGACGGACCACTTTTGTATGGAACCGCCCGCGCGTCCGCCGCCGAACGCAATTTAGAGCCTTAACTTCCTTAATATAAAGACGAAGAAACAAAACAGAAAATACTTACAAATCTAGCAGAACAGAGATACAAGTTTCGAAGAGTATGCACAAAGGCATTTACCACAAGTCGATTTCGATAGATCCACATCATCTTAGAATCATATTGACATCGATAAAATATTCTAAATTCAAGTCTGACTAACTTTGTCATATAAAGAGACTGGCAATCTGGTACTCCTATTCAGTAGCACGTGAATACCTACTATTGTATAGGTGAAATAATTTCGAATTGAATAAGGATAGCATCATATTGCCAATCCATACATACCTGGTATCTGTAAAATACAACATTTTTACCCAAAGAATTAGCAGTCCGTTTCATACGAAACCAGGATTTCTTTACAATTTATAGAATTTTACAATTAGCTGTATATTGTATAAGGTGTCCCCTAGAAAGTGCCCTTTTTGACTATTGATGGAAAGTAGTTAGGAAAGCACCCATCGCCCATGAACCACATTCCTTTAGGATTAAGAAATTAATCACTTCTCTAACATCTAAATCTGTAACCCGTCTTTAAATGTTTATATTGTTTTTAAACTTTTATATTTATATATCTCATTTTGGGTCTATATATCTACACTGATTCTTCCTGCTATCTTCTCTTTCATGTGCCAATATTTTCAATATTAATAATTCTATTCCAAGTTGCATATTGTTATGAGTAACTCTTTCAAACAATGAGTTAAACAGAATGCAAAAAATATTTTATTTGAAATGTATACTTCTATTCTCATATCATTCTTACCCTGTTAATAATTTTTTAAATTCTATCATTTGACCCTTTGATCATCAATGTTAATTCTATTTTAAAATTTAATAACTTTGTTACAAGCTTATTGATTTTTAAAGTGAATATATATTCAACTTTAACATTTCCAACAGAATGTAATCTTCACTATTGTAAATATTGTAAAAATATATATATTATTCAAAAAATCGTAATATCCAAATATTCATCCTTTTAAGTACATTTTTATACTCTAGCATGGTGGCTAGTATAACTTTGATTGTAAATAATTATGTAAATAATTGGGCATATAAGAAAGATATATTTATTCCGTCAATCATATTAAATTGAGACATTATTAATTATCTATATTTATTGTTTTAAAGATTGTAAAATTGTTTTCATATAATTAAAAACTTGAAAAATTATTTTGCTTTTTTTTAAACTTATTTTTAGTTTTACCTGAGTACAGCCCTGTTAATAACTAGGTCATCAAAGAGCACAGAGATTTGTAGGTATCATTCTTCTTTTTGAATGTGTTTTATCTGATAATGCCTCTCAGATTTTCTCAATATGCCTAAAAACTTGAAATTACTTATTGACAGCCGAAATCTAGCGGCAGACACAGGATTGTTGACACATAGTTACAATTTAAATAAAATCATGATGAAATTATATCAAAACATTTATTTATCAATCAAAGTTCCCCTCACTCTCTTTTCTGTAGTGTGTGCAGGAGTCTCCGCCTGCCGTTTGTTCATCCCTTTCCTCTCGAGTTGCTTCTCAATGATCCTGGCATTATTGGCATAACTGTCAGCCACTTCCCTCGCTTCAATTTCATCTTCTTCCTCGTCTATGGTTGAGACTGTGACAGAACTGAATTTACCCATATTCTTTGTATGCTTTGTGACCATAATCTTCTTAGGTTGAGTCAAAGCTACTTGTTTGTATATATCAGTAACTCCTCCTTCGCCAGCTGTCTGGACTAATGCCCCTCGCATTATAAATACTACATTATTGTCCTGGTTATGTTTGTAATATAAGGGTACTGCACACTTCTTACATTTCATTCTGTACTGCCTCTCGATTCCTTTTTCACGTTTTAAGTATATGGTCTCATCTGGGTCAGATGTGATTTTGTGTGCGTGTTTAGAACCGTCAATAACGCGCGCGCCGTCTGTTGGCCTTAACGGCAGACGGTCTATGGTACAATCCAGGATAAGGGTCATCTGTCCACAAATGCAGTAATAGATGTGCAAAGGTTTAGTCTCATTGTATTCTTCCTGGTCCTTCGTGTCTGAGCAAACAATACTTCTGGATACAACTTTCGGCATTTTAAAAAGCCTCTCTGCAGTTAGTGATGAATGTTATATTTTAACACAAGTAAAATATTTTGAACTTACGTAAATGACAAAAATTAAATTGATTTATAGTTTAACAAATTCACAAAATAATTACATATATGTATTAAATTCAATATTTTCACATTGACTGACAAGCGACGATTCGATTAGATAAACGAATTGACATTTGTTGACAGTGACACAATTTTGACTTTATTAGACACAATGTTGCCATTAACTTTAAATATTAGGGTATTAATCCATTGAAAATAAACTGTTATTAATCGTTATTAACTAGTTATTGAGTAATTTTTGTCTATGAATTTGCAACTTACGTTGGTAACATTGGCTGTCAACTTCACACCGTTGCGATTGTCTTTTATTCCACAGATTTGTTGCACATGTTCATCGATTTCTGTGGAATTTAGGGAAAGTATTAGGAAATCTTCAATAAAATGGGTGCTATAGCTAGCAGATACCGTGTCTCTAACGCGGGACTCACAAGCACCGACTTACAAAATATATCAAATGAACATAAACGTGAAAATCCCGGGACGTTGGATGAGTTGCACAAAAAGACGAAAGGTGAGTTTTATGAATATTTTAGAGCTATTTAGAGGTATAATTGGTGATAGATCGCGTGATCAACAGCTTGCCAGCTTGTTGTCATGTCACGTTCAGTCAGAAATCGTCTGTAAACAAACTTATATATGGGTCAAAAAGTTTGGTTAACTGTGATGTAATGGCTTGATTTTCAAGTAATTATCCGTAATTTGCCATTCAAAATGTCATTATTTAATTTGCTTATTTTTTTCGTATATATTTTAAGTAATTTTCTCTGTATGGAGCTTTATCTAAGTAGGATACTATAACATTTCACATGCCCTTACAGATAACTCTGTTTTCTGATAAGAATTTCTTGAAAGTTCACTGTGTTGATTTATGTGCTTTTAGTTGGCTATGTCGAAGAGTATCTATAAAGTATACATTCCCTTTTGATTAAGGAAATAATGTTTATTAATCCATCATGACTTAGACAATTGCTTTTAAATATGTAATGCTAACCGCACCCCAGAGAATTTGGAAATTTTGGGAGAAAAAGTACCATATGTCCTTCTCAATGCTCCTACCTATATGTAGGGGAAATTTCAGGAAGAATGGATCAGTAGACAAAGTGTGAAGTGGTAATGAACAAACAAATATACAAACCCACTTTCACATTTATAATATACTAGCGACCCGCCCCGGCTTCGCACGGGATATAAACCTTCCTCTTGAATCACTCTATCTATTAAAAAAAACCGCATCAAAATCCGTTGCGTAGTTTCAAAGATTTAGGCATACAAAGGGACATAGGGACAGAGAAAGCGACTTTGTTTTATACTATGTAGTGAAGATGGGTGTGGGATAGTTGGGATTAGATATAAAGTCATATGGACCTCACTGAAGGTCATTTTGATGATCATAGCTCCCAGTGATTCCAAAAGTGGTTTCAAAAAGTGTATAGGTAGTAAAAGTACATATGATAATTAAATTTCAATTTTTTTTATTTAATTTAATAGAGCTGAAGAATTTGTATCTTTAAACATGCTAATCTCTAGAACTATTGGTCAGATTTTTTGAAAAAAAAATGTTCATTTTTTTGTCTCATGTTCTGGAGCCGCCATTTGATTTCAGCTTTATTTGTTTTTCAGGGGGTCTTACAGCTAAATAACATCTGTATTAAGTACTATTACAATGTAACTATGCTGATGATAAGACTCGAGCTTTGCTTTATTTATACATATAATAAATATTCTATACTAGCATGGGTCTGTGACTTTATTCCTGTGGAGATTTTGAGAAATCCTTTCTTAGTGCTCGTCTACACTCCCTTGAGAACCTATATGCCAAATTTCAGTTTTCTACATCCAGTAATTTTGGCTGTGCATTGTCTGTCAGTCACCTAGTTATGAAAGAATTTTTATTTTATTTATTTATTCATTTTTATTAAAAAAAAAAACTAACTAACTTTATTTTTATTCTAATAATGTCTTCTAATAAAAATCCTTGTTTGTTTTTTTTTGCAGAAGTGATGCCTGTCAACTTTGAAGGTGGAAAACTGATGTTCAACAAAGGCATCTCCAATCATTTCCAAGTAAGATCACTGTAAATTCTAAGGTTATTTATTTAAAACTTTATAGCACAAAATTTTAAAACTTATGTACAAATGGTGGAGTTAACGCCATATGGCATTCTCTACCAGTCAACTTTTTGACTAAACAGATGCAACCCAACAATACAGTGAATTCATAAAATATAGACATAATAATAATAATTTACTTATAATGACTATAAATATATACATGTTTAAATAAACATAAATATATATAAATACATTTATCAGGATGACTTAGATTCAGTGATTTACTGTAAAAAGTATTTTTTAACTGCCTGCTTAAAAGCGAAATATTATAATATAGATCTAATATTAAAAAGCTATTTTCAAAGAAATTGACATAAATCTTAGCTAAGAACACACTTTTAAACAAAAAAAAGAAAGAAACATGTTTCATTTTAGAGCTAAAGAAACTATACCATACCCTTATCATAACGTAAATATAATCACTTTGGCTATAAAAGAAAATTACTTTTACATAGCCTACAAGGTCTTTTATTTTCATTTACATTCAGTTTTAATATTATCAGATGGATAAGGATGGCCATATTTAATTTTTTAAACATGTCTTGTTTATAAATATTTGGCAAAAGGAACAACTAAGTGGACCTATACCATTAGGGAATAAATATGAGTTATTGAGCACTGTATATTAATTTTTTTTTGCAGATGTCTCACACGCTAACTATGAGTACAGCGCAGAATGGGTACAAGTTAGGAGCTACATACATCGGCACGAAGCAGATATCACCGACAGAGGCGTTCCCCGTACTGCTTGGGGACGTTGACCCGTCAGGGAATGTGAACTTCAACATTATTCACCAGCTCACCGATGAGATTAGAGTCAAGGGTGCTACTCAGGTAATTTACATCTTTTTACACCTAATTTTAATGCCATAGACATGACTTTTTTTTCTCTTTTGCTAAAACCGTGTTTTTTTTTTTTGTGTTGTGTTGGGAATACATATACGTTTGGTATTCTAAATATGCCTGTAAGCAGCTGTAAGTGTAAACTTTGCTGTACCAGTGCGTTTAGTACATTGTAAGTTAAAACACACAGAGTTAAAATTATTTATTAATTATTTATTTCTTTAAAATTAGGAACACACTGCACAGACCGTTGCCCAAGATGTGCAGTGAGCTAAAGTTACATAAGTGACATTTTGTAGTGGACTTGTTGTAAAATTGCAGAAAAAGATAGTACTATTGTAGAAGGTACTATTGTCAAAATAGCAGGTTCGAAACAGTGTATTAAGTTACAATGTGCGCCAGTTTTGTAGTTCAGCAGGGTTGCTAATTTATAAATATAATTATTTATTCGATAATAAACAGGCAGTTATACAGCTGATGTGTTTATATGTTTTGTTTCCCATTAAATAATCTATTTATTATTATTATTTATATATCAGAGTGTGTTGAAAAAAAATGTAATGTGACTTAAACTGTTATCATTAGTTGATAATATTCCATATAAAACTAATCCAATTTGTACCATCATCAACAGATACAAGAGTGCAAATTGACTACCGCCCAAGGCACAGTGGAGTACAAAGGCTCGGACTACACGCTGGCACTGACCATGGCCAAACCAGACCTCAACGACAAGTCTGCGGTACTCGTCGGACACTATTTACAGGTACAATGTTACTAACTATTGCCCTTGGCTTAGCCTGTGTGAAATTCCATGTTCACCTCTGTTTATCAAAAAAATCCTATATCATTTTTACGCCTAATAGGTAGAGTAGCACCTATATGTAAATAACACCACTGTATTATCATATTCTAAGGAATAAATGATTATCTATCGAAAAAAAATTGCGGTGTACAAAAAACTTCTGTACAAAATTTGAAGCTTTTACGTTCAGCCAATCAGTCTGTCAGGCGTACAATCCTAACTAATATTATGAATGCGAAAGTGAGTTTGTTTGTTTGTTGGTTTGTTTGTTTGTTACCTCTTCACGCTTCATCTACTGAACCAATCTTCCTGAAATTTCGCATATACATAGCTGGAAGTACGGAGAAGGACATAGGGTACCTTTCATCCCGGGAAAAAGCACTGTTCCCGTGGGAAATTCATGCGAGCGAAGCCGCGGGCGAAAGCTAGTTTTATATAAAAAGTTGACAAAAATCGCTGTGGGTTTGAATGATAAAACTGGGTAAGTTTAAGAAAAAAACGCAAAAAGTGTTTTTTTACTCTCCCATATTAAGTCTGATCAGCTGATCGACCAATATGTCATCATATTCCTCACCTTATCCCGTCATCTGGGGTCGGCGCAATATGTCTTATCCTTCCACACGTCTCTGTTTCCCGTCATACCAACATCCACTCCCAACCCCTTCATATCGTCCCTCACACAGTCCAACCATCTCTTCTTTGGTCTCCCTCTTCCCCTGTAGCCCTCCACCTTCTTATTTAATGTCTTCTTAACTAGATGTTCGTCTTCTCTCCTCATAACATGACCAAACCATGTCAATCTGTTACTTCTTACCTTTTCATTGATAGGAGCAACCTTCAAACTTCCTCTAACATATACATTTCTTATCCTATCCATCCGTGTTACCCCGCTCATCCAACGCAACATTCTCATTTCCGCAGAATGAAGCCTCTTCTCCTCTTTAACTTTAGTCGCCCAACACTCCGAACCGTACAATATCACCGGCCTCACGACCGCCTTATAAATCTTCCCCTTCAGTTTCATCGGCAGTTTAGGGTCACATATTGTGCTAGTTATTTCCTTCCATTTCTGCCATCCTGAGTTGATTCGACGCTTGACCTCCTTGTCTACTTCTCCATCGTTCTGAAGTAAAGAGCCCAAATATTTAAACTCAGAGCAAACAGGTATTATACAATCATCCATAGAAAGAGCTACTCTCTTTGAAACGCCGCCGAAATCACAGAACAGGTACTCCGTTTTGGTTCTGCTGATTTTCAAGCCTACTGTTTCTAAAGTTTGCTGCCACATATTTAGTTTGCTCTGCAATATTGTACCTTCCTCTTCAACAAGTACAATGTCGTCGGCAAACAGCATGCACCAGGGTGCCTCTCCTTGCAGGGTCGATGTCAGAGCATCCATAACTAACAAGAAAAGGTACGGGCTTAAAGCTGATCCCTGATGCAGGCCGACCGTGACTCCAAAACCCTCAGTTACTCCAGCAATAGATCTAACCTTGGTGACTGGCTTCTGGTACATTGCGTGAATCAACTCGATGTACTGTGCTGGCACTCCTTTTTGTTTCATAGCCCACCATAACACTTCTCGTGGTACCCTGTCATACGCCTTTTCAAGGTCTATAAATGCCATATGCAGGTTCTTTTGGGCACTTCGGTACTTCTCGACTAACTGCCTCATAATAAATATAGCGTCTGTTGTTCCTCTACCAGGCATGAAACCAAACTGATTCATACTTATGTCTGTCTCACTTCTTAATCTCTTCTCTAATATCTTTTCCCATACCTTCATGGTGTGCGCCATTAACTTTATTCCCCTATAACCATTGCAGTCCTGAACATCGCCTTTTCCCTTGAAAATGGGTACCAAGTAACTATTACTCCATTCATCAGGTACTACACATTCACGCAATAATTTATTGAAAAATATAGTCAGCCATTTAAACCCATCCTCGCTTAATGTTTTCCAAACTTCTATTGGTATATTATCTGGGCCTACTGCTTTTCCTTTTTTCATACCTTTTACTCGACCAATATGTGCCATATATTAATGATGAAGAAATTAACTTCCTTTGACTACTGGCCCAAAAAAATGAAATCTGTTGTACATATTGGAGACCGATGCCAAATGCTATACGGTAACTGGTCTGCTCGATTCTGATTCGACTTTTATTTTATTTTTTTTGTTCTTAACTATTTCATTGTGGTTACTCGATCACATGTTAACATGTTTTATTATATTTATATTTGTTTCTTATATTTTATTTTTGACTGAACACAATTTCGGAACGACCACTGCTGAGAAGAAATGCCGAAAGAAACTCATGAAACAGTCTTGGTCGCCTAGCATGCCAGAGGGGCTATTCATTAACTTTATACATACACTAGATCGTGTACAGTCAAAAATATCCATACTAATATTATAAATGCGAAAGTTTGGATGTGAGTTTGTGAGTTTGTGAGGATGTTTGTTACTCAATCACGCAAAATCTACTGGACGGATTTCGATGAAATTTGGTACAGAGGTAGATTATGACCTGGAATAGCACATAGGCTACTTTTTATCCCGGGAAAAAGCACTGTTCCCGTGGGAAATTCACGCGGGCGAAGCCGCGGGCAAAAGCTAGTAATATAATAAAACATGTTATGTTTGTGATCGAGTAACTAAACTACAATGAAATGGTTAAGAACAAAAAATGAAAATAAAATTCGAATCCGAATCGAGCAGACCAGTTCCCCCTGTCCACCGACACAGCCCCACTCAATTTTTTATTTTATTTTAACCAATAATACTGTGGCGAATATATATTTATGTAATAATATTTTAATATTTTCATACAAAAAAAAAATAATTAAATAATGAGTTTGAAGTGTTGCAGTTCGACAGTTTTCTTAAGTTTGTGTAGCATTATTCGATAAATGTTTTATTTCATTGTGAGATAGACTGTGGGTCGCACTCTTCGTCTGAAGAAAATTCAATGGAAAATCAAATACACACTCTTTTGTTAACTTGAAGTTTGCTGGCCATCAACACTATGGGAAACAAGAAAATTGAACGGACCTTTCAAATTTAAGATGAGATCTACCGTAGTTGGCTAAAAGACGTCCGGCAGATAATAACCCTTGTGTTCCCAGTGCTATAGATTTCATATTTTTATCTTGTAAATATCACTCAATATAGCGGTGTTGTGCTTTACTTCTTTTAATTCTTCTCCCTTCTCTCTACTTTTTCTTCTCTGAAGCTAACACTGCAATAATACATTGTTCGCAGTCGGTCACAAAGCGGCTAGCCCTGGGCGCGGAACTGGTGTACCAGTCCGGGAACAGGGTCATGGGCGGGGAGGTGGCCATCGCCTCCGCCGCCGGGAGATACACTATGGACGGTCAGTTATACAGTGATACTTGAATATCCTACTAAGGGTGGATTCGACCAAACTAGAGTAAATTTTATTCTTAGAATAAATCGTCAGTTATCCGAGAGTAAATGAATTTAACATTTTACCATCTGAAATTCTAAGAATAGAGAGCCTATTCGGGAATAGTTCCTTATACCACCGATATGCATGGAATAGCAAGAGTAATCCTGGAATAAAAATGGCGTCGGCGCGTCATATGTTCTGTCTGTCTGCTGTCATTGACATAAAATAATACGACAAAAGACAGTTGTTATGACCTAAGCCTTTACATCATTGCATTGTAGTACAACGTCTATTGGCCGGGTATTATATTCATTCGTATTTTGTTTGTCGTTCATTCTGCTATACGCGTATAGTTATTCTAAGATGGAAAGATAACTTTTGGTTTACTCGAGATAATAATCGAGGAATATTTATATACCTGGTATAGCTATTCGCGTATAAATATAAGTTTGGTCGAATCCACCCTAAATCGCTGTGCTGTATATACTTGTCTATATCTATACATATAATAATCTATACATATAATAAAACAGTAAAAATATTTTGTCTGTACATTTAGTATTTTTGACTGAAATGGATAGAGGGACACTTATAAGGAATAATAGAAAGCAAAAAATTTTTGGAATTTTTTGTCTGTCTGTCTGTCTGTCCGTCTGTATGTATGTACGCGTTTAACGCAAAAACAACTGGACGGATTTGAATTAAACTTTTTTTGTTGTATAGCTATTAAGTCTGGGCAACATATAGGCTATAATTGATTTTGAAAACTGGAACACCTGATGAAGAACCATAACAGAACAGCTAAACTATAAGAAATATGGAAATAGTACCTTTACAAAAGTTTATCAATCTGACGAGCATTTTCTGTTGACGTATAAAAACCGAAGATCAGTATCATCTGATGAAGAATTCCAAGAGACCAGCTACACTATAACATATATGGAAATGGCGCCTTAGCAAAAGTCGTTCAACCTGATGAGTATTTTCTGCTGACGTATAAATAGACGGACACGGGATAGGACAAAGAGGGACTCGGGGTGGGAGTGGTGGTACACGGGAAATTGTAGATAACGAGCAGACGAAGATCGTTTATTAAATGAAATATCACTTTTGATTCATTGTAACACCGCGACTTTATTGCGAGTACCTAATATATTCCCGCGGTACATGGGATAACCAAATGGCTGAAATTTTGAGTACTGGAGTTTAGGTTACTACAGTTTGGAACACAAAAAGATTTATCATCTAAGCGAATCTCATGCGGGAGAAGCCGCGGGCAACAGCTAGTATAATATAATAGTATAGAAATACTGAGTCTGCTAACAATCAGGTCATAGCAGAAAACCAGTGCTTAGCTCATCACAGCTGTAAGCAAAGGTTTTCACTGAGCTATGGCTTTTTTGAATTGCTGCAGCGCACACTTGCTGAATCTGTGTATTGTTAGTTTTAGATTTAAGTACCTACTTATAAACATGTGTGTGCTAAGCTTTATCAAATAAAATTTTCATTCATTCAAATTAGAATTTATTGTGTGAGATGTGGTAAAAATTTGACAAATTATCATTAATTCATTTTTGTGTGGTGTGTACAAACAAACAAACATACGTGTTCTTCTGTACTTTATCTGATCCTATTTTTTGCATTACGCTACCCTTCTTATTTCACTCAAATATTCCTTTCACTTGGTTGACTGGAAGAAATCCCTTTTTTTAATAAGTCCGCCATTGTACGCCTCTCTTTTTGTTTCACCAATTTTTGTATTTTTCTTATGTGTATGTTCAATAAAAAGTTTACAAACAAACATATAGACAGGCAAAAATTTAAAAAAATCTTTTAGCTTCTTCAAACGTTTATTCTTTATTTCCTCGTAAAAACATACAGATATTTGATTATTTGATTATTATATGTAGAGATAAGTAAACATTTCTTTCCATTTCAGATTCCGAAGTGTCGGCAACAGTGGGCGCGGCTGGATTCCACTTATGTTACTTCAAACAAGCCAGTGAACAGTTACAGGTGCGTATACTTCTGCCCGCGGCTTAGCCCGTGTGAATTTCCCACGGGAACAGTGCTTTTTCCCGGGATGAAAAGTACCCTATGTCCTTCTCAGAACTTCTAACTATGTGTATGCGAAATTTCAAGAAGATTGGTTCACTAGACAAAGCGTGAAGAGGTAACAAACAAACTCACTTTCGCATTTATAATATTAGTTAGGATAGAATTTACCCTAGGGCTCAGTTCCCGAAAATTTCGTTATTTCGTTTCCTTTTTACACTACTGAACAAAAAAAGGAGTGTTATATTTTCTTTGTTCATGTATGTATGTATGTAAAGTTTCTTTTCATTACTCATATTCTGAAAGTAAGTCTGAAGTTGCCTGAGGAGCGTGGAGAAAGTAATACTTTTCAGCCCTAGGGAGAATCGTTTTCAACTGACAGCTGTCAAATTATTAAAAAAAAAAACTAGTTCTATTTTCACGTTATTCTATTGAACCATATTCCAACTTCCTATACAGCCATTCAACATATTATGTAAAATTGAAATAACATGAAGTTAAAGAATATATTTTTTATAATATAGATTTTTTTAACGGTTGATACACGGATAGAAATAACCGGAAATTCCCACAGGAGCTTTTAGTAATACATACATATCTGACACTAGCTGCGCCCCGGGGCTTCGCTCCCGTAAGAATTCGGGATAAAAAGTACCCTATGTGCTATTTCCGGTGTTTTTCTACCCGTGTGCCAAATTTCATCGTAATCCGTCCAGTAGATGTTGCGTGATTGAGTAACAAACATCCTCACAAACTCACATCTAAACTTTCGCATTTATAATACTAGCTTTTGCCCGCGGCTTCTCCCGCGTGAATTTCCCACGGGAACAGTGCTTTTTCCCGGGATAAAAAGTAGCCTATGTGCTATTCCAGGTCATTATCTACCTCTGTACCAAATTTCATCGAAATCCGTCCAGTAGATTTTGCGTGATTGAGTAACAAACATCCCCACAAACTCACATCCAAACATTCGCATTTATAATATTAGTATGGACCATAAGTCCTGAACGGCTTCGAAAGATTTTGATTAGATGAAAGGTATCTTTTAGATTCCTTCATCAGATGTTCCATAAACTCCGAATGACAGTAGAAAATGCTCATCAGGTTGAACGACTTTTGCTTTGGCGCCATTTTCATATATGATATAATTTAGCTGGTCTCTTGGAGTTAAAATCAGATCCTCCAGATCTTCCAATATTATACGTCATCAGAAAATTTTCATCAGGTTGAATGGATGTTGGTTTGTCCTCTTTCCATAAACTTCTTATAGTTTAGCTGTTCTGTTAAGGTTCTTCATCAGGTGTTCCAGTTTTCAAAATCAATTATAGCCTATATGTTGCCCAGGCTTAATAGCTATACAACAAAAAAAGTTTCATTCAAATCCGTCCAGTAGTTTTTGCGTGAAACGCGTACATACATACAGACAGACAGACAAGAAATTCCAAAAAAATATTTTTGCTTTCTATTATTCTTTTTAGGTCTCCCTCTATCCATTTCAGTCAAAAATACTAAATGTACAGACAAAATATTTTTACTGTTTTATTATATGTATAGATTAGTAGGATACATTTTATAAAAATCTGTTTGTAACACTCCTGATATATTCTAGAAATAATGTTTTTTTTTTTATTATTTTTTTTAGATCGTAGCAGAAATCGAAACCTCGTTTCGAGGCATGGAGTCGGTGGGCACCATCGGGTACCAGGTCAACATACCAAAGGCGGACCTTGTCTTCAGAGGTAAGTCTTATTGTTTTTAAATAGGCTAGTTGATTAGCTCTTAGAAATAAATAGCTATCGTACAAACGGGTCACTTTTTGAGAACATTTTTGCAAGGTGTGACGTCACGCCTTGTTATCATTTAGTAAGGAGTAGTGATGTGCCGTTCTCGAAATTTTCGAGAATAAACGGAAACTGTTTGGATTTCTCGGAAAGACTCGAGAGAGGAAAATATCAGAAATTCTCATAGGAAGAAATTTACGATAACAGAATTTCTCGACGACGACACCGGCACGTCACTAATAAGGACGTTTTGTCCAAAAATATGTAAACTAAACTTATTATAAAAATTTTCATCAAAATCAGGTCAGCGGTTTTAGATAATCATGATAATAGTCTGAATTGAATAGAATAGAATCATTTATTTGCATAGATTACATTAAATTTACACAGATCTTTAGATCTGAGCGCGCCGAATGACGAATGTTAAGAATTGATGCCATGCAATATTGAGTACCCCTATTCTGCAGGCATGGTAGACTCAAATTGGAACATCGGAGCGGTTCTGGAGAAGAAACTCCAGCCTCTCCCATTCACATTTGCACTGTCCGGGATGGCCAACCAGGCCAAGCAGCAGTTCAAGTTTGGCTGCGGGCTCATCATCTGCTAACCAGCGAGCTGAGAGGATGATTTGTGTCGCTGAGGGTTGCCAACGCTGCCTATGAGAAATACCAGAATTGTTGTGAACGACTTACCGGGTTATTCGTAAAAAAGTTAACGATATTAGGTTAAAATATGTTAGACTCGTTCTTTCAATATCAAATATTGGAAAGACGGATCAAACATATTTTAACTGGATTGGGTGGTTAACTGTTTATGTGAATAAGGCGGTGAATAATTATATCTTTCTTATTGATTGATTATATTGTCCTGTGAACAATGTCACATATTTTAATATGTTAGATTTTGTGACAATGTGTAAATTGAATTGGACCTTATTTGTGGATGATAAGGGATAAAGTCGCTCGATCAGGCAGATATTTCATTAAACTGTCATTTACCAAGGAGATTTCTTCTAAGATGATATAAGTTTGGGATCAAAATAGTGTATATATTTTAATTATTTTTAATAGAAAATTCTCGGCACATACAATTTTGGTACTTTTTCAAAGATATGTTATGGCAACCCCGAACACTTTTTATCAAGTGTCCTGTTGTTTCACGGAATATGGCCAAGAACTATTTGTTTACTAATCCATATGAATAGTTTGTCATTGGTCCTCCGTTACCTCGCTCTCCAGGCTTGTGAATCATCCCCTATAATAATCATAGGGTCAAAATGGATGAATATAAATAAGGGTAGAATTTAAAAAAATCAATATCGCAGTCAATCTTGAATGAAAAACTTCATCTGAGTTTCTATTCTGCCATTTTGACTATAATAAAATTAGTTATAATAGTAGTATGTATGTAAATAAATAATGTTTGCAATTTCACCGGTTATTGACAGATAATTTCTCGGATTGACAGCCGATAATTTTCATAAGTGACATGATAATTCACTGAAATATTAATTTAGAAGCATGATAATGTGGAACTAACTTGCACAGCTGTTGAATATGGAGTGTTTTGTGTTTTCATTGTCATGTAACAGTATGCGAAGTGCTTCTTGACATTGGTACTACTTTAATGTCTCAAAACATCCAGATATTTATGATATTGTTATAATCCTTACTGTATTCCGTCTATATTTTTGGCAGTTGTGTTTTTTCGATTTTAAACTATCACACTTATTGATATTTGAAAATTATCATTTCACTTAGGAAGTTAATTCTAAACACCAAATAGATCGATGAAGATTTCATGTGAAGTCTGATTTGGCACTATGCACTTATCTTTGAAACTCGTCATTTTTAAGTGATTTTTTATGTAACATTGTATTTAATGATAGCACTGAATCTTATTGCCGTCGAAATAAATACTAACCAGAGTCGTCTAAGATGACATTCTTATTGCCGTCGAAATAAATACTAACCAGAGTCGTCTAAGATGACATTTTAAACATTCTTGAAAACAAATGGAACCATGCAGCTTATGTAGGTCACATGAAAAACTAGAACTAGACAGCATCTTATAAAACTGTTTATCTTAATAAACTTGTTTTTCCGAAAACTTAGAACAAAATATTTTATACGAGCATCCTAAACTTTTTCTAGGATGTACTTGATATTTTTTGTTTATTCTTTATTATATTCTATGTATAATTTTATTACTTGTGTATATTTACATACAATTATACAGGATACAATTGAAATTTAAAATTGGCAGTGCCGTTCTATTCTCAATAAGTCTATGCATCTTCAGGAATTACTCAAAGTCGAATTTCGTTTATGTCTTGCCAAAACATTTTTGAGGACGTCCAATATTTTAGAAAGAGTATTTAAGAAATAAACGCTGTCCTGTGTCTCAACAGTGTTTTTTCATACCACTCTAATTCTAAATATCGCGCCATCTAGTGCCACAAAGTTACTTTGTCCTTATTGAAATTAAAATTTCTCAATTTTTCATTTAAATTAACCGATATTCGACTTTGTTTAAACAATGACATGTTCCTTGCCTAGGAATTTACCGGAAGTACCACATTTGTTATTTGTATATAACCAATACATTTATCTGTAAATACGCTTGACTGCCAATAATTCGCCATGAAAAATAAATTTTATTCCATTCACACGCCGACAGCATTTAATGCAATTTAGTCCAAAAATATAAGACTTTAATTAAATATTTCTGGTTTATGTTTTAAACTTGTAAGTAACGTTTTAACTAAATGCACAAAATCACATCTAGTTAGCCCCTTTTAGTTTAATTATTAATAAATTGGATGGCGATAATAAAAACCAAATTATCGGCGCTAAGCGCGCTGATAATTCTAGTTAACTGAAGTATTTAAGTAATGATAGTTGTGAAACTAGTATGAATCGGAACCTATTAATTTGATGCATATAATGTGTGATTGTTTCGTATTTTGGATTTGTGGGAAACCAAAGATATTGAAGTAGTTATTCGGGTTTCTTTATATTTTACCCGCCCCGTTCATGCAACTCAGAATTAAATGTTACATATTTTAGAGTAAAGTCTATTTACCTACAAATAGTAATATTTAGTCAAATGTGTTGGATTTTGCTGCTATATATATAACGTCTCTAATTTAATTTACATTATAGCATGCCTCGAATAAGGGAGAACGAATAAGACATTTCACAGCCAAAATACAGACAAGTGATAATTGATAAATTAATGATAAAATGCCGTATGTGTGTATGTAGCTTTATAAGCGCGGTGTATGTATGTTTTTGTTTTCTTTTCTACATAACTGTTTATTTGTTACGAGTATTGCTGTGCACCAGTGTCGCATTTACAGCGCTACAGTCACTCTAGATACCATCTAATATTTTTTTGGAAAATAACTATCAAATTCAGAGCTTATATTTATTTTTAAAGCAATAAATTGTGCATATTATCTCTGTTCATGCTGTTATGTTTTGTTTTCCTAATTAAAGACTATAAGCTATACAATAGCCATTTCAGATTCTTTGGTTTGACACCTACAATTATTTTTTTAATTGGGCATATGTTCTAATACCTAGTCTATTTATTGCCTGAAATGAGAATGATATGCATATACTGTTATTTATTAATTATTTTGTTTGCTCAAGGTACTCTAGAGTGACCAGTCCTTAGTATTTTGACATCGCACCTCAAAGATTGACAAAAATACTTATTAATTTAATGCCAAAGTAAAACATTTTCTCGACTAAACTGCCAATTACGCTAAAAGGCGAAATACCATGGCAGGAATTTTGTTTTCAGTTATGAATTGGACAAAGAAAGTTTACTTCAACATGCTTACTCGAATTTTGGCGTAAATATCACCGTAAAATTGTTAATACCGTTACATTGCAATCTATCTATCTCGAGATTGTAAATTTGAAATGTCATATCATAACCCAGGTTATATCCTGATTGAATTTATCAGCGTATAACCTGGGGTTCAGGTAGTTTATTTTCGTAGATAAAAACTTAGCGAAAAGGTTATTTTTCTAACAGGTGGACCTTTTGCGAGCAAAGCCAAGCTTATTATTATACAATAAAATTTAGCGAAAGGGCATTTTTGCTAACAATGGAACATTTTAAAAAAGGAACATTTTGCGAAAGGGCCATTTTTGACCAGGGGACATTTTGCGAAGTAACGTTTACAATCTCGCGATAGACTGTAATTAAACGGTATTTACAAATTTACGGGGACAGCGATCAAGGCATTACGCCACTTTCCTCCAAGCCAATTCAAGCTAGTACTATTGTTCGCATGTCTTGTACCAATTATAGTTGATTCATGCATACATACATACATAGAATCATGTCTTTATCCCTTACGGGGTAAACAGAGCCAATGGTAGATTTACGCGACGTCAAAATACACTAGGACCAAGTCGAGACTTGTTGCGCCATAGCGTTACTATTGTAGATAGAAAATGGCGGATTGTACATAAAGCCTGTTGTTGAAATGTTTATTTTTAATAGAGTTATGTTAATAAATCATTATGTAGTTTTATTTTGTCTATTTTTATTCTATTTTAAAATTCTATCTAAAATCAATAAAGTTTTAGGGTAAAATATCGAAAAATCGTGCGATAGTCATAATGACTTAATCTTAGCTCTGACGTGGTGCGGTGAGGTTGTGTCGATTCTGTCATTATAAGTTGCTGTAAAGTCGGTGAGAGAATTGTGTTGTTACTATCAGGGCTTACATCAGGATGGGCCTTATGACCGTCTTGTAGTCCCGGATTTTAATTTTCTGCCAATGAGCTTGGATGCTAGCACTATGTGGAGAGCTGCCGAGCATCTTAGGGCCCAGATACCGCTGCCGGTACCAACCGGTGATTATTTATTTATTACAGGCAGCCATTTATTTGATCATCAAAAGTGTTTCTCAGGGACCATGACTGCATGTAAATTTACAAATTGCGTTTAATAAATATGAATATAATAATGCGAAAAAAACAGACATATAATTAGAAGCAGACCCAATATAACAGATATCAAGTGACGCCGATTTTCACACATCACAAATGTCCTTGGACAGGGCCGAACTAGGGCGTAATAAAAATTTTATTTTTGTTAAATGTAATTATGTATGTACGTAGGTAAGTATAAAGATATTGGGACACTTGGGAAAATTGGTTAATTTCAAAAATACCGTATAGCCTCACTCTATACATTGAAAACACTGATATTGGTACCTATACCAAACATATAAATAAAAAATTAATGTTCACACTGAGTTCGGCCTACTAAATTCTACTAGTACATGCCCTGTCAAATAAAGATACCTTCTGACAAAAACTAAAAGATTAGACGATATAGTCGATGCTACGACGTTGATAGGTATTAGAACCTGTTCACTATAGTTGTAAATCAGTATTCTACCCACAACAGCATTTGCAAATAAAACAAGACGCGACAAACAATCCATTGTAAACAAAGAGAATCCATATTTACCTGTGAAAACTTAATCCAGGAGTTTTATTATAACTTGCACTGTTACATTTGTACGCACTGCACTTCACCATTTTCAGTTTGTGTTTAATTAACCCCATATTTATGAAAAACCCACGATTATTTTACTGTATTTCGGCACAAATTTGTTAGAGTAACATTGACAGCGTCACTCATCAATATGGCGACCGTTCGTAATCGTGCTTCGCGTCGTCATTTGTTTATGTTTGCGTTAATGTTGCTATATAGGAAAATCAGGATGGCGCATATGACGACGTCATGGGTAAAAAAGAGACAGCATATCAAAGATAAAAGTATAACTATAACTACGATTTAATGTTAGGTCTGCTTCTATTATATGTCTGTGGAAAAAAAACACAAGTTAGTTTAAAAATAACGTACGTTTATTACATGTAATGAAATAAAAATAGAATTATAAATTTATTTTGTTACATGTATAACTGCTTATGGGAGAGACGGCCCGAGCAATTTAGTTACCATTAAATCAACTTGTCTATAAATAAAACCACACAATAGCGACGTGACTGGCATTAAATAAAAAACCTTAACTTAGTAAAAATTTTGAATTTACCATTTCAAAAAAAAAATACCTTCACGTCACCATCGCTTCAAGTGAAGATTTTCAAATTTTTTTACAAATTAGATACAATTATCAAAGTTTTTTTATATTTTTAACACAAAACTGTGTCAACTCGGTTTAATTATGACATATAAATAAAAATATTGTCGATTTCTATAAATATTTGTATTTAAAAATATGTAAATCACACAATAAAACTAACTAATCCTTAATCGAATAATATATTTAAAGCAGTGAACGAAAAAATGTTCTTTTCAATCGTGTACAATGAATTTGACAATCTTCACTGTCCAATAAGTAACTTAACATCGATACCACAGAGATTTTAACTAAGGATCATAGCAGACGACACTTGTAGGATTGTTGATCAGCTATTTTGCATTGTAATTAAGTTTTTCATCCATACGAATTATTATCAAATGTCTATTTATCATTTAACTTAGGTGTCGATTCTGGTAAGGTTAAGTCAGTAGTGTCTCAATGTTTTTCAATAGTTTTTTACGTTATTAGCATGTAAAATATTATAGAAAAACCATTGAAACGCGATTGTGACTAAAGCGTTAGCAGAATAGACGCCCTGAAAGATTTAACTATTTGAAAGCCTATTACTAGAGATACTTTAAAAACTGGATTTAATTTTAATGTACTGTGTCATGCGTCTATTGCTAAAGAGTAATGAGTCTGCTATGGCCCTAACGTTACCAATAAGCTGGGTGGATTGCAAAAATAACCTAAAACTTGAAATTCCTCACTTTCCCGCCAACCCAACTTGACGAATAACTAAAATTTTAACATGTTAACTTCCTTATACCAAAATATATTATTATGGCTTGTGTTATCGTTCAAAGATACATATAATATGTTTATAATTATAATATATTTTCCATGTTATAACTATTTATAACCTAGACTTAATATTAAAGACGATTGCAACACTTTTAGTTCGCAACGTGTCATTTTAGAGATCTGTGATAAATGTTTTGTGATGTCCTTTTTACTTTTTAATCTGCTTCTATTTTGGTCTTAAGAAGATAAGAAAATATACTAAGGGCCTATGTTGCTACCTTGTGGAACACCAAAGACAAATTATAATTACGACACACGCAAAATCTCAAATCGTTGCTTAGCAAGAACGGCAGTGATAATAAAATGATTTAGAATCATCAGAGCAATTATCATTATATTTAAATGTCACCTAATTTTTGATCGATAAAGTGATAAAACATGTCAAAGGCCTTTTAGGAATCTAAACAATGTTATGGTCTCAATAGAGTTCGCAAATATAGCCATTTTCCCAAATATCTTTGAAAAAAGGACACCACAAGACCCGCCAAAACATCAACATTGGCAGGATCAGCATAGCATCAGCTGTGAGTCACCGAGTTACATACGAACAAAATGCTACTGTTTTTTGGTGTACATCCGTGGATACTGCTTAAGAAAATTGCGTTTGACACCGTCGTTTCGGAAACTGGTCTAGAAACTAATAACAGAAATGGTATGTACTAATTATATTGTATTTGATAAAAGTCTAAAGTGATTGTTAGCGTCGATTCAAAACATTAGTCGGTGTCAAAGCAATAACGAAACGATTGTGCTAAGAAATAAAATATCTAAAAGCGACAAATGTAGACGCATTTACCCTAAGTACTGATTTTACATGAATCTCAACCTCATCATTGACAAATTGACATTTGTTTTCTCTCGAACGGAAAAAGCGGATCACAGATTAAATTCAGTTACAAAATCACATCCGATCATAAAAATTGGCTCAAGCATAGACAATCTAAACTTTCAGTGTTGCCATTAACAAAAAATTGTTACAATTTAGTTGATCTTGTCACAGAGGGAGATGGACAAAAACACAATAAACATGACACATCATTTGTTTAAAATTAACGCTACAATAAAAAAAAATTAAATACCTATGAGATATAAGTGATGACTGTAGTCCTGAATGGACTAGTTATTCATAGATTTAAGTTGTTTTTTTTTTATACTATGGGAGAAGATATTTACAAAATGCTATGTCTCGCTCACTCACTCGCCCTTAAAGTTGCCAGCTTCTATAAATAAATTACAGATGATAAAAACGTGATAACCACAGAGTACATATAGTTAAAATCTAACGTTTAAATGTCCATTTATATTAATAGCCTACGTTAATTTCTCGATCTCAAAATCCAAGCCAACTATCCAATCTAAACTTTTCAAAGACGAACCATGAACACTTGTTTTTTCCCTATCGTATTGCTGCTAACTTTAAGCGTAAACACTAAAACAGACAAGCCATAGACAATCCTACTTTATAACTTTCCGTAACACACCGACTAAAAGGATCCGACGTCTGTCACTTACGCATTACGTCACAATACTTTGACATCATCGAACCAAGGAGTATTTAGAATGGAGGACGCATGCAATCTGATCACACGTTTTCCGCGTCCAATACGCGGCCGGCATTCTGGCGTAAAGTCGTTATAATCGTAGTTTACGATTTTTAAAATTCGCGATTATTTGAGCCAATCGCAGCGACTGCCGTACGTTCCCCTCCCGCAAAAATCGGTGAACTGTGATTGTATCGGACAATATGCCTACGCGCTCTCCATTCTAAATACTCCTTGAGGTAAACGTACAGAGAATTGGGTAGTGAAGTGATACTAAAAATACATATTTATACATGTGAAAATAAATAAATGATGTAAGAAAAAATTAAAATAAGTTTAGAATCGGAGAAAACAAAGGAGTTGTTATTATATGTAAGGTTTTCTGTCTCTTTCTTCACAAAACGGACGTTTGGTATGTCTCATTTATAGGAATAAAAAAGATCATTTATTCGATAAACTGTGCTGTATCGTCATAGGGATTAAGAGTTTAATTGAGAGATTGGAAGTTGTTTCCGAAAAAAATAAAATTTTACATGCGTAGTCCATAGTGCGTGTTAACCTCAAAATACCTACTTTTGAGGTTAACACGCACTATGACGCCATTAATTTTAGGGCAGCGGATAAGGGCGCGCCGTTGCGTACGATTTCATATAAAGATTTAAGAAACCTTCATTGTACTTCTACCTCTATCGACAATATAAGGTCATCTTATTTGACGGCAAGCGTTTATGACGTGACGTCGAATCCGCTAACTTTTAAAACACGAATTTAGCGATTATTTCATAATCCGACTTCATTATATCGATGTTTCTCACTCTCAGCCATGTTCGCTGCCGATAAAACTATTTTTTCTGAGCAGTAATTTTTCAATCTAATCTAAAATTGGCATAAGTGGTCCATAAAATATAAATCTGTTTTAGAATCACTTTTGTGAGGCAGCAAACACGACATCTGTACTTTATTATAGATATATCTTTTTTCTTAATACGTCCGTCTGTGTTATCTTTGGTCTCTGGCTGCCCTTTACCAGGCCACGGTTTAGTGTCACTTAAAATTCAACCACATTACCTTGGAATAAAGTTTATTACGAAAAGGAAATTTCTATCGCATTAAAAAGCAAGTTGTGTGATACTGAATACAAAACTAATGCTAGACAAAGATTGACATATGATATTATTTTGACAGCTGATAACCGGTGCCCGTTAAAGGTTCAAAATTATAACGAAATTTAACTACCGACTGTAATGAGGTAATATTTGGATTGTATAGACTGAGCGATGTAAAAATTACAGCGGATAGGGAATATTACGCAAAGTTTGACGCAGATGGCAGTACCAACAAACCAGCAGTTTCCATGGTGCACACGTCAATGTCATTTATCATGCTTTGAAAGACCTATCAATGTCAAAATACAATTATTATTAAACTTTCGCATTGCGTAATGTGTTGTTCTTTTATTTCTGTATGGTATTTACTTCTAATTGTCAAAAAACTCTGTTTACTCCTATGCTAGTGCTGTCCCCTGGCGTAATAACAACGCAGTTACATTCCCTATTCGCGGAAATCAAAATGGCGGATAAATGTTGCCATTAGTCAACGTCAAAGCAAAAGGGTAGTTTTACAGCCGGAATTTAATTCGTTGTAATATTAAATGGTGGCTTTGTACTCATTGGGCAATTTCAATGCACTAAATATATAGGCGGTTAGCAAAAAACAATGAATACGAAGCCATTTCGCTGCGTCGAGTATTTTCACAATTCATTTCCTACTGGAAATGTCGAACCATCTATATCACACCAAATCTAATAGTTTCTGTAAAAAGCTGTTTTATCATTCACAATAATCACATCAGTAATTTAGCCTGTCAAAAGTTTATGGTTATGATGGTTTAATTAACTGAATGTAGAAAAAAATAAGACATATATTACTGATATCATAAAGATTTCTTACATGCCAAACTTGTATGCTTTTAGCATCAAGTGAAAGTATATTAAAAAAAAAAGACTTCCAACTATTACCAGACTGCTTTTTTTTCATTCGATTCTACAGCTACGATTTTTATGAACATCACTTTTCTTCAACGACTTCAACCTAAACTAGATCTTTCAAAATTTGACAGCTTAACCAATCACAAACCTAAACGTCAATGTCAAAACCCGAAACGTCAATGTCAACGCCATTTTTCCAAGACAGCAAAGGGATAAACACGTACAGCGAAAGACCATAGACAACACAGTCGACAAACCACATCAAACAACGGCAGTGGTGAGTGAGCAAGCGCAAACCTCTATGACGGTGAACTTGCGTTATAACTCCATGTCCTGTGCTTCATCGTCGCTGAAATCGCTCATAGAGCTCTCTGTGTCTGATGCGTTGTTGTTGGCGGTGCCGTTGGAGGCTTTGGTGCCGGAGGAGGCGGGGGTGGCCCCCCCCATGCCCGTCACCGCGTCTTTTTCTAAAAGAGCCTCTTCGGTCGCAAATCTTCGGACGTAATCTATAATATCATTATAGTGACGTGAGAAGTAATTATTAAAATCGGGTCACTCACGTGCTTTATGTCGGGATCGCCGACTATAGTTTCGGGCTCATCAGGAGTCAATTTTTAACTCGACTACTTATCCCGTGCCCATACACCCGACATAACAGCACGTGAGTGACCCGTTTCTTATGTAACGTTATCTAGAATGTCTTTTCTAACTTTCTAGATTATGTTATATCCTAATCTTAATTCTAACTAATATTATAAATGCGAAAGTGAGTTTGTTTATTTATTTGTTACCTCTTCACGCTATATCTACTGAACCAATCTTCCTGAAATTTCGCATACATATAGTTAGAAGTACTGAGAAGGACACAGGGTACCTTTCATCTCGGGAAAAAATACTGTGCCCGTGGGAAATTCACGCGAGCGAAGCCGCGGGTTAAAGCTAATGCGATATATATGTAAGTTTCCCCGAAGTCTTGATTGTATGAGACGACATACTATCTTGGTGAAAAGTTTCACAAATCAAAAGAGGTAGTTACCTGAAACTTTCTTCCTGTACTCTTCAGGTTTGTGCGTGCAGGTACAGTCGCAGACAAATTTGACCCCCTGAAATTCTAGAGCTGACTGTACATGGCGACCGCATGGGTTCAGATACGTCAGCAGCTAAGGCAGGAATGACTCTGAGGTGTGCTAGATATACCAGGAGTGCAACAATAACAAGTTACCTGAAACTTTCTTCTTGTACTCCTCAGGTTT
Organism: Ephestia elutella; assembly: GCA_018467065.1. Classification (NCBI taxonomy): domain Eukaryota; kingdom Metazoa; phylum Arthropoda; class Insecta; order Lepidoptera; family Pyralidae; genus Ephestia; species Ephestia elutella. The sequence goes on from CM031590.1 coordinate 1,413,099, forward strand.
GTGCAGGTACATGGCGGCCGCGTCGCCGTTGAGTGGGTCGATGGGGTTCGGGTACGTCAGCAGCTGTGGCAGGAATGACTCGAAGATGTTTGACAGGTCTGGAATCGAAACATTTATTTTTAGGTAAAATGTTCGACTGGTCTGGAATTGCGGAAACATTTTTATTGACCGAGCGAGCGAAGCGAGCGAAGGTCTCTAAATCGAGTTGGGGGCGAAACACATTGTTTGTATGTATGTATGTATGTATGTATGTATGTATGTATGTATGTATGTATGTTTGTACTGCGATAACTGCCGAACCGATGGTCCGATTTTGATGAAATTTGGTAGGCATGTAGGAAATATCAATAGAATTTTCAAGTTCGTTGGGCATCAAAATCGGTTCAGTAGTTTTTGAAATATAAATAAAAACGTCCGCGATTATCTAGCAAACGAAACCATAGCGTGTTCTAACTTTGGATAACGCCATCTAGATTTTATTTAGGGAACTGAATTATGTTAGAAAAGTCGAAATCAGAGTAAATCAATAAAAACGCGAGTAATAATCGCGAGGTCTAAGTTCGCGGCGAACTACTAGTTTTTAGGCAAAATGATCGGCAGGTCTGGAATTGCGGAAACATTTTTATTTTTAGGGAAAATGTTCGACAGGTCTGGAATTACGGAAATTTTCATATTTTTAGGCAGGTATGACTGGCATTGCTCTCCGATAGGAGTCACTAGTGTAGCTGGAGGTCAAGCGCAATGGCACTGCAAGAAGTTGAATAAGATTTTTTTAGAGTGAATGAATGTATTGTTTTATTATTACAGCACACAATAGTATACTCTGTTGATGAACTATTCTAACTTTAATCTCTGTTTTTAACATTTATTTTCGACAGTTACATAACAATGTTTAAGAAAATTAATTTTTTTCAGCTTCGTAAAGTTAATAATCAATTAATTACCTTCAAAAAAACTAGGCGTTTGTTGACGGATGTTTGATGTAAACACTAGTAAACTAAATTTTTACATAATGCCTACATACATGTATGGGGAAAAAGTTTTTTTAAATAAAAACTACAGCGTAGAATCAATGACCCACCGTTTGATAGATATTGGTAAAATGATTAACCAAATAGGAAATTACTTCAATGGCGATTCGAAGTAGTCGCAACAGGGGACCGGTCAAGGTAGATAGGAGTTGTTAAAAATATGCAATAAATAGCAGCTGCTACGCCCCCGTAGAATTCCGTCCAGTAAATTTTGCATGATTATGGGTGGGCTAAAATAGCCACACTATGGGTCCCTGCTAGCTGGTGCCGGAAAACGGGGCCGCCCCAGAACGAGATGGTCGGATGATCTGGACGCGACGGATAGAGAGTGGAGGGCTCATGCACTGAATAGACAGGAATGGCCAACCTGAAACCTAGGCGAACCAGAGGGGAGCAGCCAGCCAGTGTGACAGTATAGGCTAATATATATATAACATATATTCTCAGACACATCCTAAGTTACCATACTACATCCAAGCTGAAGGTCTGTGCCATAAGAAATTATTTTACGAATATACCTCCTGTTAATGAAATTGCGTACGCGACTATCTAACTCTTCTAGTACGCGCCTATGATTGGCAAATAGTGACACGTTGGTGCTCAATTTGATGCCTATTTTGACAGTTTAAATTCGCGAAGCTAGTGATGAGTCATGTAAACTTTTCAGTTGTTAATCATACTGTTTTTTTATGTATTTAATTTCGATTACAATAAAACAGAAGATAAATAAAATATTTTAAGCTTGCTTGAATTTTTATTTTATTATGAACTTTATACATTTACTTTAATTTACATGTAACAAATGAAATCCATATTGAAATGAAACTATTATGATTTATTTATGTGTGAATGTAGGCTGTTCTGTCATACGTTTCTATCTTGTTTATGAATTTTCTCTCTTTAGTCGTATATTTTCTCATGACTGAGGGTCGTGGTCATTATAAGGAAAGAAACACACACAACGACTCTCTTGGCAATTTTTAATGGAGTGGTTTGCCATTGTCTTCTCCAATTCACACACTAACTGAAAATCATTAACTAGAGTGCAGGTTTCCTCACGATGTTTTCCTTTAACGGAAGCAAGTGCTGTTCGATGAAAACTTTGGTAAACGAGTCAGATTGGTATACAAACTCATATAGCAGGGGCGGGATTCGAGCCATTGGATTTGGAGGATTTGGCCCATATTATCTCTCTATAGGAAGGAGTACTACTTTGAAATTCGATGGATATACTACATTTGAACATAGAAAGCCACATACACAGTCGTTTAATTGTAAGACATATGTTGTAAAGTGACGTCTTTGGAGAAAATGCAGCAGTGGAGTTTGTTGCGCAGCCTCTTCTCCACTTGCGCTTTGGAGGCGGTGGTAACCTTAGCTTTAAGTAATTTTATGACGTCAACTAACTAAAAAACAAGAATGTGACGATTTATAAGTGCTATTTTAAATAAAAATAATTGACTTTGACTTTGAAAAGACAACTCACCGTAGAGCGCGGTCCAGGCTTGGTTGATGACGTCGAGGCAGACGGTGCCGGAGACCTCGTCTATGTTGGGATGGTACACTTTGTTCATGAACCCGATGGACGGGGATTTGAACGGGTAGTGGTCGGGGAGGTGCACGCGCACGCGCCACACCCCGCCTTCGTATGGGGCTGGAAAAATTAGGAAAAATAAATTAGCATACAGATACATAGAATCACGTCTTTATCCCTTACGGGGTAGACAGAGCCAAGAGTCTCTCTGATGGAATGGAGATAAATTATCAACATAAAACAACCCAGGATACAAATCAGGATTGCTTTTTTTATGCGTCGGCAGATCTTCTGATCCGCCCTGAGCGTAATCCTGAATATCAGTTATTTTTTTTTTAAATTTAATTCACTAGCTTTTGCCCGCGGTTTCGTCGCGTGAATTTCCCAGACGAACAGTGCTATTTCCCGGGATGAAAGGTACCCAAAGTCCTTGAAATTTCGCATATTTCGCATATTTGAAATATGTGTACATGCGAAATTTCAGGAAGATTAATTCAGTAGATAAAGCGTAAATAGGTAACAACTCACTTTCGCATTTAGAATATTAGTTAGGATTTGTCAAACATACTCGTAGGCACAATGATGGAAGTTACATACAATCAGTTCGCTATGTCATGATATTTTTAACATAAATAAGGCGACCCCTAAATAAGGGGATAAGGCAAAGACGAAAAAGAATAAATTGAGATCATTGTGTGTTTCATTCTACATATTGAAAACTCTACAAAAAAACTTTAAGTGAGAACTACAGCTGTGAAATACTATACTACAAATACTCCCTGTATTTTATTTTATTTTTTTATTATAGGTGTGTTTGCTCTTGACCACAATCTTGTCCGAGGACAGAGATGAGGTCTACTATGTACCGAGCATTTACGTAAATATTTGTGAAAAAGTTATGCGATTGAAGATAAACCTTGGAGCTGTTTTTTTTCAATGTGAAGGTAAGGAAACCCATGATTGTCACTTGGGAACGGATTCAATCATAGATAGATAAATCAACACTTTATTGCACCTTTTATAGAAAAGAACATACAAAGTTATATTGTAATATTAGCCATGAAGTTGGTGTGTGTGCGCGACTCAGATTACTTAAGGGACTCTATACCATGAGCTATGGACTTCAGTCGTCATCCGACCACTGTAGCGTGCGATACGTTCTTGTATACTACCTCTCTCTCTCTCTCTCAGCCGAAAGACGTCCACTGCTGGACAAAGGCCTCCCCCAAGGATTTCATTGTCCATAGGGGGGTTCTGCCGTAATCGCCACGCTTGGCAGGCGGGTTGGCGATCGCAGTGTGATGTCATAGTACGCGGAAAGATGCTGCTGCCCATTCTCCGGTGTTTTAAATCCCTTAGTCGCCTCTTACGATACCCACGGGAAGAGATGGGTTGGTGCTATTCTAGGGCCACACTACAGGCCTAGTATACTACCTACCATTAGTAAATACAGTTTGAGAACATTATTTGTCCATTTTCATTATTGCTTTTAGTAATAATAAAGTAAATATCCTCTAATATATGTTGATGTCACCATTCCTCATGATGAGAACCTCGTAAAGGCCGAGAAAGAGAAACTTGCACTTGGCCCACGAGGTTACCGCCATGTGGCGTGTTGGCTCAACGATTATTGTTCCGATAGTCGTTAGTGTGAACCATAGAGCTAGGTACGTGTGTGAACGGACTTATAGCGAAGAGTCTCGATCGTCATCTAGAGAGACTCTCGCTCGGCAGTTGGGTCAAGAGTCAGATTCAGAAGGCGGTACTCTTGGACACGGCCCGCGTTGTGAGGAGATTCCTCTCGCTGGAGCCCTGACCACCGGTAGCTTGGGTCTTTGCCCCGCTACCGATGGGTTCCCCTTTTTTTTTATATTTTTAAATGTTTTTTTTATTTTTATATTTAAAAATGTAAAAAAAGAGTTAACATATAAATGAATTAAAGTAAATACATAAATGAGCGCAAAGACAGACTTGATGCAAATGCTATTTCTTCCAGCCAACCTTTCCTCGCTAGGATAACATATTAAAAAATGCGTAAATTTTTAAAGAGATGAACTCAGACTCAAGGGTCGTACACCTACGGAACTTCGATCGAAACGGCGCGTCCTAGGTCGTTAGCCGACTAGACGCCTAGACTGAACCTTGTTCAATTCACCGACAAATTAAAGGTCATTTAGGATGCACGGGATCGTTGCACAGACAAAACAAATTACTAATAAAGTTTGACAGGCAGACGGACAACAAAGTGGTCTTACAAGGGTTCCGTTTTTGCCTTTTGTGGTACGGAATCCTAAAAACGGTCAAGTGCGAGTTGGACCCGCGCCGAGGGTTATGTTTGAATGGTCACTTAGGTTGTCTATGAATCTGTGCCTGTCTGTCTGTGTTTCAAGATATTTTTTCTCAGGAACGCGAATAATATACATGTTTTGACGAGCGACCTCCGTGGCACAACGGTCATCACGCCGGACTGTCACAAAGGAGGTCCCGGGTTCGATCCCCGGTCCGGTCGAAATGGAAAATGATCTTTTTCAGATCGGTCTGGGCCTTGGATGTTTCTCTATACACATATGTATTTGGTAAAAAATATAGTATCGTGAGTTAGTATCCCATAACACAAGTCTCGAACTTACTTTGTGGCTAACTCAATCTGTGCGATTTGTTCGTATATAACTATTTATTAGTTTGTTTATAAACTCTTTATTGCACATACACACAAGAAAAATACAAAATAAAATGAAACAACAAGCTAATTATTAAAAAAATAAAAAACACGACTGACAAGTTTTTACTCAAAAATTACATACAAACACATAAGTTATATACATTTTTGAAATCGCCTTTAAAGCCCTTCAATTTGATACCCCACTCGATAAGATTGATCAAATTTTATTTTTTTGGTCTGCTATTCATCGCATAAATAATCCGCAATTTTGTTTTTATGCTGACGTCATATAGCCTATGTCCTTCGGAGAAATGCAAGGAATCTAAAAATACATCACACAACAAAATCTGTTAAGCCGTTCAGGACTTATGGTGAAATAAAGAAACTTACATACATACATACATGAACCCTGAAAACATAACACTCCTTTTTTGGTCAGTCATGTAAAAAGAGAGGCGTACAATGACGGACTTATCCCAAAAAGGGATTTCTTCCAGTCAACCAAGTGTTTGAAAGGAATTTTTGAATGAAATAAGAAGGGAAGCGTAAGGAAAAAATCAGAGAAAGAATAGAACACGAAAATACATACACCAAAGTATACATAAATACATACAAAAAATATAAATACATACACACTCAAATGTCTAAAGAATCATAATAGAAACTTTTGAGTTGACATTTGAAGGAGGAAAGCGAAGGAGCCATCTTTATGTTAAGAGGAAGCTTGTTCCAAAGCTTTGCAGCACGCACATAGAAAGACAGAGTATTTATTTATTTTGTAGGTACTTACTGCCAGGTGGTCCGAAGAACTTGACGCAGAACTCGTTCAGCCCACCGAGTATAGTAACTTCGTGCTTGCTCTCAATGCTGGAGTTGTCTTATTAAGGAAATATATACTGAGAAAATCAATGCACATGAGTGAAAAAAAGAAAATTATAAAAGTAATAATAAATAATAGAAAAGCGAATTGGAAATAAATGGCTTGTATTATTATTATAAATAGTAACCCCAAGGCTTTGCTTCGGGATAAAAGGGGTCATATTTACAATACAGTTGTTAAAACTCTGTAAAGTAACAGGTAGATTCAGTAGCTCGCTACCAACGTGAGTTACCAGTTAACTCAAAACCTTATACGGGTCTCGGGGAACTGGGTGAAATGGTCCCAGTATGAGGACTGATCACCCGTCTGGTGCTGGCGTTCCCAAAAAGTAAATAACAATAAAAAGGGTCATATTATTATGTGCTATTCCACCGTTAAGCTGAGCGCAAACGTACTGTTTCCTCATGCGGCATTCAGAAACCCGAATTCGGGGCGTGAATGCAAACGAAATGTCAAATTTCATACAAAATGGCCGACTGGGCCACTATTTAGTAATCTGTGACTTGGCGCATATGTGTCTAACATTTTCCGTACGGAAAAAAAACTGACGTGTGTGCCTCGAACATTTTTAGAAATGGCTCGACGTAATAATTTTCTGACAGCTAATTAAGAAAAAAAAAATCAGTATAAAAAAATCTCAAAAGATGGAGTTCTATTGAAAGCCGAGTTGTAATAATGGCTGTACCTATATTGTGCGCTTTTTATTGTTAACCAGAGGCAGACAAAAAATCACCTAACAGTTTGACAGTTGCACAAATCACAATATTGATACTTTTTAGATGTTTTTTTTACTAAATTTTTTTTTTAAATGAAATTTTGCTTTTTGTGTGATACTTTTTCTCTCGCCTTTGCTTAAGCGCCATCAATGAAGTCATCTGGAACTATTTTTTTTTTAATTTGGGTCTCGGAAAATCCCTCGATTTTAGCAATTGTACAAGAAATAACTAGGTAGTAAACATATTATTTTTTATCAATATTCGGAAAAATAGGAGTTAAATTCGTGATTGTTTTTATCGAAGCATCTGATTTTATTACGTTTCTAATTAGATTGTAAAACTTGCAAATATAGTCTTTTATTCATATAATCATATCAGTGCTCCGAACTTGATATAATTATAATTATGTAAAATGGAAATTTAGAACTGTCCAAATGGCTTTGTTTGTACGCCCTCTTAAATATTTTATATACTTAATTATTATAAATATGTAAAATGGAAAATTCGAATTGTCGAATTTGCTTTGTCTGTACGCCCTTTATAAAAAAAAAATACATCGTAACTGTTGCTAAGGCCATCCTGAAGAGGCCTGCCTGTTGCATGAAATGCATTAAAAACTCAAGTTTTCAATCGACTAATAGCCATGGAAGTAGTAAGTACTTGTACAATACTTATTACTTCCATGCTAATAGCTTTTATTTTTCGCTGTTTCGAAAAACAAATCTCTTCAAAACAACTGTTTTAAAAAAAGATTTGTTATGAAACCCTGTTGAATCATGTAATGAGTATTTTCTTAGCCTTGATGTTTCTAGACGACGAACGGTTAATCTTATCACATCGCTATCAAAACACGTATTGCACTAACTGGCGTATGTAAGTTAGCAAAACTGATAATACACTTGGTTTAACTTTACCCAAATAAATAAGTTTTTTTTACAAAAAAATCATTTTTACCATGAAAATGGAAAAAAAATATTTTCTTTTTGGCGTGTCGATGCCATTCCAACGATCTCTTATTTAAATTATACCCAAAAAGTGTTTTGCCACTTTCACAGCCTCATCGGTGGCGGCCATCAGGTCATCACGGGTGCAGGTGCTCTATAGTTTGGGGAGAGACACCACACTCGCACACATTTTGTGAGTTAGTAGGTACAAACCACCACCTAGCCAAGCTGTCCTTACACCGGCCCACTTGGGTTCGCAGCCTATTGAGCGTCTTCCAGGTAGGCCAAGGCATATCATGGCCAGGGTAGTCCCTGCAGCGGAGTGACAAAATTGGCTACAGCGTGGTATATAAAAAATATTTTGAAATGTGTACATATTAATAATAGACAAACACTCCAATTTATTTATGTGTAAGGAGTACGGACGTATGGATACCGAATGGCCATAATGCAAATGGTGAGCGCCTATTAATAATGTAAGTGCAGACAGTAGTCATCAAATCGAACATTGACCTCTATTGCCAGGTGATAAACGCTAAATTGAATAGAGGATTGTTCGTGGTGTTGCCAGTGCATGCTTCAAAATCGATAATGTATGATCAGCCAAGGTGGCAGAGACATATCCACATTTGATATATTAACTAGCTGTTACCACGCGGCTCCGCCCGCGGCAAAAAGTATATCTGACGTGTTTTTCATACAAACTTTGACCCCCCATTTTAGCGCCTTGGGTGGGTGATTTTTGGAAAAAATGTAGCCTATGTTTGACTCCGGATCTTCAACTATAACCATACCAAATTTCATCAAAATCGGTCCAGCGGTTTAGCCATGAAATCGTAACAGACAGATATACTTTCTCTCTTTCTTATTTTGCAAAAAGCAGCCCCTTACTTTTTCTAAATCCAATTCTGGGTTCATCCCTTTTGTAGGTTTTTTTTAAATGGCTGGATGTTTACTCAGACATTAAAAAAACTACAAATCTTATATTTATAGGAAAAGTTTCATAATGATCTACGTACTACGTAGTAATAGTCTAAGCGTAACAAAGAAACTCATTATTTTTAGTTAAAAGTTTACAATACTATAGAGATAAAATGCCTTACGCAAGAAAACCTATCGATAAACAAATTACAGGTACATGTAACACCAGATAAATTAACATTGACCTCTATGACCACAGCAATAGATGCTAAATTGGAATAAATTCTCAGATTTGTACGTGTTGTTGTCTATACCGTGATAAAGATCAAAAGTTTGATTGTCGGTGTGTAATTACGTTACAAAATAATGATTTTCTAATTGCCAAATGTTGGAAGCGAGGCGGCGAGTGATTTGATAAATTTACGAAATCAAAATACATATATACATAAAATCACGTCTTTATCCCTTACGGAGAAGACAGAGCCAAGAGTCGTGAGACTTGAAGGCCACGCTTAGCTGAATAGTGGGCTTTCTGATGGAATGGAAATACTGTTGGTGTACATCAATAAATAAAATAAATGGAGATTCAGATATAGTGACAGATACGAAATCATTGTTTCTTCGAAATCAAAATAATAGCCTATGTGCTTAGTTATTCACAATGTTTTTCTCTACCCATGTACCAAATTTCATCAAAATCCACTGACGAGAATCTCAGTCAGGCGAATCCGTAATCTGCTCTGCATAGGGATGTCGCATCCTTGTGCATTGTTTACCACATCTATCATGGAGACTTGAAGAGTGTTTATAAAATTCTCTACAACTTTTATTTTATACGCTTTAAGCTAAATGCTAAGATGGAGGCTTTTAAACAATATATACATACATAGAATCACGTCTTCATCCCTTATGGGGTAGACAGAGCCAAGAGTCGTGAGACTCGATGGCCACGCTTAGCTGAATAGTGGGCTCTCTGATGGAATGGAGATTCAGGCAGTACTAATATTAATTCTGTGATTCAGGTATAGTGACAGGTTGCTAGCCCATCGCCTATGAGTGGAGGAATTCCCAGTTTAAAGCTCTTTCCTTCGATTGACTTTTACAATCTGCACGGGAAGAGAAGTAGCTGGCACATTCTATGTTTTTCTTCGCTCCCAGACCGGCATGGAAGCAATATAAAAATGAACATATATAAATGAAGAATAAACAATATATAAATAAAGAAAATTAGATGAGTGGAAATAAAGCTAATCCAGAAAGGTGAAAATCATAAGCTTTAATTTTATGCATGCCTTCCTGCCAGTAGAGAGAGGCGATCCATCGAAATATGCGACATATCGGCTGTTGCTTAACATGAATGAGCAAACCTTTAGCAAGAAAAAAACCACTTTTAATAAGGCAGATAAGGAAATAACTTAGAATAAAACTAATTGTTTCTCTTTCCTCATTTGGCATAGGAATGATGAAACCCTATTAACTTTTTACCTCTGATTTCTCCTAAACTTTTAAGCAATAGATGCGCTGGTACTTTTTAAATACCCATAACGGATTGGAGATGAACATACGTTCAATAACTTCATCTATATAAATGGTGCCTTAAAGAGTTATCTATCATGTAAGTGGTACTAAGATAAAATGAAGTGTAAAAATAAATTAACACATTTTCAAAAATTTTGGTATTATAATAAATACAAATGTTTGAGTATGGATGGAAGTTTGTTACTTTATATCGATGATACTTGGTGCATGGCAACAGGTTAAACTTCTTAGCCGTGTATGTTCCCAAAATGCTATTAATTTGTAGTTAGGACCACATAAGTTATATATGTATATATTTTCTGTAAATTTTTGTAAAATATTTATTTCTTAGCATGAAAAAAAATTATGAGTCACTTATAAAAAGTTACAAGACCATCCATTCGCCCTTGAACGTACCTACTATTTAGAAATTCAGGAATGTTCCATTGTTTAAAAGTATCATTTTGTTTATACTTAATATCCTTTAGTATTATGGGTTATAACACCAATTAATTTACATAGAAATGGAAATGGCAATAATAAAGATAAATGTTTATTTTATGATAACTGGGCAATAGAGTTATGGAATAACTCCATCTAGTAATGCCTTTTAAAGGTCATCAAACCTAAAGTAGCTTCTAGGTTTTTTTTTTATCGCAAATTTAGATAATGTTATCTATGGACTCGTTTTGACCTGCCTTAATTATCTGTGCAAAATCATGGTGTTTCTCTATTTACAACTTCAGAGCATTCTTGTTTGGCAAAATACCAACAGAACAATGAACTTCAGGATGACCTTACTATGATTAATTAGTTATTTATTAATACTTTCAATGACCAATTGCAATCTATGCAAGATAGTTAACTGAATAATTTTGTAATAAAAATGTACATTGTAAATGACTTCCTTTGCAAAAAATAAACACCCTATTGTTTTGTTACTCTATGAAAATTTAACTTATGGCTGGGACTAGGGAGAATACAATAGCATTGTACATAATTATCATTAATTATGCATAATAGAATATAGGATAATCCATGCAAGGCGCGTAAGGCCGTAACACAACTGTTAAAAATGCGCAATTGAGACCATGGCCTACATACGAATTACGAAATATCACAATCCGCTAGACACGGAAGACTCAAGTCGTTAGCGTTCCGTACATGTTTATCTACGTGTTATATATAGATACGTAGGCCCACAGGGACACAAAGAATGCACGCTCAAGCAAATATACTCATCGAAGGGCTCATTATCACAGAAACTCTTTCTCCTGTTCTCTCGTACATGCAAAGAGACCTGTTATCGCAAATTAAACTTATCATACATACACCCCATATCGATTTTGTTGGGGTTCGTGACAATCAGCTGATAGCCCTTTGCCACTTATTTACATGGTGGCCCTCCAACGCAATAGGTCTTTGTAGTGACGATAACAAAGAAAGGATACAGTTTGATGACATCTGTGTCCATGCGACGTTTCCCAGCGCTCGGTGACGACATCTTCGTGATCTATTTCGAATAAATCACAATATCGAGCACGAACACTAGCACAAAATCACACTCGACGCAGCGAGACTAACTTTTCGTCCACCAGCAGCAGTCAGAAAAATAACATTGTAGAAAAACAATGGACACAAACCATAGACTAAAATTTCGAAGGTGATGTGTAATCGAAACGATGTTACCATTGTAAAAAATAAATAACTCGTTAAATAACCGTTATTGCTGCCATTAACCGTTATTTTAGCTAGGTGGACTGCAATCTTTGTACCAAAGACAACTGCAAAAGGAAGATTATGCGTCAAAAGTAAAAAAAAACTGCCAAAAAAATTTATTGTCTATGCTGTATCATTAGAGAAACTTCGCGTGTGTGATTCCGTGGAATTATTTTTAATTCTGTTTAAATTTAGATTTATGTCTTATTTATACATCCCAAACTTAGTGTGGAAGGTGCAGACGCAAAACTAGCACTCGTCGAGCTCGCAGGGAATGCGGAAACATGTGTTTTGATGTGAACATTAATGGTGATCGGCGATGACACCTAAGTGATCAAGTCAACAAATTGTAATTATTATTGGTGTGAGATCGTGGGATTGTGTTTTGGAAGTGTTAAGTTTAGTTTTTACTAGTTGTGAATACGGGACTTGTGGAGTTTGCGTTACCGGCAGGTGTTATGAACTACGCTGTCCACTTCCGGCCGTAATGTGTTGGTTGAATTAGAACAGCTAAAAGCCAGGATTGCAATTTTCACGTCCTCGGCATGGCGGACCCGGGGATCGGGTCTTCTTTCGACCATAATGATATGTCCAGGTAATTTAGTATAATTTTTCAACAATATACTTGAATGGCCCTTGTATCAAATCAGCAAGAAAGTACCCTTTAGTTGCTAACAGATAAAATGCACTGTTAGTAAATAATGTGCACATACCTAGCTACTATCTATATAACTTAAATATAATTTATCTTTACTTTCTTACTACTTTATATCTATCACTTACTATTTCACTGACCACCATTTTCAGCCCAAATTAATACTGTTGGGCAGTCAATTGTTATAATAATGTGTACCAACTAATTATGTAGTGTAATTTGGGTACCTACCTTACCATCATCAAATTCCAGATTAAAATTGTCTGAGTATATTTAAAATAATTGTATAATTATAGAAATTACATCAATTTACAGAATATGATATAGCTTGTTTAATGTGCCAATAAAATTATTAAGTCAAAAAAAGTCAACACATGTTTTTAAATGCTTAGAAAAACATGCCAAGTCCAAACAGTAATATTTTCATGTGGGTTTAGTACACCTAGTAATAAAACCTCAGTTTACAACCGTCCTGATTTCAGAGACAGGTTAAATGCGACCAAAATAACATGTAAACAGATGTTAGACTGAACATTGCATCAATATGTAATGTGTGGTACAAATATTACTAGATTTAAAAAAAAAAGATCTGATTATTCTTTCTATTTAGCTTTAAAGTTATCTATATATCAACAGTGATAAATCCCACTTCCCACTAGTATTTAATTGCGAAATTTTGGATGTTTGTTACTCAATCACCCAAAATTTACTGGATGGATTTCATTGAAATTTGTTGCACAGGTAGTCTTAGGTAGGCGGAGAAAGAAAGTATTACATAGGGTAAATTTTATCTTGAAATTCCCGTGGTAGAGGAGCCCGGAATTCAGCTAGTACCCTAATTTTGATCATGACTTATTAAATTCTTCATAAAATCCCAAGTTATTATGAATTTGTTATAAGTTGAGCCTGGTCCATAAAATAGAATCTAACACAATGTTTTACAAGCTTTTTGTTAACTTGCAATGTATGTGTATTGGGTCAATCTTGCAAGATAAATCAGAACTATTTCCGCTTGTCCTTTAAAGTTTTAATTTTACATGTGACTTCCGTTCTGATGACAATGCATATTATAATAAGATAAACATGATCTGGTGGTGCATCCAGAACCTGCTAACAACAAGGGAATTACTCGACTAAACTGCAGGGTCATTAAATTTTTGTCACATAAGTGACATCTTTGGAGAGAATTCAGCAGTGGAGTTTGTTGCGCCGCCTCTTGTCCACTTGCGCTTTGGAACTTAGCTTTAAGTAATGTTCTAACATCAACTATCAAATCTCTAGTTTATTAATATACAACGATTTAAAAGTGCTATGTTTAAGCCAATTTAAATAAATACAATTGACTTTGATCTTAATAATCGTCATCCAAGATCTTCCTGGTGACAATAAAATCTTGTGAGTGTGAAAAGTAATTCAAAATGGTGTTTTTATATAATACTAGCTTTTGCCCGCGGCTTCGCCCGCGTTAATTTCCCACGAGAACAGTGCTTTTTCCCGGGATAAAAAGTAGCCTATGTGCTATTCCAGGTCATTATCTACCTCTGTACCAAATTTTATCGAAATCCGTCCAGAAGATTTTGCGTGATTGAGTAACAAACATCCTCACAAATTCACAAACTCACATCCAAACTTTCGCATTTATAATATTAGTATGGATACATACACAGAGAGGAGGATAAGGCCTATAACATTATAAATAAACGTAAATATAGTTAAATATATCAACACAAGACCACAAACTATATTTCCTTAATACTTAAATTGTATTAATTTAATTATTGTCAATGTTTCTTTGAGGAAAGCTATAGGCTATCCGGATTCCCGGAATTCCCACGGGAGCGAAATGCGAAACCCAGCGGAGCAGCTAATAATAAATATATATATTTTTTGCAAATGAACACTTTTAGGAAACTACATAATAAATTTGTCAGTATTTTTTAAGTTGACAGTTTGTTAATCACAAATTTAATTTAGCCAGTTCTTACATTTTCAATAACAATACTTTGGACATCTAATCTGTCATATCAGTCCTAAACAGATAGTAAAATTACTTATATAACTTTTTAATAACATTTATAGATAGTGTTAATATGTATACAGTTACATTTTATTTATTTATTTATTTAAACTTTATTGTACACACATACAAAAGTACAGTACGTTGCATACATTAAGCTGGTCGAGCATGACTTGAGCTTTCAAGGGCGCATTTTAGCGAAACAACATTATTTTTGAGCATTTTGCTGAGCCAAACAATATGGTAGGACATGCATCTGCTAAGTCAAACATTTGCTCTAGCAAATGTTCATAATCATTCTAGCTGAAACTCTAGTTTTAGCTAGAATGATTATGAAAATGTTTATAATGCGAAATTTAAAAAACGGTAAATACTCAATTGGTCTTGTCACAAACACAGACAAATCACACAGATTAAGCCAGCCCCAAACAAAGTTTCCTTGTACTATGTTTAATGGTACTATTTTTTATAATCATCCTCAACTTTCTACTAAAGTCCATTTATTCATAATTGTCCTATTATGTAAACAATCTTCACAGTACTTCTTGTTGAATTTTGTTGAAAATAAATCAAATATTAGTTCAAACCTAAAAATTCTAAAGGAAAACCTTTATCTATTTTAATTTATTTTGTTGTAAAATCATAAAAAGACATGGTAAGATTGTTTACATAATAGGACAGTTATGAATAAATGGACCATACCTACTGCTGGGTATAAGCCTCTGTCTATGCCAAGCTTGTCTATCCTGGGCCATCGCAATCCATTCATTTCTTGAATTTTACGTAATAGCTTTACAGTCATTTACAGTATTTATTTAGTTACTATGAAAACTAATAGCTAGGGTAGTAACTAAATTTATTCTGGCTAGGCTATGTCTGGCCTAGACAATGTTCATGTTTATGTAACTAATACCTCATTATCAATTCAAATCATCAACAAATATATTGTTGTCAGTCATATCACATTATGGCATGTTCACACTA
This sequence comes from Ephestia elutella, assembly GCA_018467065.1. NCBI lineage: Eukaryota > Metazoa > Arthropoda > Insecta > Lepidoptera > Pyralidae > Ephestia > Ephestia elutella. Next base: position 1,428,680 of record CM031590.1, read on the forward strand.
CATATTTAACCTACTGGTATTGCCACAAATATCCTACCTGTGCATTCCTATAGATTCGTCATCTTAAAAAATAGTTTTGAGGACGAATTAACTGACGTGTTAAGGCCAAAACCACATGTGTGGTGTTGGAGGTGTATGGAAACAATCAGTTGGATAGATAAGAAGACAAATTAGGAAGTATTGGATAAGATTAAAGTAAAAACAATATTACTGTGAGCAATAGAGACAAAGGCGAGGAGAAATGATTGGCCACCTTATATGACACGACAGCTTTATGAAATACATATGTACCTGTTCTAAAGAAAGGTCGAAGCTGGGTGTGGGAAAGGAAAGCCAAGAAGGGCATTTATAGATCAGAAAGAAGGCAGAGTGGTGTCATATACCTAATGAGACGATGTTTTATTGATAGCTGTAGATAGAGGGTGCTCCACTGACAACAACATAGTTTATAAATGCTTGATGATGACCGTTTAACTACTCACGTGATGATGATGTATGAACTGTTTAATTGCGTGACAATTTGACTATGGCAAACAGACTTCGACCCATGTAAACTTACCTTAGAATTTAGGTATATACCACCATAATCGTCACCAAAGTTGGAGTGACGAATTCTTAGTACGATTTTAGGCTTCTGTTATTGTTCTTCACACGTGACTCATGACGACCCATTCAAAGTTCGACATGTATGGAAGCAATAACAAATGACACGTAAAAATGTGAAAACAACTTTTTTATTATGTAACACGTTCAAGATACAAAGGGAGTTTAAGTTTATCACCCCTTTAGAAAGTTATAGTGGCTGAAGCGACACAACTTTATTTAAATAAAATAAAATAATTTTAATGATTTTATGCCGTGAAGGGGAATTATTTCTGATCACGCGCAAGTACGGCCAAGAAAACATTAACTTACCCGTCATTGCAAGTTCACCTCTATTATCGGTAACACAGAGGTCCATGTAGCGCTGTACATCCACAGTTGACTGTACTTACATAAAAAGATAAAAACAGCGAAATACACTCGATGACTGTGACATTTTATAGCCTTGAAGTAATTAGCTGCAATTATTTATTTTCGTCTTATTATTGTCGTTAAGTGGCTTGGGACTGAGCTAGACTACAGACAGATACAGTATGTACGTCACGTTATCCCGTGTCGTATAGGGAGGTCTTAAAAAAGACAGATGGAAGTGGAAGATGCTTCACCGACAAGAATATAGCTTGATGATGTGATGAGTGAGACGAAGCAGCGCAACAAACTCCACTGTAGCATTTTCTACAAAGGCGGAAATTTTAATTTTACAAAATACCTATAATTAACATTGTATCAGGTACACGAGGTTGTGCCATGCAGGATAACAATAGGGGACCGGACAACTTTTTTTTTGACGCTTTGAAATATCTCACATTAATAGAATTATCCGTAAAATAATCACATCCATAACCAAAGTAATTCCCAAGATATAGCAATAAACAATTCACATTTTTAAGCGATGTTTGGGCGATACCAAAACGCCCCTAACTAATCGTGCATTCATATGACGTCACGCGTAGAAAATGGACTTTCCCTAAAAGTTTGAACTCTAATAAATCCGCTCAGGAGAATAAACTCGTGCTGAAAAGTCTCAAAATGTGTTTAATTATATGTATTCTGTCATAAAATTACATATTTTTAACAATCCTCATACCTTGACCGGTCCCCTATTCTCTCAAGCAGCAGATAAATAGGATACCTACTTTATTGCCTACTCATAACGTATACAAAATTTATGCAACGTTTCAACAGTTGCATTCTAAAATTGCATTGCGAAATTAACCTCCAAATAGGCTTTGATGGTCGTTCTATTCGCTCACTAGACATCCTATAATTTTCTAAGATTTGAAAGTGTCATAATAAGGGATCAAGTGGATGGACTGTGCATTTTAGGATTATCAATCATCTATACATATAATAAAACTGTAACTGGTCTGTGTCTGTATATATAGGAGATATATAAGAAAAAAAAAACTAGAAGGGGTCTTTATAGGGCTAATAGAAACCAAAACGATTTTTTTTTACATGACTGACCAAAAAAGGAGTGTTATGTTTTCAGGGTTCATGTATGTATGTATGTATGTAAGTTTCTTTATTCCACCATAAGTCCTGAACGGCTTAACAGATTTTGATGTGAGATGTATTTTTAGATTCCTTGCATTCTTCCGAGTGACATAGGCTATATGACGTCAACATAAAAACAAAATGGCGGGTTATATATGCGATAAATAGCAGACCAAAAAAATAAAATTTGATCAATCTTATCGAGTGGGGTATCAAATTGAAGGGCTTTAAAAGGCGATTTCAAAAATGTATATAACTTATATGTTTGTATGTACTTATTGAGCAAAAACTCGTCAGTCGTGTTTTTTATTTTTAATAATTGGCTTGTTAAATTCTTGTCTATCTGTCTTTCTCTCTGTATGATTGTACGAGCATCACGCAAAAACTACTGGGCCAAATTTGATGTGGTTTTCACTGTTGTATTGTTGAAGGTCTAACTTAAAATCTGGCGTAGGTTTCATCTTGATCCGTTACTTAGAACCTGAGATATTAATAATAGTAAATTAAGCGCGGACGAAGTTCGCGGGCCCAGGCTAGTACAGTCAAGCGTCATAAGTGCAGACATACCTCGAAGACCTTATCGCCTAGCATTATTATTATTCACTATGTGGGGACGCCAGCGCGAGCACCAGACGGGTGATCAGTCCACTTATGCTGGGACCATTTTACCCAATTCCCCGAGACCCGTATAGGGTTTTGAGTTACCTGGTAACTCACGTTGGTGGCGACCCATTGGATCTACCTGTTACTTTGCAGAATTTTAACATCTGCCCTATTGTAATGTTGCTCAGATCATCCTCAGATAGGACGTCTGAGCCCAATACTTCTCTCCTTGCAGCGGCAAATGCAGGACATTCTGCTACTAAGTGAAAGCTAGTTTCCTCTTCTTCCAGGCAGCTGGGACAAATGGGATCGTCCATTTGATCGCCTAGCATTAATGATCATACTGCCTTGTAGATGCCTGTACAATCTTAAACAACAACACCGGCAACACTCATGTGATACCCCTGGTGTTGCAGTTGTCCATGGGCAGCGGTAATCGCTTACCATCAGGTGACCCGCTTGCTCGTTTGCCGCCCTGTGTTATAAAAACCGTAACCAATTTTTGTTTCTTACATGATTTTAGCGTAAATATTGAAAGGCATCGTTTTCGACCGGTTAACATAAAAGACAAGTTAATCACAGAGGAAACGATTGCCAGGCTTCGAATCTGGATCTAGTCCAAATAGGGCGCAACAAGTCAACGACTATCCCGGTCATCGGATATCGGTTAACGATTAACTAGTTAGTTTACAATAACATTGTTTCCGAGTCTGGGTCAGATCCGAGTTAAGAATTAATCAAGAAAGTAAATGTTGCAGTAGGTAACATATTTAAAAAATGCAAAAGTTTTGTTGCATGATTGTTACTCTCCACTTACGGCGGATTCTGATGAAAGCTAGCTGTTTGGCTTTACTTTATTAATAACTACCGATAGACTACTCTAGCAACTTCTGTGACGTCAGAATCATCAGTGCAGTTTTCCTGTCTGAATCATGTCTCCCTCGAAATGTGCATTATATCCTCATGTGTATGAGTAACGGCTGGCTGCTATATGGTTTGAGCGAAATGACCTGAAATCTGAATTGAATTAGGGCTATATTCCATTTCTGAGCCAGACAAAACAGGGTAATGTCATCTCTGTCGTTTATAAGCGAATTTCGGTGTTGCCAATATTGCTATCTCGCTCTTTCAAGGGCTTTAGAGCGCAACGGCGATAGTATAGTCATGCCAGCGACCGATACTGAAAACATTTGGCTTTTGTTGGTGGCAGTGGTCATTCCAAAATAATGTATAGTTTCTAATGTGTAAATAAATAAATTTGATTTAAAATTGATAAGAAAATGTACGTTTTAAGGTATAGTTTAAAAATCATTCATTCATTTATTTTAATCTCTATTCAAGATTATATAAATCAAGCTGAAGAGTTGTTTATTAAATGCAAATGTTTGTATTGTCCACAGTTGGTACTTCAGCGAAATGTCGCGCGCTGAGGCGACTAAACTGCTGCTCAACGAGACGGAGAGCGGGGTCTTTCTGGTGCGGGACTCCAAGACTATACAGGGCGACTACGTGCTCTGCGTCAGGTTGGTAACACACACAGAAATAAGATGATAGAAGGCAGAACACAGGCCGCCCATAGGACTTCTGAGTATGAGATAGATAGATAGATCAATACTTTATAGCAGACTAGCTGTTGCCCACGGCTTCGCCCGCGTGAGTTTCGCTTCGTAATAACCTCAACTCAAAATTTCAGCCGTTATCCTGTGTCCCGCGGGAATGTATGTTGATGAACGGGAACAGATGTTCCAGATCTTCAATATTTATACGTCAGTAGAAAATGCTCATCAGGTAAAACAACTTTTGCTAAGGCGCCATTTCCATATATGTAATAGTGTAGCTGGTCTCTTGGAGTTCTTCATCAGATCATCCTGATCTTCGATTTGTATACGTCAACAGAAAATGCTCGTCAGATTGATAAACTTTTGCTAAGGTACCATTTCCATATTTCTTATAGTTTAGCTGTTCTGTTATGGTTCTTCATCAGGTGTTCCAGTTTTCAAAATCAATTATAGCCTATATGTTGCCCAGGCTTGATAGCTATACAACAAAAAAAGTTTCATTCAAATCCGTCCAGTAGTTTTTGCGTGAAACGCGTACATACATACACACAGACAGACAGACAAGAAATTCCAAACAAATATTTTTGCTTTCTATTATTCTTTTTAGGTGTCCCTCTATCCATTTCAGTCAAAAATACTAAATGTACAGACAAAATATTTTTACTGTTTTATTATATGTATAGATAGGACAGCTCATACTCGATCAAATTTTCTGTTGGAATTGTAATTTTCTATGATAAATACTATCCTATTCTAACTAATATTATAAATGCGGAAGTGAGTTTATTTGTTTATTTATTAATTTGTTTGTTACCTCTTCACGCTTTATCTGCTGAAGCAATCTTCCTGAATTTTAGTTAGAAGTACTGAAAAGAATATAATGTCCATCCCGGGAAAAAGCAGTCTTCCCGTGGGAAATTCACGCGGGCAAAAGCTTGTCCTTACTAATGTTATAAATGCGAAGGTGAGTTTGTTTGTTTATTTATTTGATTATTACCTCTTCACGCTTTATCTACTGAACCAATCTTCCTGAAATTTCAAAAAGACATAGGCAACTTTTCATCCCGGTAACAAGCACATTTTCCGTGGGAAATTCACGAGGGTAAAGCCGCGGGCAAAAGGTAGTACTATTAGTCTAATTAATAATTGTGTGGTTTATCCTTTTACAGAGAAAACGACCGCGTGTCTCACTACATAATAAACCCAGTGGTTTCGCCAGAGGGCGCGACGCGCTACCGCATCGGAAACCAGCTCTTTTCAGACATGCCAGCATTGCTGTCCTTTTACAGGTAGGTACAGTCAAGAATCATAGGTACAGTTACAGTTCAAAAGTCTTAAAAGTTAAAGGTCATATTGTCTTGTAGATGCTGACTGCATTTATAAGCATGCCGTACAGGTCCGTACAACATATGGCGACCAAGACTGTTTCATGACTTTCTTTCGGCATTTCTTCTTAGCAGTGGTCGTTCCGAAATGCTAGTAGTTTGTAGCTTTGATACATAATATACTATGATTATATAAAATTAGTATTTGACGGATGCGGGCAGCGCAGGACCGGTCGTTATGGAAATCCTTGGGGGAGGCCTTTGTCCAGCAGTGGACGTCTTTCGGCTGAGAGAGAGAGAGAGTATTTGACGTGAAAAAGAGCCTTCTTTGAAGGCCAAGTTTCAATATAGAATTTTTGATTTTGAACGATAGTATGGCGAGCGTGAGTGCCATATGCTTGCAGGTTCAAACGGCGGGAGGACCCCCCTAAACCTTGGTGTGAACAAGGGGTAATGATTAATGATTACAGAAATACAGGACAATTTGTTGAAAAAATATATAGGTACCAAATCTTATCTCAAAATGAGGACGCCCGCTAGGCTTCAGTTCGGGAGAATTGGAGAACTGCATGCCCGAACACGACTGGTCTGTCAAGAGCATACGAAGAAGAAGTAGACCAAATGTTATATGTAACTGCCAGCACCTAATAAAATTAGTGTAATATTTGTACCAGAACTTTAGACAAAGTCAGAATTTGAAAACGATGAAATGTATGGGATGGCCATCCGAATTTATAATAAATTGCCTCGTAGATTGGCGGAATGTAATGTGCGGCATTTTAAGAAGGAACTCTTTGACTTGTGGGCTGCGAAGGGATATTACACAGTTGACGAATTTTTGAATGATAATTACCTTGACATGAATTATGAATTATTTTTACTATTATTTGAAACAATTACAATTTATTTTTTTAATTTAAATAATATTGACTGAATTGTTTCAATGGAATAGTGTAAAACTTATATTAATAATTTAATTAATCTTTTTTTATGTTAACAAAGCTATATTTACACGCCTACATGGCAGAATATGTATGGTTTATTTTAAAGCAATCATGTTTGTCATCGTATGTACCCGTATTCGTTAATAAAGATTTATATTCTAAGGCCACGCTAAATCACGTTATCGATCGACATCGTCATCGCAAGTTCATAGAGAAAACGAAGCGAAACCATAGAGTAACGAATTGTTTTATCGCTTACCTCCACATTTGACGTTCGCTTTCGCTTTGATGACGGAAGAAAATTATTTTTGTCATCTGTAGAAACGATTACGAATTTAGATATCGTATCGCTACGAATGTAACTTTGTCTAAACCTGCAGATCGCACTACCTGGACACGACGCCACTCGTGCGGCCGCTGCCGAAGCCGGCGGCGAAGGCGCCGCAGCCCCAGCAGGTGCTGGAGATCGTCATCGCCAAGTTCGACTTCCTAGGCAGTGTGAGTTTTACTAGAACTACGTAAAAAACGGGTCACTCGCGAGCTATTATGTCGGGATTGAAGACTATAGTTTCGGACTCATTAGGAGCCTATTTTCAAGGCGAGTGCGGAATGCACGACGCCTGTGTATCTTGTGCACGTACCATATACGTACGTGGCAATCCCGACATAATAACACGTAAGTGATCTGATCAGTTTTTATCTTAAGCTAAGTTTACTAGAATGTTCGTTATGGTCTAGTAGTCTTAGTCCCAGGTTCAAATCCTACCTACCATTAACTTTGTGTAATCTGACTCATTTATGGATTCAATACATAGACACTTGCTTCTGGTGAAAGAAAACAAGGTGTAAAAAATACCGGGAATAGCACATAGGGTACTTTTGGCTCGAAATTCCCACGCTAGCAAAGCCGCGGGTACGCGCGGCAATCCATCAGAAGCAAATGTACCCACCTACAAATTTTATGCTCGACGACGATATCATGACAGTGTACGTTTAAACCTAAATACTTTGTTTTTGTACACTGTCAGCGGTTATAATATTGTGACAATATTTGTTTTGTTATATACAAATAAATAAATAACTTGTGTTAGACTAGAATTACAGTTACTTCCTGCGATCCAGTCTGACCCACTGACATTTTCATTATCCAACATGTTGTCTATATAAATCTAAAAATATGCGCGCGTCGTCTGTTTTAACGTAATAAGATATACGTTAGTCATTCATGGCTTGGAAATCTAATATTAGCTAATTCTTCAAACGGAATTGTGAACTCATTTCTAAATGGACGAGTAGAAATGGTATTCATATCAAAATGCGCCTAATCCCATCCCAAACTAATATTATAAAGGCGAATGTGAGTCTGTTTGTTACCTTTTTGCATTTGATGAAGATCGGTTGACTGGTTACAGCGTTAAAGTGTTACAAACAGAAATAATAAATCACTTTATTTATAATGTACTAGCTTTTGCCCGCGGCTTCGCCCGCGTGAATTTCCCACGGGAACTGTGCTTTTTCCCGGGATGAAAGGTACCCTATGTCTTTCTCCGTACTTCCAGCTATGTGTATGCGTCAGGACGATTGGTTCAGTAGATAAAGCGTGAAGAGGTAACAAACAAACTCACTTTCGCATTTATAATATTAGTTAGGATTAGGATGATGTATGGCACAATAGGTGGACTTAATGCAAAAGCATTATCTAACAGTCGACCTTTGGGATGAGCAGATAACTTAAGTGTCGCTTTATTGGTATTTTTTGTGTAATAACACTGATGTCAGATTTTTTTATTAAGTCATCTGACTTGACGACTACCGCCATCCTCATATTTTTATACACTAGCGCACCGCCCCGGCTTCACTCAAGAGGTACATACATAAATTGTAGCCTATGTCACAGAATTAATATTAGTACTACGTACAGAAAGGAAACTCCCTGCCCCTCCCGCAATATGGCACCCCCCCGTTCCTTCCGCACTTCTCCCCCGTTCTTGTGTAACTGTGGCACGTTCGACTATGAAAACGCACACATTGACGTGTTTCTGACGTGTTCACGGATATACAGTTTCATTTGTAGTAGTAGTAGGCATATTTGACGCGCCCCGTTTCTATGAAGCGCCCGCCCTGTGCCTATGTCTCTCAGGCATAATGTAGCTTTCTAATGGTGAATTCTGGTGGAGAATTTTTGAAAACGGTTCAATAGTTCTGGAGATTACCCCCACAAACAAACTTACAGTCACTTCCTCTTTATAATATTAGTATAAATGACAGTGTGAAGTGTGATTTAGAAGTCTCCGTCTAATCTGTAATTAATATACTTGCCTATTTGTTATTTGACAGCTTGTTCTACGATTGGCTTTAAACTGGGGATTCCTCCACTTATAGGTGATGGGCTAGCAACCTGTCACTGTACCTTAATCTCCATTCCATCAAAGAGCCCACTATTTAGCTAAGCGTGGCCTTCGAGTCTCACGACTCTTGGCTATGTCTACTCCGTAAGGGATAAAGACGTGATTCTATCTATGTATGTTCTACGATTGTAAACTTTACTCTTTACACTGTAAGAGTGTCCACAACCCATCATTAAGTCGGTCTTATAGCGGTCGATAGATAAACATAATTGTAACGGCGACCCATCTCCTTCCAGGATCCGGACGATCTGCCTTTCCGTCGAGGCGAGAAGCTGATGGTTATCAACCGGGACGAGGAGCAGTGGTGGACCGCCAGGAACGCACAGGGCCGCACCGGCTCCATACCCGTGCCTTACGTTCAGAGGGTCAGTGATACTCAACGGGAATACAGACTTTCGTTTAGTTACAGTGTTACACAATGGGAATACAGAGTTTCGTTTAGTGACAGTGTTACACAACTGGAATTCAGAGTGCTGATGGTCAACAGTATAACACATTGCAACTTGCAATGTGTTATACTGTACACATCAATATTCTTTTTCCGTTTGTGGCTCAGTGGTGGACCGCCAGGAACCCACAGGGCCGCACCGGCTCCATACCCGTGCCTTACGTTCAGAGGGTCAGTGATACTCAACGGGAATACAGAGTTTCGTTTAGTTACAGTGTTACACAATGGGAATACAGAGTTTCGTTTAGTGACAGTGTTACACAACTGGAATTCAGAGTGCTGATGGTCAACAGTATAACACATTGCAACTTGCAATGTGTTATACTGTACACATCAATATTCTTTTTCCGTTTGTGGCTCAGTGGTAGACCGCCAGGAACCCACAGGGCCGCACCGGCTCCATACCCGTGCCTTACGTTCAGAGGGTCAGTGATACTCAACGGGAATACAGAGTTTCGTTTAGTTACAGTGTTACACAATGGGAATACAGAGTTTCGTTTAGTGACAGTGTTACACAACTGGAATTCAGGGTGCTGATGTGCAACAGTATAATACATTGCAACTTGCAATGTGTTATACTGTACACATCCATATTCTTTTTCCCTATGTGGCTCAGTGGTGGACCGCCAGGAACGCACAGGGACGCACCGGCTCCATACTCGTGCCTTACGTTCAGAGGGTCAGTGATACTCAAGAGAATACAGAGTTTCGTTTAGTTACAGTGTTACACAATGGGAATACAGAGTTTCGTTTAGTGACAGTGTTACACAACTGGAATTCAGAGTGCTGATGGTCAACAGTATAATACATTGCAACTTGCAATGTGTCTCTGTACACATCGATATTCTTTTTCCCTTTGTGGCTCAGTGGTGGACCGCCAGAAACGCGCAGGGCCGCACCGGCTCCATACCCGTGCCTTACGTGCAGAGGGTCAGTGATACTCAACGGAAATACAGAGTTTCGTTTAGTTACAGTGTTACACAACGGGAATACAGAGTGCCGATTTGAAATGTGACACATTGGGAAAACATCAGTTGCAATGTGTTATACTGTATACATCGATATTCTTTTTCCCTTTGTGGCTCTTTTTCAGATTGTATATATATGATCCTACCCAAATGAGTAAGGATTCGCAAATATATGTGTTCAGCATAGAGATATGCAGGAAAAGTCGCCATGCAGTAAAACATACCATACCCAAATCTTACCATGTCTTTTTTTATTTTACAACAATATGAATTAAAATAGACTTTTTAGGGTATTACTTTTATGGTTAATAAATGTTTTACTTTAGTATGTTTAGGTTTGAATTAATATTTGATTTATTTTAAACGAAATTCTACAAAAAGTCCTGTGAAAATTGTTTAATGTTTACATAATAGGACAAGTAATAAAAAACCGGCTAAGTGCGAGTCAAACTCGCGCACCGAGGGTTCCGTACACGCAAAGCATCTCACATTATAGCTCTAACTAAAAGTCCAACTAGTTTCAAAAACAAACTTAACTTTGCAGTTCGACTCCTAAGACTCATACTGAATCCAGCGCAAAAATAAGTTTGTAACACTTTTTTTTAAACTTCCAATAACATATTTACAGTTTTCAGATTTATTCTTGTATTAGTACTGTTAGACCTTGCTTTTTGCCAAATTTCATAATTTTAGGCCTACAGGAAGTACCCCATAGGTTTTGATTGCTGCCTAAAATCGCAAAATATGCGAAAATTCTCTACATTTACAGTAATATCTCTTGATCGCGTTGACGTATAATTTTGATTATTTTTTTGCTGAAAGAGACCGTGGTTCCGAGTATTTGATATTAATTTCAACTTAATACCTTTAAAAACGGAGTTTACAGTACGTGAGTGACCCGTTTATTTGAACTGGAATTTATCATGTTGTTTGTAACCCATAGATCCTGGACGCAACGGGTGCGCCGTGCCCGGCCGCCGAAGCACAATTGGACCCGCCCTCCCCACACAACAACAAACACACCAACATGCAGGTAAAAAGTGACTGATTTTTGAAAAAAAACTAGCTCATATTTGACCTTGGCTCTTAACTATATCCATACAAAATTTCATCTAAATCGGTCCAGCGGTTTAGCCGTAAAAGCGTAAGAGACAGACCGACTTTTGCATTTATAATGTACTAGTTACTAATAAAATACATATAGGGTAAATAACCTTAAAAATCTAGGATTCTTTCGTGAAAATTTTCGCAGGCAAAAGCTACTTATAAAAATAAGATTGTGTGTATGTAAAGAGTTATGTGTTAACAAGCTAATTATTAAAAATAAAAAAAACGACTGACAACTCGGACTATGTCACTCGGAGGAATGCAAGGAATCTAAAAATACCTCTCACATCAAAATCTGTTCAGCCGTTCCGGACTTATGATGGAATAAAGAAACTTACATACATGAACCCTGTCAAAGTTAAAGTCAAAATTTTTTATTGAAACTTGGCCTTCAAAGAAGGCTCTTTTTCACGTCGATAACTAATTATTTAATCATAATATATTATGTCTCAAAGCTACAAACTACTAGCATTTCGGAACGACCACTGTTGAGAAGAAATGCCGAAAGAAACTCATGAAACAGTCTTGGTCGCCTAATATGCCAGAGGGGCTATTTATTAACTTTATACATACACTAGATTGTGTACAGTCAAAAATAAAATATAAGAAAATAAATAAAATAATATAATAAAACATGTTATGTTTGTGATCAAGTAACCACAATAAATTGGTTAAAAACAAAAAATAAAAATACAATTCGAAATATAAATATACCTGAAAACATAACACTCCTTTTTTGGTCAGTCGTGTAAAAATTGTGTGTGAGTATGTGTAAACTATGTCTGAAATAAATATTTCTTTTTTATGTGACAGCGAACGCTGCCAGCCCTAGCTCGCGTTAGACAGTCGCGCGTGCCCAACGCGTACGACAAGACCGCGCTCAAACTCGAGGAGGGGGATGTCGTCAAGGTAAACTATACCTTATGTTGATAACAATTCAATGCTCTTTTGCACTCACCCCAAAATGATACCTTTTCTCTGCATCACCTCTTGGTTGACTGGTAGAAAAAGCCTCCGGCTTTAAGTCCGCCATTTACATGTTTTTTGCAAAGAAGTTAAATAAATAAAATAAAGATTTTCCGAGACACGAATTAAAAAAAACAAACAGTTCCAGATGACTTCATAGATGGCGCTTAGTAAAAGGTGAGTCCATACAGAAAGCAAAAATGCACGGAATTAACATTTTTTTGAAATAAAACCTAATAAAAAGAACTTCTAAAAAGTATCAATATTGTGATTTGTGCAACTGTCAAACTGTTAATGATTTTTCTGCCTCTGGTCGACAAGCAAAAGTGCACAATATAGTTACACGACTGGGCTTTCATAAAACGCCATCCATTGAGATTTTATTACATCGATTTTTTTAACTTAATTTTACCTGTCACAAAATCGTCAATCTACAATCACAGAATAAATAATAGTACTAACGTACAGAGCGGCCACTCATTTCAAACACCGCACCCCACCCCGCACTTCGTTGTCTTGTTCTTTATGTGCCTATTCATCACTGAATGTTGGCAGTCAGCTCCTTAAATTCAGCCTTGTTCAAAGCCAGTCTGAACAGTTGTTCCACTGTTTTGATTCCCGTCCACTCTCTGATGTTCCTGAGCCAAGACATCTTCCGTCCTCCCACTGTACGCTTTCCAGCAATCTTTCCCATCATGATAGTTTGAAGGAGATGGTATTGCGTGTTTCTCAATATATGACCAAGGTACTTCGTTGTAGACATCACTGGCACTTGAACAAGGGCAGGGGCGCGTAATCGGCGCACTTCTCGCGCCATTTTGCTTGATAACCGTACCCTATGTGCTAATCCAAGCTATGTTGTACCAGTGTACTAAATTTCATTAAAATCCATCTAGTAGTTTTTGCGTGATTCAGTAACATACATACATCCAAACATTCACATTTATTTATACAAGGTGAATTCAAAAGTATTCTACTGGTGAAAGTATTGAAGTGATGAAAATATGCAACTTTATACAGAGTTATTTTTCATTTTCTAACTTTTAAATTAATTTATTTAATTAATTATATAATAATAATTTATTTAATGACTTCCTGGGTTAAAGTACTCATAAATGAACATCTTTTTGTATGGGACCGACTCTGAAATCTAAAAAAAAAACATTTTTATCATTTTGTCGAGTAGGTATTGTAAAATAGTAGCTAGAATTCAATGTTTTTAAAATGGGAAGTGAAATTTATATATTTTTTTTCTTTTTTTTCAGGTTATAAAAATGAACATGAACGGCCAATGGGAGGGAGAGCTGAATGGCAAAATCGGACATTTCCCTTTCACGTACGTCGAGTTTATTGATGACGTCAACAGCTAAGCTGACCTTTTAATCCCGAGGTCGAGGTCAGGTCAAACCAGGTCTATATATCTCTTTATAATTCTGATCTTTTGCGACAAAATAAAAATGTCTGACAATACGTTCTGTCGTTTTGCGCTGACATTCATTGCAGGACTTGTTATAGTACAGTAGTTACCGGTACCAAATACCGGAAAATACCGGTACCCTGCTGTTAGGTCAAATGTGGGGACTGATCACCAACAAATTATGGAAGTTCTGTTCGTGATAAAAAGAGGCATACATTGTTATATTTACGATCTGAGCATATTGTACTACAATGATTATTTCTCTAACAAATGTCTGTCTGTCTATACATAGATATCTATGTATCAATTGATAGATCCTATTGTTATTTAAGTATGAGTGAAGAAGGCGAATCACACAGATTGATTAGAAATATCAAGATATGAATAATATGAATATGTTAATTTCATACCTGCCTGTCGGCAGGATCGCCATGTATTGTTAAAACCTGTGGAAGCTTGCGCACATAAATCAAGCTATATAAGACTCTCAGTCATGTGCTATAAAGGCCATATCAGTTTGACATCGTAAGACCATACGTACGTAGTAGGGTTGTACACAGAGATCTGTTGTGACAAAATTCAAATCACCGAAGCAAGTACCTAAAATTATAACTAAACACAATTTATCTTTGATATGAACTAAAATTTGTTTTTTTATTTATATTTATTGTGTCCGTAAAATAATAAGATTACCGGTACTAATGTGTATTGTATGTTTATTTGTGTCTTAACGAATGTTTTGTGTAACGTTCCGTAATGTGACGAAAAGACTATATTGTAACGATACGGTATTTACTACTAATTTCCGTCCGGATAACCGGTTATCTGAAATATAGATATGTCTGTAAAGATCCCTAGATTAATATTAAGCTAGTTATTACCACATGTCAAAGTCAATTGTTTTTAATTAAATAGGCTTAAAAAAAGAACTTTTAAATCGTCACATTCTTGTTTTTTTAGTTAGTTGACGTCATAAAATTACTTAAAGCTAAGGTTACCACCGCCTCCAAAGCGCAAGTGGAGAAGAGGCGGCGCAACAAACTCCACTGCTGCATTTTCTCCAAAGACCCCACTTCACAACATATGTCTTACAATTAAATGACTATCTGATGCCATGTAAAGAGGTTAAAGCAATTGAAAAAGGCAGATGTAAAACATCTGAGCATCGTGGCACGACAGCGTCATCCTATTTGCCGTCACGGCATTCGAGTCGATTTTACTGTCAAGTCGCGCAAATAGATGTTTTACATCAAAAAGTTGAAAAAATGTAGTATTTTACTCATGGTAAGCATGTGACATATTTGGTTTTATAGTGTTACGGGCTACTGGTCCGTGGATTTGGATAAAAACACCTGATGACACTGATGAGACTTTATTCAGTACACCACAAGAGTTTCCACACAACGATGTCCAAATTGTCCAAACACTATGATCAGAGTCCAGTAATTAATCGCCAAAGTCGTCACTTATTATTTCGCACTTGTATCACTTCGATCTTTCTCTTAGCTCGTCTAAAGATGAACTCCCCACGGCGCCGAACAACCGCGCTTATATAGGCCAGCCAATTCCCTCGAGCTACTTCTCGAACGTTCGCGACCGAACTGTATCGAACTATCGAGTATATTGCTATCCCGCTCTCACACATGGCTGTCCTTTTCCTTTACGTTGCAAGCGACTATGAACCTTATCCGTACGGAACGTAAGGCTCATTATTGCTTGCACCGCCGATCATTTCTAAGAGGGTTCACGAAGCACAAGTCTAGAACATTCCAGTATTTGTGTACTTTTCTAGACTTCGCCGGTGCGTTTTCGTAACACTGCCCCCTTCTTAGAGATGCTCGTCCCGAGCATCATCACTACTACCATCATACCTCGCCAGACGGTTAACGTGGACAATTTTGTATGATCCTCTTGATTGATCTTCAATCCTATACGTTACGTCATTAATCCTAGTAGCTACCTTGTATGGGCCTTCCCAACCGCTCTGCAACTTTCCATTTTGGCGAGTTAGATTATGCAGACAGACCAGAGCGCCTTTCTCAAATATGCTTGAGTTAACTCTTCGCTCATTTGTCAATAATCCGTTTCGCCACGGAGAACCAGCATTGTTCAGTCGTCTTCTATTGCCATGCGTCGTCGCCATAGCACAAGTAGTGCATCTAGAGCACCAATCCTGCACGTCTTTCCGACAATGGAGCCAATAGAATTTCTCCCGAACTTTTGTTAAGGTCAACTTAGTGCCAAGATGTCTT
Source organism: Ephestia elutella (assembly GCA_018467065.1). NCBI lineage: Eukaryota > Metazoa > Arthropoda > Insecta > Lepidoptera > Pyralidae > Ephestia > Ephestia elutella. Next base: position 1,444,777 of record CM031590.1, read on the forward strand.
CCTGAAACACCTTCATGAACTTCACGGAGTACATCTGGTATCTTGCACTTCGGAACAATTATCTGCAGGTGGAACTCTCTGCCGTTGGTCCGCTCCCATTTACGGTAAAGTATTCCGTTCCGTAAGACAATGCTGTCCCATTGTGCCCAGTATGCCTTAGTGATAGCGCTCATATGTGCAACTTCACTCCACACTGGTCTAGTGTTGCTCCTTAACTTCCATGTGATGAGGGGATGAAGATCATCATCTTTTTCCTGATTCACTATTACCTCATCTTCCACAGATCCAAAAGGGGCAGCATGAGCCACTTTCACAGTAATCTCCTCGCAGTCATTATTCCGCGAAACTTTTCGCTTCCTGTCTCGCTGTCGCTGTCTGCTGTTGCTCCAGCCCTGTCTCTTGACCGATTCCCTTTCCTTGCTGAGCATGTCTTCTAACTTTCTGATTTTATCCTTCAATTCAGAAATACACTTCTGCCATAAGCTCAGTTCTGCAGATTTTAATTCCAGCTTCTCCTGTAGGGCTACAATCTTACTTTCTTGACTTTTCATTTCTTTTTCCCAAAAGATTGTAGAGTCCGATTGTGGGTTGCGTCTTTCCCAGGTCAGCAACCGCTTTTCCTTTTGAGGGCAATCAAACTGCATGTGTCCTCGCTCCCCACACTTGTAACACATGACCCCAGAGCCCTTTTTACGTGGAGCCTTTACCTCGTTGACTTCCTCCGTCACTTCTCTCACTTTGTGGACCTGTCGTAAGTCGTGCCTAACAGCTTCGACTTCCAGTGCGTGGGCCAGTGCTTCCTTCAGAGTGGCGTGATGGCGAAGCCTTACGGCAGCTCTTACTTCCAGGTCCTTGATGCCGTCTACGAAGGCTTGCACAGTGTTGGTTACCACCATATTTACCTCTGCTGATGGGTACGCTTTTCTGACAAGCTTCTCTATCTCTAGAGCCCATTGCTGGAGTCCTTCTCCCGAGCGCTGGACTCTGTCGCGCAGTTGAGCTCTGAACACATGTTCTAGGTGCCTCTCTCCGTATCGGGATTCAAGAGCCTCCAAAAGATCTTTAAATCCAGCGTTTGGTAGCACCTCCAGAACGTCCACAGCTTTTCCTCGGAGTGAGCCTGTGAGGGCGGTTAGGCACTGGTCGTCTGTCCACCCATTGGCAGTGGCGATCGTCTGGAACTGTTGCCGGTATGCAGCCCAGGATGAGGTGCCATCATACGGAGAGCAACTTCACATTGGGTCCACGGACTGCACCTACAGAACCGCATGGTGCGACTGATACTCCAGTGGTTTCCAGACGAACAACCTTTTTCTCTAACTCTGTAAACCCGATCTTCATGTTGTCCACGTCATTCCCAAGGCTGGTGACCCTTTCGTCCATTAAATCTACATACTTCCGTAATTCGGTTACCACACCGCTAACCTCGCATACTGCCGACAACACTTTTTGTTCCAGCTCCTTTTGTGTAGCGAGTTGTAGGTCTTGTACACTTTGTACAGCAGTAAACTTTTGATTCAAAAGTGCCTCCTGTGCTTTAAATTGACATTCCTGCGCCTTAAGTTGCTGCTCTTGTACAGCCGTAAACTTTTTTTCTAGTTGTTGTTCCTGTGCTGTAAATTTATTCTCTAGCATCCTTATTAGACTCGTTAAATCCAAAGTGGGCGTGGCCTGCGTAGGGGGCGTGGCCTGGTGGGCGGGGCCAGTGGGCGGAGCCAAAGGGGGCGTGGCCAGTGGGCGGAGCCTCCCTTGGAGTAGGCGGGGTCACAGGGGGCGTGGCCTGGTCTGTAGATCCAGTGGGGGAGGCTTCAGCAGCACGCTGCGTCCGTGTCTTGACACCCTCGCTGGTGACGTCGTTGTCCCTCGGAGTCAATGGCATTATCCAAATTCCGCTTCTGACACCAAATGTTACGGGCTACTGGTCCGTGGATTTGGATAAAAACACCTGATGACACTGATGAGACTTTATTCAGTACACCACAAGAGTTTCCACACAACGATGTCCAAATTGTCCAAACACTATGATCAGAGTCCAGTAATTAATCGCCAAAGTCGTCACTTATTATTTCGCACTTGTATCACTTCGATCTTTCTCTTAGCTCGTCTAAAGATGAACTCCCCACGGCGCCGAACAACCGCGCTTATATAGGCCAGCCAATTCCCTCGAGCTACTTCTCGAACGTTCGCGACCGAACTGTATCGAACTATCGAGTATATTGCTATCCCGCTCTCACACATGGCTGTCCTTTTCCTTTACGTTGCAAGCGACTATGAACCTTATCCGTACGGAACGTAAGGCTCATTATTGCTTGCACCGCCGATCATTTCTAAGAGGGTTCACGAAGCACAAGTCTAGAACATTCCAGTATTTGTGTACTTTTCTAGACTTCGCCGGTGCGTTTTCGTAACAATAGCATTTTATTAAGATGTGGTATCTAGCATAATATTAATCTAGTTTATATGCTCTATACAAAAGAAGTAACGATGACTTGACTAAAAATAAAGATCGTTCAACTCGACACTTAGCATTTTAATGCATTTGTTCACTCAATTCCGCACAAAACGATGTATTACTTAGATAATCCTATAATAAGACTTATTATGGAGTATTTTAAAGAAGCGACCGTAAATATTGTACCTAACTATTGTTGTGTAAAATTGATATTATTAACACCTTTTTAAATTGCAGGGTTACCATTATAATTCTATTTATTTTTTTATAAAAAATGTGTTAATAAACCCCACGCATATTTATTTATAATCGGGCCGAAACCTAAACTCCCGTATGACAGGTGTCATCAGGGTCAAGCCCATGAAGTTCCGAATTTTTTGATTTTTAAATCTATGCGCGGAAATGTAGTACTTGAACTTCCGGCTTGCCCATTTAGAGAGTTCCATTGCATCCGGCTACAATAAATCGATCGTGAAAATATAAAAAAATCGCGATACATCGTTTAATTTTTCGATTTATTTATTAAGGTTTGTTATTGATGTTTAAATGCTGAATATAACAATTATTGCACTTTAGAATTTAAAAAAAATAACAATAAAGCAATACAAAAAAATTAGAAAGAGGGACAATAATTCGCGCAATTGTATCGAATCGTGACATCAGAGTAGATAATATGAATTTATTAATCCATGTTAGTGACTATGACAGCTACTTTGATGGTTCAGACTTCTGATTAATAAAAATAATTATTTTATTTGGATTTTTTTTTTTACGTAAAATCAAATAATCGAAGCGACTCGTGTTTAGGTACATCACTATTATTGCCAAACTGACATACGTCATACGGGAGTTTAGGTTTCGGCCCGATTATAGTCCACGATATTAAATTTATGAGTGATATAGCATTCAAATATTCCATCAGATGTCAGTGCCTACGAGTAAGGACAGACATCTGTCAGATGCTCAGACGAATAAAAAATGAATAGACATGACATAGACATACCAATAAAAAATCGTGCATACCTAAATCCGGCGCCGACAAAGGATTTGGCACAAATATAACGCCCATACTAATAATAGTGACAAAACATGGCGACCGGCCGTATAACTACTGTTTGTATATAGATTGTTATGCCGGGTCTATTCTTTTTTACTAAGTCTATGGTCAGATGGTACAACGCTGTCAATGTCAATTTCGATGTGTCAAATTCTAATGACAGTATTGTGCTATTGACATGATCATATTCGCCAGTAGCGCCAACTAGTGACTGTAAATACGATAACCATCATTCCAATTCAGTAAAAACTATTTAAAAGCACAATAGGGAATATTACTGCGATATTATCACGCCAGTTGGCAGCACTAGCGTAAGGAGTGTTTTGACATTGACAATGACATGTCTTTCATGACAAATGACAAGACAAGACAAGAATACTTTATTAGCACACAAGATCACATTTCCAGATACACAAAGTAACTTATAACTAAAAAAAGACAGGAAGATGCGCAAAAGGCGGCCTTATCGCAATGACATTGACTTGTGGCAACGGGTGGTTTGTTTACCGCATGCACTAGTGCTGCCATCTGTCGAGCTTTGCGTGATATTGCCTATTTAAAGATCAGTTGATTATTTTTTGAGGTTTCTTCTGCCTTTTCATAGAAGGCTATAACAACTGAAAAATAAATGTTTTTTCTTTATAAGAAAGTAATTCAATATTGTGGACTAAATATAATTTAACATGTATGCATGTAGGAAAGGAGGAATTATTTTTTAAAATTGCTACACATTGTAACATTAGTCGATTATATGGATTTGATAGCATTTAAACATTTACTCATTCACTGTAAAGCTTTGCAATGCATTGCACACACTAAATATCTCATGTAAACATGTACTATGCATTTTAATTAACAATAGGACTGTCAATGACGCCATATCGCGACAATGGCATAGGCTAGCCGCACACACGCAACATTATTGTCAATATTGGGCATATTATCAATAATATTGTGTGTGTTTGGCCTATATTTTCATCAATATCAATAGAGAAAAGGGTATTGTCAATATATTGCATACAATATATTGTCAATTATATTGCATGTAATTCATAAGTATAGTCAAATACTATTTATGTTAATACACACAGCTCTTGACATTTCCCATACATTGGCTTGGCAACTAAATAAATAGTGCCATCTGGTGGCAGGATGTGATCCAGCACCGTTTAATTGCACTTTAACATGTTATACGTTGGTCCTTCACATGCTGGTCTGAGAGCGAAGAAAAAACATCGAATGTGCCAGCTGCTTCTCATCCCGCGCAGATTGGTAAAAGTCAATCGAGGAAAGGGGGCATTTAATCTGGGGATCTCTCCACTCATAGGCGATGGGCTAGCAACCTGTCACTATACCTGAATCTCCATTCCATCAGAAAGCCCACTATTCAGCTAAGCGTGGCCTTCGAGTCTCACGACTCTTGGCTCTATCTACCCCGTAAGGGATAAAGACGTGATTCTATGTATGTATGTACAACAAAGTAACTTCGCGGGCGCGGAAATCAATTTGTCACTTACATCAAACAACCGCTTCGTCCGGCAAGAGGCGCTAGTGTCGCATAAGTTGCCAATTTCTAGCCGGAGCTGCGCGTATTAACTCGCTAGAGTTTTTAAAGTATTTGGCCATAGTAATGAGCGATTTTCTGACCACTAAATTTAAAAAAAAAATCAGTATAAAAAAGTCTCAACAGATGGCGTTTTATGAAAGCCGAGTCGTAAAATAGCTGAACCTATATGGTGCGCTTTTTCCTGTCAACCAGAGGCAGAAAAAAAAATCACCTAACAGTTTGATAGTTGCACAAATCATAATGTTGATACTTTTTAGATGTTTTTTTTACTAAGTTTTATTTAAAAAAAAAAACGATCCCGTGAATTTTTGCTTTTTGTATGGAACTTTTTCTCTCGCCTTACTTAAGCGCCATCTATGAAGTCATTTGGAACTATTTTTTTTTTATTTGCGTCTCGGAAAAACCCTCATTAGTAAGTATTATATTCAGAATATTATATTCAGAAGTTGTCGCGTAATGCAATATGGCGTCGTTGGCTGTCCTATTCTTATTTTAAAAACATAATAACGTTGCTGGCGATTTACATTGGTTAGTTTTGACCATAAACTTAGTATGAGCGAGCGTATATTTTAAGTCTATGGTTTTGGCTGTGCGTAGACGAGACAAAACTTTATTTACCTACTAGGTCCCACTGTTGGACAAAAGCCTCCCCTTTATGTCTCTAACTACTTGTATCGCTCGCCAGTTGTTGCCACCGCTTATTAAAGGCTAACAATTTGTCAGACCACCTCATTTCGGCTTACTTCTCATTCTTCTGCCATTAGTCTTTTAGATACTAGAAACAAACAGTCGGGACCCAAGATGTGACTATTTTTGTTCATCTTTCCATCCCCATACGGCTGACGTGGCCCGTCCAATCCCACTTTAAAAAGAGACAAAATTAAGCAATGTTGTTTAAGCAATGGAAGTTAGGAATTGAAAACCCAAGATGTGACTATTTTGTCAATCTTTCCATTCCCATACGTGACGTGACCCGCCCAATCCCACTTTAAAAAGAGACAAAATTAAGCAATGTATATATCCAATATTCTATATTTTATTGCATCCATTGGCTGCGATATGAAGGAAGTTAGGAATTGAAATAATATGCATACATCGAAGTTATCGCGACTGTTAATGTACTCAATTTTTGTACTGTGTAAATGTTATGTATTTAAATTGACACTACAAAAACTACTGTTTAAGAAGTAGTTGTAACAACAAAAATAACAGTGATATTTTTTGGGAGCCGGTATTCTAAAAGACAAAGGGTTTTTAATCAACCTCTATTGTCCCACTGATGCAAATATCTCCCATATTTGTCAGTATATATATATCAGTGGCAGAATCCGTTTTGCCTTCCAAACAACAGCAGGAAGGATAAAAACAAGTTTTTTTTGTCTTGTAACCATGGAAGTAATAAGTACTTTGTTGTACAAAGAACTTATTACTCCATGCTTGTAACATAATCAATGCAATACCTAAACTTTTTTAATTTCTAAACGTGAAATGTCAAAATTGACAGATGTTGGCTGGTGTTGCCAATATATAGATTTATTTCCTGATAGCATTCTAGTTTCCTGTTAACCCCGTATGAAAAAAGACGTGTCAGTACTTGTAATATGCCACAATTCAAAATTCTTTATTTTTTTACATTGGATGTAATACATCGCATAATCAATAAATGAGTATAAGAGTACTTCAATTTCACAAATTGTAGTGTCAATTTAGATACATAAAGTATAATAGTAGCCGAAATTACTATGTGATAAATATGTCTATCGGGTCATCTCTTTCCGAAACTCGATAAAATTATCAGTATTATCACATAGTAATTACAAGTGAAGTATTGTATAGGCGAATATATATATAATACACTACATAACTGCATAGGGATAGTTGCAAATGTTCAAGAGGTTTATACAATGTACTCTAATATAGTATATCAATTTTTATTACGAGTTCAGATCAGGCACATACCTTTTTATTAAATTAAAAAAAAAGTTTGAAACGTGTATACTACTTTTTTATATAATTATTTACAAAGCTTTATTTCTACATGTTTAAATTTGAACTTTTATTTATTTATATACATTTTTAAGTTAGTTAAGCTTATGGCCCACCTTATGGAATGTGGTTAACCAAGAGTGACTATTAAATATTTATTCAAATTAAACTTAATATAATTTCACGCATATTGTTATTAGTATCTTTATTCCACTAAAAGATACTGTAGGTCGAATGCTCGAAGCCATTTTAGCTAAAGAAGTATTAAGTTTAGTCACGTCTTTTTAAATTATTACCCAATCAGACAAAAATGGCACGAGTTTGGAAAAATCAGTCAAAAGATATGCTCTTGAGTATTTCACATTAGGTACTAATTTTTTGTACGACTACTTTCAAAATGATTTTTTTTGGTGTGTGTGAGCCGATCTGTAACAACTACGAAGTAATTCTTCCAAAATATTATAGTCAATATTTTTATATATCTCTGGTGCAAGACAAGTATTTAGTTTAGTATTACGTCTTAGGATCTTATTCATAAAAACTTATTCGAAACTTTTTTTAGTTAAGATATGTTTTGTTTAATACTTTCAATGTGAAATATTGGAAAGAGATAGGGACAGAACACATTTTAACTAAAATAAGTTTATTGTTTGGGCCAAGTTCTGCCATATTTTTTAGTTTTTTTTTTTCATATAAAAAAAATCAATCTCATTATTTTATAATGTGCATAAAGTACACGATTTTTTTTAAACTTTTTAAGTACACCACGCCTAATAAAACAGTATCTATGAAATTACACAATATCAATATTTTTTTTCAAAATATTGCAAATCTTGGTCCTGTAATTAAAAGTATTGATTTAAATTATCTTAAAATTCCTCACTCAACGCAAGTACTGGGGATGGTACATACCAAATGTTGTTAATGTTGTATAGAATCACTATGCAAATATATTTTGAGATTACGTGTCATATAATATTATATGTATAGTACACTTAAGTCATATTAAGCGAAATTTGTCTAATTTTTTATTAAGTTACATGTAACGGTTTAGTAATAAATATGACGGAGTATATTGGTTGGTTTTCATTTTACTAGTCCGGAGATTTTAATACTCGAAGTATGAGTTGAACTCTTACACAGAGGGTTCAGTACAAACAAAAGTATAGGGGGTACTATGTCACATCACATGGGCCGTTCGAAACTTACGTTAAACTTAAAATTGAAAATTACAACCTAACATGTTTACAGTTTTCAGATTAATTCCTGTACAAATAAGTAAGTACTATAAATACAGCTCAGTCCCTCCAGAAGTAAAGTACCCTAAAGGTTTTAATTCCCTTCTGAAATCGCAAAAAATGCTAAAATTGACCACATTTATGGTAAAAGTCAATTATTAATATTCATATAGGCTTAAAAATAGCACTTATAAATCGTCACATTCTTGTTTTTTAGTTAGTTGACGTCATAAAATTAAAGCTAAGGTTACCACCGCCTCCAAAGCGCAAGTGGAGAAGAGGCGGCGCAACAACCCCCACTGCTGCATTTTCTCCAGACGTCACTTTACAACTTATGTCTTACAATTAAATGACTGTGTATGTGGACGAATATACCACGAGGGTCATAATATCAATTCCTTTATTTGCTCAAATGTGGATTGATTGAAATGTTGAATGTGAATTGTTATTACCAAAGATCTAGATCGTTATTAGGTACATTACATTATACATTGTCCATTACATTAGCCTTATATGGCCGTGAAAAGTCTACATATAATTACAATAAATAATATATCTACTTACTGATTGCATTGTAGACCTTAGATTTTAAATTTCCTGCTAAAATCGCGAAAATTGGCCTCTCTCTCTCTCTCTCTCTCTCTCTCTCTACGGTCATATCTTTTGTTTGATGGTATTTGCCACAGGTATGGTAGATAATGACCTGGCATATAAACTCCATTTATTCTTACCAGTCCTATCAAAAGCACTGTACCATGGGAAATTTTACAACAATATAAATTAAAATAGACGCGGGCAAATTACTTTCGTAGTAAATAATATGTTTTACGAGTACTTTAGAATGTTTAGGTTTGAACTAATATTTGGCCACTCTCTCTCTTTCAATACGAAATTCATATCTGTGAAGATTGTTTACATGATAGGTATGGTAAGAATAAATGGATTTTAGGTACCTACCTGACTTATTATCTTTATCTCTATTCTACCTATTTTATTGGTTATAACTGTCAAGTCAAGAGTTTGATTTTTTCACAGATGATAGACGGTGGACCAAAGTAGTGTAAGATACCTTTTAGCGTAGGACAGAACCCTAAAAATGATAGGGGCGATAAAGCTTCAACTGCGGTGGATTTTGATAAAAGTGAAAAGACCTACAAAAGGCCGTTTCCTCTTACAATAGGATTCAGGTTTTGCTTTTGTAAATGGACGATGCTTTTTTACAAACTAGCAAATATAGTTTTTGAAATACGGACACAGGGCGGACGCTTCATAGAAACGGCGCGTCAAATATGCCTACTACTACTACAAATGAAACTGTATATCCGTGAACACGTCAGTAACACGTCAATGTGTGCGTTTTCATAGTCGAACGTCCGCCACAGTTACACAAGAACGGGGGAGAAGTGCGGAAGGAGCGGGGGGGTGCATATTGCGGGAGGGGCAGGGAGTTTCCTTTCTGTACGTAGTACTAATATTAATTCTGTGATACGGACTTAAATACTCTTTAATTTCAGGGCTTGGTACCGGTACCAAATTCTCATATAAATTACCGGTACTCTCAGCCGGTACTTTATACCGGGTTCTTATTTTTTCCATGATTGTACCAAAGTGTATAATTTTCGCATGAAAACACCGCTTGGTATTTCCAAGTTAAACTAGGCAACACTGTTATGCAGTTGTCACTGTCATATAACAGTCAATCAATGTCAAAACCAGCAAAAAAAAAATGCGTCCATCTGTCGGTCGATTCGATTCTTTCTTGACTTGAACAAGAAAATATTTTTTTAAGCAGTAGAAAGAAACGAAAGAAACCGAGAAAGAAACTAGTTGCAGTAAACCAGTTTCCAGGTATTATAATTAGGTATCAAAGGTAGTTTTAGGTTTATTGTTAAATGGTTGCAACAACCTCCTTTATAGTAGTATGATCATCTGTAATTTATGTTACATATGTGTAGGCCAGTTCACAGTTAGCATTTGATTAGGATATCTAAATCCGGTAAAAAATGGAAACTGACTTGAATGTAAACGTAAAAGTCGAGGCAAATTCCGACATTGAAGTTTCGCATTATGAAAATGATTTCAAACCAGTGGTAAAAAAGGAAGTTAAAGGAGAGTCAAATGTCGAAAACGTGGACATAAAATTGGAGCCTTTGGACGATGAACCCAGTTCTGCACCAGAGAGCATCACGGTTAAGTTGGAGCCCACGTATTATAGCAGCGGTGATGGTATGTATCTTTACTTTTTTTAAGTTCTAGTAAGAAATCGCGATTTTTCCGATATATCCGTTTTCGGCGAGAGGCAACTTTAATGTCAGGAAATGTGTGTATGATCTTATCATTCTTATGCTAAGATGTATATTTTTCTACTTACTTTTGGCCATGTACAGTGGTCTATAAACACATTGACAGGACTTTGGATTCTCTAACATACCTTATAGTAGGTATGTCTAATTCAACATATAATTACCTCATTTCTGAGATAGTGATAAGACAGAAATAACTAGTACTAGCTTCCTTATTTTATGTCATTACAATTGGATACTTTCTTCAATTTGTCACAAGACGTGCCAAATATAAATGTTGGTAGTTGATAAAAAATACTAGTCATTCATTCTTTGACTAACATACTTCATTCATTACATCCCACCCTCTTTTTTAAACAATATTTTACTTTTATCACAACTTTACTGCAAAAATAATTTGTATTTTACCAAAATATACAATTTTTCCAAATTTAGTGCTCTTAATACAAAGTGGCGTGCAATAATGGAAAATTTAACAGAAATTTTTAATGGGAATGGTAAGTACCTCCCATTTGTATCCAGTATGATTTTTTTTTGTATTCAAGTTGTTATATTTCTCCTTGCTTTGCAGGACAGGGATTAGCCGAAACGCCATCTACATCACAAAACAACTCTACATCCTCGGAAAACTCATCAACAACAATGGAAACAAGTACTACTAAAAATCCTCAAACTTTTGAAGATTTGTTAAAACTTTGGGAGAAAAATGAAGAACTTGAAGAGTGTGGCTTCTTTTTCGCCTTCTGCAGAGCCACTCATGACTGTGGAGGATACGATGTAGACACTGACACCGATGAAGATGATGAATCTGAGTCCAAAGAGGATGATCATCCAACACAAAAGAACTCTAAATTCTACTTTGGAAGGAATGGCTACCAGTGGTCTAAGACCCCAGTGCCCATGTATGGGAAGACAAAAAACAATCAGATACCATCTTGCACTTCGCCAGACGAAAAGAATCCATACAACCTTTGGAATAACTTAATTGATGATACTATGCTTCAAGAAATTTTAAAATGGACTAATGTCAAATTGGCTGAGTGTAGGACTCTGATCCAAGACCAGTCACTCCCACACTTGGCTGAGCTTGATATGATAGAGCTTAAAGCTTTCTTAGGGACATTTCTATTTTCTGTGTATCTACACATGAATATACACCCATTGAAATACATATTTTGCGAAGATGATGATATATTCAGCATTCGGATATTTCGGTGTGTAATGACAAAATATCGATTTACATCTATCCTCAACTGCCTAAGTTTTGGAGATCCACAGTTAGAAAACGAAACATCAGACAGAAACATATCTGTATTGTTTGAAAAATTTGTTACTAACTCTCAGAGGATGTACAGAGGCAGTGGTTATGCCGTGCTAGGGGAAACCATTGTGCCTTTTTGGGGCAGTTATGATGATGAAAAGGTTTCCAATGAAGTATGCAGGAAAGGCCTTGTCGTGATGGATTCCGTGTGCATTGCGTGTTTGATGTGAAAACTGGTTATCTTCATGATATGTACATCCCTTACGTAGATTTAGACAAGCGTGGCTTCACTGATGAGGAAAAGAAGTTTACTGAGCCGACCAAACTAGCCCTGCTATTGACACAATCCCTTCATGGCACCAATTCGAATATCACATGTAATAAAGAGTACATGTCCTTTGAACTAATTGATGCTTTCACAAAAAGAGGTTTGACTTGTATCGGGACAATTGAGCAGAGTAATGAGGAAATTCCGCGTGAGTTTCTGCCTTCAAAGAAACGTGAAAGAGGATCAACATTGTATGGTTACTCCGAAGATGTAACTCTAATGTCTTACATGAATAAAAGAAAGAAAGCAACCATTATAGCTTCTGTCTATGCTTAACGAAGATGCAGATGATAGTACTCATAGTACTCAAAACATGCAGAAACCCAAATTATTGAAACTATACAATTCCACTAAAGTTGCTTACATGCCCAATGAAGATGACTATGAGATAAACTGCCATAGACGAACTACTCTAGTGTCCATGGCTCTGTTTTATAAGATGATTGATTTCAGTGTTCACAATGCTCATATTTTGTACTCATTGAATTTCAAGAGGAAAATGAAATTGTACAAGATGTTTCGAAGTATAGCTGAGAAGTTGTGCGAGGAGCACTTGATGAGACGGGCTAGGGACACCACGTTGCCTGATCGTGTAAGAGTGGATGTTATTAAATGCCTAGGTTCCGAAGAGTAGAAATAATGTTTTATCGGAACATTTAAAAAAAAATTAATTATTTTATCATTTCTCTTTTGTAAGTTTAAAGATCTGTAATGGTATATCTTGTGTTATTTTTCATACCATTTAACTACCGGAGCTGATTCCACTAAACAGATATTGTGTCTCAATTAGTGTCCCAATCAAAGGAGGGAGAATTGCGGGTGTGTGCCATTGCGGAGGGGCAGTTATTTTCCTTTCTGTACATAGTACTTATATTAATTCTGTGACTTTACAAAAATCTCTCTGGTTTTTGAGACACAATTGAGCCACCATATCTGCGTTTGTAATAGTGCAATCGGCTCCCTGTTTTACAGTTTTGTGATTTGAATGTGATAGGCAAGTCCTGTCTTTTCTATATTCATAATATTTTAACTATTTTAGATATTTACCCCCTAATAATTATATTCATGCAAAGCATAATTTGAAAACATTTTCTTTATCCTATATTGAATACTATTTAACGTGTCGTGTTTTGTTGATAGTTTGAGTATTGTTATAAAATAATTATCACTGAAACTTGATCAAAAATTCAGTAGAAAAGGTACTACAAAGGCCTGTGCTTTCACTGAAGTAAAATATTACTCTCTATGAATATTTTGGCTACCTAAGAGTTGATGAAAATGTTCTTCGGCATAACTTTATAATTTTATTATGCATATTTTTAGGCTTATAAATTAATATTAATTCAAGTGTCATATGAGGTAAATACTCGTGTTTGTGATTGAGCGTTTTAAATATTTAGACTGATTGAAAGCTTTTTTTTTAGTTCAATTTCTTACATTAAACAATAACATGTTGTTATTTGTTATTATATTCAAAAATATTTTGTTTACTTCTTATGAGTATTCTTATCTTTGTTATGTAGAAAGAGGTGTGTATGTAATACCTAGGAATAATTTAGTTTTTGTTTTTATTTTTTCTAAATTATTTAAAGCATTATTTGTTTTGGGGAAGTACAGTCATTTTTAACTTTATAACTTAAGGTGTGTTTTAATTTTTTTTTATTTCAATAACTTGCAACTGTAAAGTTAGCAATTAGAATAATTAAAATATGTTTATTTTTTCAAAGCATAATTTTAGATTTAAGACTGAACATTTTTTAAAAGTGATGATTCTCAGAAATTGTTAAACTGTAGCATTTAATGCTGTTTTAATTTTATATGTAAGTTACGTTTGTATGCCTGTGATTACTTAAACTTTACGTCCTATGTACTCAATAAAAATATAAATAATTTTAATTACTTACCTAGTTTCGTTTCATTAAATTTTTATTTATTTTTTACTAGCCTGTGCCCGCGACTTCGTCTGCGCATATCTCAGGTTCTAAGCGGCGGCGTATCAAAATGAAACTTACGCCAGATTTTAAGTTAGAACTTCTGTAATACAACAGTTAAAAGCATCAAATTTGGTCCAGTAATTTTTGCGTGATTCGCGTACAGACAGACAAAAATTCTAAAAAAATGGTTTTGGCTTCTATTGGCCCCTCATAGGTTTTTTTTCTTAAATATCTTCTATGTACAGACACAGACCAGTTACAGTTTTATTATATGTATTGATTATGCCACATAAAATAGGTAGGTAAGTAGTAGGTACGTAAATGTAAAATTCTGCCTTTGACATTTATAAAGCATATTAATTGTGGTAAAAGGCGAGGCGGACTAGGGCTTATTTTTACCTCCAATTTAATCTTAAATTAGGTAATCTTGTTGTTCTGTATTCTCTGTGCAATAATCATACTTCATACTAATAATATAAAGAGGCTAGGAACCTGGGAACTGAACAGATTCCAAAAATTCTTTTACCAAAAGAAAGCAACATTATGCCTAGTGACGTAGGCTACAATTTATACATGTACCCCCCGTGCGAGGCCGGGGCGGAGCGCTAGTATATTACAAACAATAAGATGTAATTTCAGAGGACATCCCTTTGGAGTACGTGGCCGCTCAGATCGCGATTCAGTACCGCGGACAGCCGCGGAAGCGAAGGCCCGACTCTGACGACGAATACGTCCCGCCGCGAAGACTGAAGAAAAAGAAAAAGGTATAGAAAGAAAGAAAAGCTGTTTAGAATTAACATTCAGGTTTTTGTTTCGGCACTACTGTCACAGAATTAATATTAGTACTACGTACAGAAAGGAAACTCCCTGCCCCTCCCGCAATATGGCACCCCCCCGCTCCTTCCGCACTTCTCCCCCGTTCTTGTGTAACTGTGGGACGTTCGACTATGAAAACGCACACAGTGACGTGTTACTGACGTGTTCACGGATATACAGTTTCATTTGTAGTAGTAGTAGGCATATTTGATGCGCCGTTTCTATGAAGCGCCCGCCCTGTGCTACTGTTACAAGATGCCGTGGTCACGAGTCACGACTGACTGACCCAGCGAGTTACTCCGACGACGTCCGCACGGCAGAATCTACTTCTACCGCCATATATGCCAAGTTAGGGCAAAAACAACATTGTTTGTATGTATATATGTTTGTTCCGCTATAACTCTCGAACCGTTGTATTAATTTCGATGATATTAAGAATACGTGTAGCAACTATTCATAGAATTTTTAAGTTCGTTGCGCAACAAAATCGGTTCAGCCGTTTTTGAGATATTTTAAAATAATAATCGCGACGCTGACAGTATCTCTGTTCCGATTCGCACTAACATTTTGATGGATATTATCCGACTTGGCATCAAAACGGGGTTGTGTTTCTGTTAACACTGGATATTTCCAGAAAATAGCACCATGGCGCCTGTGGTCGGAAGTAGGTACTTACCCAGGTACACATCCTATTCGTGGCATATGAGTTTGCATACCTACCAATCTGACTCATGTTACTTGTCCTATCATGTATTCTGTGCTCATGTATAGTAGTTTTCATTTACAACCACTTGTTTCCGGTGAAGGAAAACATCGTGAGGAAACCTGCACATTGGTTGGCTGTTTAGTTTACTGTATGTATACGATAACTGCCGCTAGGTGGCGGTAGTTGTCAAGTCATGTCAGATGCCTTTAGGCGACTTGAGAAAAACCTGACAACAGTGCGTTAACTATAACACTCGTTGAAAGAAAGTAAATTTAAAAACATGATTAATCATTAAATCATTTTCGTTTGTCTTTTCCAGAAAGAAGCCAACGTTAAACCAACATACCGAGGGAAATCCAAAAGTAGGTGTATTTTTAAAGCTTCATAAACGTTATTCTTAACTCCCAGACCAACATGGAAGTATTATACTATACGTTATATCTGATCCAAAGGATTTCTCTGGCCATCCAGCGAGGCAATGCTGCTGGGGTTATAGGAACCTTTGGATCATATATGAGATCGGATTTTCTTTTTAGTTATGATTACGCCTGTTTCTTTTTGTAGTATTATACTTATCTATGTAAATTTCAGAAGAAGAAAACATGCTATACTCTGAAGACGTGACGAAACACATAGAGATAATAACGATCTCGGAGCAAGAGAGACAGAGGGAGATAGGCGAGATGCTTAACTTGCGCAAAAGTTTCCAGTTCCGCTGCGAGTGGTGCGCGCTTGGATTTGTGCTGGAAGAGGCGTATAATATGCACATGAAAGTACATAGTCCGGTGAGTACCTACCTACCTGTATGTATGTAATACATATTATCACGCCTTTTTCCCATTGGGATAGGCAGAGACTAGCGATGTCCACTTGCTACGATCCTTACAGATCTCTCTCGCTTCCTCTACACTCATCACTCTCTTCATACATGCTCTCCGGTTATGGGTGCTCCTAATATCTCCCTTTTATTAACCTCCTGTTTCCTTAAAGGTGCTCCCGCATTCCGAACACTTACCTGGTATACATTTCAAGATTGTGCGCATTACATTACAAAGCCTGGAACACAGACGAACATTCACCTGTAATGTAAAATTCAGGTACAATGCGCGATTCGCCTCCCAAACAACCTTTATATCATTTCAGTAGCCCTTTTCTTTCTTATAATCATACTAATATCACATAATTAATATAAGTAAGTACTACGTATATAAAGAACAAGTGTTTATAAGTCTGCGAGTTTGTTTCTAGGAGGTAAACTTCGAAACTACTGAACCGATTTAAAAAAATTCTTTCACCAATAGAAAGCTACATTATATCTGAGTGACATAGGCTAGTGGTGTGAGTGACATAGGATAGTGGCCTGTGGTGTGGCCCTAGAATAGCACCAACCCATCTCTTCCCGTGGGTGTCGTAAGAGGCGACTAAGAGATTTAAAACACCGGAGGATGGGCAGCAGCATCTTTCCGCGTACTATGCCATCACACTGCGATCGCCAACCCGCTTGCCAAGCGTGGCGATTACGGCAAAACCCCCCATGGATAACATCCTTGGGGGAGGCCTTTGTCCAGCAGTGGACGTCTTTAGGCTGAGAGAGAGAGAGAGAGAGACATAGGCTACAATTTATGTATGTACCGAGCGAAGCCGGGGCGAGGCGCTGGTCATCAATAATTTCTTTTTTGTACAGGAAGCCGGCGACCACGAATGTAGTTTATGCCGCGCCAGAGTTAAAAACAAAACTATGTTATACCGACACAAGTTGCGACATTACCGCCGCTACCGCTGCTCCATCTGCCACATGATACACAAAGACAAGGTCTGTATGTTTGTTTGTGCCGTGCGAACTCCAGAACCATGTTATACCGGCACAATCTGCACTAGTACGTATCTACTTACTAAGTACATTGCTGGTAGATATCACACTAATATTATGAATAGAGGAAGTGTTTTCTGAGTTTCATTGTAAGGGGTAATATAAGATATATTATACCCGAGTAACATAGGCTACAGTTTATGTTCCCGAGCGAAGCCGGGGCAGAGCGCTAGTGCAGGATAAAATTGTTTTTATTGCCTCCGCAAATCAATCAAATTAATTCCTACCTACTAATATAGCATAAGTTTACTAACATTCTTGAATGAATACTATTTCATTCATTTAACGTCACAAAGCACACTGTTTTTTGCATATTAATAAATTCTTTCACCAATAGAAAGCTACATTATACCTGAGTGACATAGGCTACAATTTAGAAGCGAAGCCGGGGCAGGGCGCTAGTACAGGATAAAATTGTTTTAACATCACAAAACACACTGCAAATTAATTTATCTTTATTTTTGAAATAGGTTTAAATGTTTGTAGGACACTGCGTCTGCGCACGTGATGACGGAACATGCGCATCAGGCGTTCGTGTGCGGCGAGTGTTCTAGATCTTTCAAGTGAGTCAAGTTA
Organism: Ephestia elutella; assembly: GCA_018467065.1. Classification (NCBI taxonomy): domain Eukaryota; kingdom Metazoa; phylum Arthropoda; class Insecta; order Lepidoptera; family Pyralidae; genus Ephestia; species Ephestia elutella. Next base: position 1,462,871 of record CM031590.1, read on the forward strand.
TACCACAGAATTAATAAGTACTACGTACAGAAAGGAACATTTACTAAGAAGATGTGTCAATGAAAGTAGGTGGATATAGGGGGAGGGGAAGGCCTCACAAGCTAATTATTAAAAATAAAAAACACGACTGACGAGTTTTTAGTCAAAAAGTACAAACAAACATGTACGTTATATTGATAACAACTTGAGATTTACTAGGATATTTAAAATAAAACTCTCATTTGATCCCCATGGATCCACATGTCACGGCTAGGGTAACCCTAACCTACCCACCACGGCAAGGATTCGTGCCCCACCACGCACGGATCAATCCATTTCAACCAGTGAGTTCTACTGAATGGTCTTCCGTGCTAACTAGCCAAACACAGTTTAACCATCAAAACTGTCCAACAACGAAGATCTCCAATATCTCGTTGATAACACCAACACTAACAATCACATCGTTACATGAACTAAGTAACACGACATTAACACTATTTTATCACTGACTACATAGCTACAGAGATTTCAACGCTACCGGACGACACGTCCGCACCGCACCGCGCCTCAAATCAGACTGCCGCTATAATGTCATATCGATCGCACGTTGGTTCTATCACAAAGAGGGGGTGACACGAGTGACAGTGTCACCTTGACAGATTTCCGACGCGCACCGTCCCAAAAACAGTTTTAAATCATTGATTAACTAACAAAACAAACCACAGTTAATTCGACCAATGTAATCGCTCCGACATATTTATTATTTATATTTTATTTATCTATATAAGTATATTATACAATAATATTGTTGGTAACCTAATTTTACTTGACAACCGTTAATGTTTATGACATTAACGGCTGTCAGACATAGTGTAAACAAAAATGTGTATTGTGATAGATTGAATTCTAACAATATACATTTTTGAAATCGCCTTCTAAAGCCCTTCAATTTGATACCCCACTCGATAAGATTGATCAAATTTTATTTTTTTGGTCTGCTATTTATCGCATATATAATCCGCCATTTTGTTTTTATGGTGACGTCATATAGCCTATGTCACTCGGAGGAATGCAAGGAATCTAAAAATACCTCTCTCATCAAAATCGGTTAAGCCGTTCAGTGACTTATGGTGGAATAAAGAAACTTACATACATACTTACATACATTTCTTGTATGTATGTAAGTATGTATGTAAGTTTTTTTATAAAATGTCCCTGAAAACATAACACTCCTTTTTTGGTCAGTCGTGTAAAAAGAGAGGGATGGATTGTTTTGGGAAGGATATGAAGGTATTGGGAGTGTGAAAATTGTGGAAAGGACATTTTGCGCCGACCCCAGATGATTGGATAAGGTAAGATGATGACTACGTACAGGGGTCTAAAACGGCGACTTTGATGAATGGGAATATGATCCATTTTTCATTTCTTAAATATTTAAAAAATGAAGCTTATGCTACCACTGAAAAGGTTCATTTTTAAATATTTAGGAAATGCTAAATGAATCATATTCTGATTTGTCAAAGTGGCCTTTTTAGACCCCCAAAAAGGAAACTTCCTGCCTTTCCCGCAATATGGCATCCCCCGCACTTCTCCCTGATCTTTTGTTTATTGGGACGCTATGAATGACTGACTGAGGCCTGTGGTGTGGCCTAGAATAGCACCAACCCATCTCTTCCCGTGGGTGTCGTAAGAGACGACTAAGGGATTTAAAACACCGGAGGATGGGCAGCAGCATCTTTCCGCGTACTATGCCATCACACTGCGATCGCCAACCCGCCTGCCAAGCGTGGCGATTACGGCAAAACCCCCCCATGGATAAAATCCTTGGGGGAGGCCTTTGTCCAGCAGTGGACGTCTTTAGGCTGAGAGAGATGAATGACTATGAAAACGCACACATTGGCGTGTTACTGACGTGTTCACGGACAACGGCGGATCCAGGATTTTTTTCCGGAGGACCAGATATGCAAAAAATCAAGAAATAAACCATAATGGAAGAATGGAATTTTCTCTCCACAGTAGGTACACAAAAAACAGTCTGGGGGGGGGGGCACGTTTCTGTTATTTCTTAATTTGATATACTCTGTTAAAGAATTTCCCTCCATAGTAGGTACATAAAAAGCAGTCTGGGGGGGCACGTGCCCCGTGCTCCCCCCGCCCCTAAATCCGCTACTGTTCACGGATATACAGTTTCATTTGTAGTAGTAGTAGATATATTTGACGCCCCGTTTCTATGAAGCGTCCGCCCTGTGGTTATAAGCCCACTGCTGAACATAGGCCTTTCCTATCAATCAATCAATCAATCACTTTATTTGTAAAACATAGGTAGTATAGGTTCACAGGTTACAAAAATACAGTATCACTATGTTTTGCCGGTAACAGATAGCATACAAATCCATACTAATATTATAAATGCGAAAGTTTGGATGTGAGTTTGTGAATTTGTGAGTTTGTGAGGATGTTTGTTCTCAATCACGCAAAATCTACTGGACGGATTTCGATGAAATTTGGTACAGAGGTAGATAATGACCTGGAATAGCACATAGGCTACTTTTTATCCCGGGAAAAAGCACTGTTCCCGTGGGAAATTCACGCGGGCGAAGCCGCGGGCAAAAGCTAGTATTGAATAAATTAGATTACAGATTACATGTCAAGAATTATTATCGTATTGTATTATCATTCAAGAAGTCATTTATAGTGTAATAACATTTTTCAATTAAAAGTGATTTTAATTCCTTTTTAAGCGTCCTTACATCTAACATTTTGTACCTATCTGGTAATTTATTAAAGATGGTTGGAGCCATACCAATTACATTTTTCCTAATTAAAGCTGTATTATGCCCCCCAGTGACTAGCATATGTTGGTATTGAGGCCTTACAAGATGTGGCCTACTTCGGAATTCCGACACCCTTGTAAACAAATAGAGATTCGATCTCACAAACAGGCATAGTTCCATGATATATATACAAGGCAGTGTTAAAAGTTTGTGCGACTTAAAAAAAGGTACACAGCTGTCTCGAGATTTTAGTCCAAACATTGATCTTAGACACTTTTTTGGGCCTTGAAGACTTTGTCATTCTCCCGTGGATTACCCCAAAATATTACACCATAACTTAAATGGGGTGTAACCAAACCATGATAAGCCAGCATTACTTCTTTTTTTATTTTTTTGGATAACCAAAATAAAGCATATGAGGGTTTGTTCAATTTTTTACAAACTTCTTGTACATGAGAAGTCCAACTTATCTGGCTGTCGACTGTTAGACCAAGAAACTTTGTGGTCTAATCATTATTTTTCATTTATTTATTTTCTCAAAAAAACAAAACATTTTACATATTAAAAATTTTGCCAAACTGTTAATACAGTTTAACGGCAATTAAAACAGTTTAACGGCAACCTAATATTATAAATGCGAAAGTGAGTTTGTTTGTTACGCTTTATGTACTGAACCAATCTTCCTGATTCTCTCTTCTTATACACATAGTTAGAAGTACTGAGAAGGACATTGTTTTTTTTTATTTTATATTTGTACTAGCTATCGCCCGCGTGAATTTCCCACGGGAACAGTGCTTTTTCCGGGATGAAAGGTACCATTTGTCCTTCTCCGTACTTCCAGCATGTGTTTGCGAAATTTCAGGAAGATTGGTTCAGTAGATAAAGCGTGAAGAGGTAACAAACAAACTCACTTTCGCATTTATAATATTAGTTAGGAAAAGTACTGTTTTAATGGCAAAACATAGATGTACCATGACTTTTTTGTAACATTTGTTTTTTTACTTAATTTATGTTTAAAATTATATTGATTCATTGATTGTGATTTGCAGGCGTCCCCGGTACCTCGAGCGGCACATAGAACAGCACCACACAAAACTGTTCAACTTTGAGTGTCCGGAACCCGATTGTAAAAGGGTTTTCCATGAAAAGGGACGGTATAGGAGTCATGTCAGGTGAGTTGACTACTTCTTATCAAGTGTGTTATTACTAACACTGGTGTCAGATTTAATTCAAGTCGTTTAATGTATTTGACATGACTTTTACGACCACCGCCATCTATTGGCAGTAGCCGTATACACACTAGTAAACTAAACAGTCAGCCAATGTGCAGGTTTCGGAGGAGGCGGTGGTAACCTTAGCTTTAAGTAATTTTTATGACGTCAACTAACTAAAAATCAAGTATATGACGATTTAGAAGTGCTATTTTTTAGCCCATATAAATAAAATTATTTTCATTTCATTTCATTTTTGTGAAATCCTTCCAGGAGTCACAAAGAAGAGATCCGCAACCGCGGTCCGTCGCTAGTAGTCTGCGCCATTTGTTCCAAGGCGTACAAATCCAAGAGTTGCCTGAAGCGCCATCTACAGACACACTTGTCAACTGTGTGCATATTGTGCTGTATACCGTTTGAACATCAGGAAGCGTTGAGGTTGCATTATGCTCATGTACACAACTCTTATTATGATGGGTGAGTTGCAATTTATTTTAATCGGAAAATTTATAGTACAATTAGCGTTTGTCCGCGGCTTCGCCTGCGTGTATTTCCCACTGTTTTTTCCCGGGATGAAAGGTACCCTATGTCCTCAGTGCTTCTAACTATGTGTATGCGAAATTTCAGCAAGATTGGTTCAGTAGACAAAGCATGAAGAGAAAACAAACTCACTTCCGCATTTAGTTAGGTTTAGGATGACGATTTAAGTGCTATTTTTAAGCCTATTTCATCTTTGTAGTGTAACTTCGAAGCGAAGCTTTGTGAAGCGGTGGTGGCAGAGTGGTAGGGCGCCCGCCTGTGGATACAAAATCCCAGGTTCGAATCCTGCCCGGGCTACATGAGTTTGTATACCAATCTGACTCATGTTAGTTTTCATCGACCACCACTTGCTTCCGGTGAAGGAAAACATCGTGAGGAAACCTGCACTCTGGTTGATGATTATCAGCTAGTGTGTGAAATGGAGAAGGTAATGGCAAACCACTCCATTAAAATTGCCATGAGAGTCGTTGTGTGTGTTTCATTCCATATAACGACCACGACCCTCAGTCATGAGGAAATACGACTAAATAGAGAGTGTAACTTCGGTATCAATTTATGTTTGAAGTATGAAACTTTTTGTAACCATCTATTGGAAGGAGCCTGACTCCCATGCCACAGGGAAACCTTTAATAAACAACAAAATATTGTTAACACATCACTACTTCCTGAATAAACGATGTTTATTATTTTTTTATTTAAGGTGAAAGCCAAGCTTTGGCTGTCCATACATTTTGTTCTACAGTAATGCTCTAAACTTCGTTAATGATTCTCATAATAAAATCGAATTTCCAATTCTTATGAAGTAATTGTGCTCTCATGTTGAATTTAACATAATAATGTATAATAATTTACGAGAAAAACGGCATTTAAAATACGACAAAAATTGAGATTCTTGTTGATGTGTGCGTGATATTTTGTGACATTTAGGGGCGACGTCTAGCAGATTTATTACAAACTACTGACTACTACTATTTATATAAAAGCACTTTGAGACCTAAATGCATGCTACCTCGATGTTGCTTGTTTTGACAGCGCCATCGGCTGTACGTGAAAAACAAAAGAAAATCATGAAATGCTAAAAAATTATAAAATAGCAAGTTTCAATATTAAATACAATTTAGGGTTCAATATACTTATTTTTATAAAAGATTTTTTATGGTGAAATTTAAATTTGATTACTGGGACTTTTGGATATCAAGACAGGCTATCTAAATATGACATCTGGACATCACCTGTACATCTGGATGTGATGTCCTGGACTTTATGTCCTGCTGTCCAGGTTTTCGTATCCACATGACCAGACTCCCACGTCTTCAAATTTATATGTGCAGGTAATGTCCAGATGTCCAGGTCTTCAGCTCCACATTTTCAGATCTTCATTTCCAGATGTTCAGGTGATCATCTCCTGAAGCTTTGGTCTTCATATTCAGCTGTCCAGCATTTCATATGCACATGACCAGACACCCAGGTCTTCACATCCAGATGTCAAGAGGTCATATTCAGATATCCCTGCCTTCATATTCAAAAGTCCCAGTTATTAAATTTAAATTTCACCATAAAAAAATCTTTAATAAAAATACGTACTGAACCCTAAATTTAATATATTATTACAAGCTTGCCATTACGTATATGACTGGACTGGAATATTTGTGCGAATTCATCTCAGGCATTCATCGATACGTTGTTGCCGATCTGTGCGAGGTGTAAGATGGCAACGTTGCTTTTTTTACCCAAAAAGATAATTCTTTATAATACTTTTACAATCATAAGTTTCGTCCTGAAACTTAAACAATTTAATTTTAAAAATACTTTTATCAAAAGACATTATAGTAGGTAGATATTATACACGTAGGTATTCATTTACAAAAAATAAACTATAGGAATATGTGCATACATTTATATTTAGTTTCAAAGAAAACAAATATTACTGATTAATTATTTTTTAGTTTGCATTTCACAACATGTTTTCTGAACGTCTAATTTAATCCTAGAACTTCTAGGGCACGAAGTATCGATACTTTGAATTATCGATAACTAGCGGCCCGCCCCGGCTTCGCTCGGGTGGACAATATATTTGTTTTTAGGTTCCGGACGTTATAAGATCACTTTGTTGTCCGCCTGTCTGTCAAACTTTTTCTCAGGAACGTTTAAAGGCCGATTTAAATCTTTGCTTAAAAGGTATGAAATTGATATCGAATACCTACTCGGATCCACGGTCTCTTTCAGCAAAAAAGTCGGTAAATGTTGCTAATTGTCGCATAATAGCGATTTCAGACAGCAATTAAAAACCTATGGAGTACTTCCCGTTGACCTAAAATTATGAAATTTGGCAAAAAGCAAGGTCTAACAGTACATATTTTGTCTGTACATTTAGTATTTTTGACTGAAATGGATAGAGGGACACTTAAAAAGAATAATAGAAAGTAAAATATTTTTTTAGAATTTCTTGCGGCAGCAACAGTGGCGCGGGATTGGCGGACTCCGCGAGTATATTTTAAAACGTTTTCACCATGAGTTTTATCAGAGAAGCTTTTTATTAGCGAAATATTACATAGACCCCCAATATAGATGTCGAAACATATGTCTATCGCCGACGCGCAATGTCGTAAACAGGCCGTTAGAGCTATAATGTAAGATGCTTTGTGCGTACGGAACCCTCGATGCGCGAGCTTGACTCGCACTTGGCCTGTTTTTAGGGTTCCGTGCTTCAAAAAGGCAAAAATGGAACCCATATAAGATCAATTTGTTGTCAGACTGTCCGTCTCTCTGTCAAACGTTTTTTTTTTTAATCAGGAACGCTTAAAGGTATCAAGTTAAAATTAATACTGAATACTCGGATCCACGGTCTGTTTCAGCAAAAAAATAACCAAAATTATACGTCAACGCGATTAGGAGATATAACCGTAAATATTGCGAATTTGCGATTTCAGACAGCAATCAAAAGCTATGGGGTACTTCCCGTTGACCTAAAATTATGTAATTTAACAATAAGCAAGGTCCAACAGTACTTGTACAGTAATAAATCTGAAAGTTGTACATATGTTGTTGTAAGTCTAAAAAAAAGTGTTACAAACTTATTTTTGCGCTCGATGCAGTATGAATCCTTGGGATCGAACTACAAAGTTAAGTTTGTTTTTGAAATTAGTTGGGCTTTTAGTTAGAGCTATAATGTGAGATAATATGTGAATGAATATGATATTTACATTATTACCTCCTAAAATAAATAGATACGAAAATGCGCCCGCAGTACTTATATACATACTGCGCCTAGCGTCTTTGCGAGTGCAAGGTGGTTACGCGGCGCATTGGATAACTCGTAGTATTTCGTAAACTATTGATCCAAATTACATGCAGTAAAAAGCAAATGTTAAATATATTAAGTACCTGTGATGATAGACTTATTTAATTTGATAAGGATTAATAAACTGTGGTTATTATCACCAGTTAAAAAACACCTAAGGATTTTAATTATTTTTAAAACATAACATTTTATGTGCAGAGCAACTACGCTCTGCTGCCAGAAAATGTGGCAGAGAGAATCCGGACAAACGAAGCGGCGGGAAGAATTCTGTACCGGAACTTCACCGGGAAAAAATCTACCGGTAAAATTAAGTACCGGGAAAAAATCTCCACGCGACACCACGCTTGTCCGACTAGAATCTAACTTAAGCTATACGCAGTCTGCTACCACCGTAGCTTATGAAGGGAGCTACAGGGCCCTATATGATAACCTAACCTATAAATTAATTACACTTAAAAAACACTTACCAAGCTAAATCTTCTTTCTCTTCGGATCCAAACTTGAGTATCTTCGGGAAGGGGGAATTCCTAATCACCCTACCTAACCCTTGAGATCTCAATTCCCCAGGACAAATAAATAGATTTTTTCCCGTAGTTTCACTCGGGAACAGCCAGATGTGAACGAGCAGCCACGCGTCACATCCCACAGGAGAAAGTCACAATGACGGGTACACAAACACAAAGTTCAATAGTTATTTAACAAACAGGAAATTCACAAATACAACTCAAGTTAATTAGCAATCAAAGAACGCGGGCCCTCTCGCGTATTAAAAATCAAACCGATATCGCATAGCAATGGCGACCGTCCGCGAGCCATTCGCACGAGCAAAGTGAAAACCCCGAACGCCCTCTGGCGGCAGCAATGCGAAACGCCCGCGTTTAGTTTTACCCAATATATTACAAACAAAGTGGTTATTGTGTGCTGAAATATAGTAAAGCTAGATATATGCTATCGCGGACTTTTTTGTAGACCTATTATAGATACACAATTCCTTCTTCCATACATGGTTTTGATACATCTCTTAGGGATTTGGACAGCGTTATCGATGAAAGATGCCGGGCGGCAAAATTTTTCCTGGACTTCCTTAACAATTATCGTCATATTTCAACTAATATATTAACAAAACCTAAACAAATTATACACCAAAACCTTTCTCATGAATCACCCTATCTATTAGTGAAAACCGCATGAAAATCCGTTGCGTAGTTTCAAAGATTTAAGCAGCATACAAAGGGAGTTGATAGGGACAAGAGAAAGCGACTTTGTTTTTTTATACTATGTAGTGATAGTGATGTAGGTGATAGTGATAGTGAAGTCGAGGTGGGCTCGACACTCCGTGATTTATATTAATTATTTTTTTTTCTCGATTTTATTTAAATACATTTCATTGAAAGTGTGATTATGTATTGACCGTTGGACAGTGCTGAATCTAAATCGATCAGATTCCGGATAAGTATTAACAAATTATCAATTAAAATGTAAATAAGTTTTTACCTTGTGTATTACTTTTTCACTTTATGCATAAAATACGCATTCTATTATTTGCAGATTTATTTTTTACACGACTGACCATAAAAAGGAGTGTTATGTTTTTTCTTCAGGAGTTCATGTATGTATGGAAGTCTGTATGTAAGTTTTCTTTTATTCCACCATTAGCAAGGCCTCGAATGGCTTAACAGATTTTGATGTGAGAGGTAAGGATTCCTTGCATTCCTCCGAGTGACATAGGCTATATGACGTCATCATAAAAACAAAAATGGCGGATTATATATGCAAGGGAGTAAATAGTGCAGATCAAAAAACAATAAAATTTGATCAATCTTATCGAGTGGGGTATCAAATTGAAGGGCTTTAAAAGGCGATTTTGAAAAATGTGTATATTACTTATATATTTGTATGTTATAGGTATACTTTTTGAGTAAAAAGCGCTTGTCAGTCGTAAGTTTTTTATTTTTAATAATTAGCTTGTTACATATTTAAAAACGATATTAATTTATATCAACAATAAAATATATCGATATTCGTCGTGGTATCGATGTAAGTCTACACTATATACATATCTATCTACTAGCGTTGCAGGACTATTGATAGTATTGACACGTGTCAAATGTCAATACTGTGGCAGGAAATGCACAGCACAAGTGTTTCTTTATACACTAATTCTGTAATACAAAAACAAAAACTGTAACACAGGTTTGTCGTGATGAAGAATTTATCATCACCATCCATCATTCCAAGCTATGAAGGAGTCATCATGAATAATGACTGCAATATTTAACAATTTATGTTGGAAAGGAATAACTATACCTAATCTTTTGTTTTCTTTAATATAAAGGTCGGAAAATAAATTTCCACTTCATTACTAAAAATAAAAGTCAACAATATGTACTATTTAGTTTTATTTAAAAAAATATAATTCTAGTCATACAATTCAATAGAACATTATGACCATAACGTCTGCGGTGCTGCTTGCTGATTGATTTTTGAAAATGGATGTTCGAACTATTGCTAGATTTGCGTTGGGAATCTAAGAGGTGGTGAAATCCAAACTGCTGAAACTATTGGTAGATAGGTATTTAAATTACAGTTTCTTATTACTAATTATGATTTTGCACTACTGAACTAGTGCCTCTCCATTACTGAAGGTTGGCCGTCAGATTCGCAAACTCTTCTCTGTTCGTCGCTAAGCGAAACAGCTCCTCAACCGTGGTGACTCTGGTCCACTCACATATGTTTCTCAGCCATGATTTTTTGCGTCTTCCAACACATCTCTTGCCTTCTATTTTTCCCATAAGTTGAAGCAGCTGATATCTGTTGTGTCGCAAACGGTCCCAAACAAATTCAACTTTGCGCTTTTTGACAGTTTGCAACAAAAGTCTAGACACTGCAACGCGCTGGAGGTACTTCTTCGTTGCTGAGTCCAATTGAAAACTTGAACTACATAGGTACCTATATTAATTCTCATAAATATATTTTTTGCTTTCTTACAAAATATGACAATGACAAGAAGAAATTATAGGTTATTTTTCGCTCTTTGTATTTTTTAAATCTCTTTTTCTTTTTTCTTATGCTGCCAGCCAGTCCGATTGGCATTATTGTAGTTAGACACTCTTTTGAAATAAGTGCCATCTAGTAGCGTATTTTTAAATTTATAACAATGCTTTGCGCTATATTTAATGTCATTTTGAAAGCTCTCGTCGTAGTGTGAGTGAGTGTAGAGATACGAAGATTCATGGCAGATTCTATTCTAAAGCTTTTTTTTCATTATGTTGACTGAAATATAATCGTAGGCCATAAAATAAATAAAATAGTATGTTTACCGCTCGCCAATTCAAAATGTTTGCCTATAAGTACTGCAACAACGCAACAAAAAAAATAAAACGGAAAATGTTGCTATCAACGCCATCCAGCGGAAATTGTTTAATGAACAGCCCTTCGCTTTATCCTTAAATAAAAACAATTGCCTTTTTCTTTTATTCTTCTTCTTATTTCAGAGCTGCGCTCTTGTCTTTATTACCAGTATCAAAATATTAAAATAGGGATGATGATTGGGTAAAAAATAAAATAAATGACGCTATTTAAATAATGAAACATAATGTCACTTTAATTGATCAATTTTGTTTATAACATGGTTTACTATTTCTTAGTTCGCCTGCCAAGCGTGGCGATTACAGCAAAACCCCCCATGGATAAAATCCTTGGGGAGGCCTTTGTCCAGCAGTGGACGTCTTTAGGCTGAGAGAGAGAGTTCTTATTAAAGTATAATGGGAATGCTTTTTGACTCCATTAAATTGACGTCACCGTTGAGTACTGCATACATACAAATCCATACTAATATTATAAATGCGAATGTTTGGATGTGAGTTTGTGAATTTGTGAGTTTGTGAGTTTGTGAGGATGTTTGTTACTCAATCACGCAAAATCTACTGGACGGATTTCGATGAAATTTGGTACAGAGGTAGATAATGACCTGGAATAGCACATATAGGCTCACTTTTTATCCCGGGAAAAAGCACTGTTCCCGTGGGAAATTCACGCGGGCAGAAGCCGCGGGCAAAAGCTAGTCCCATATAAATTATTGTGTTTTTGACATTTTAGAAAAAAAGTATCTAATTTGACTTGTTGTCATCTACCCTATTGTTTGTCCAGTGTGAACATGAGGCGAGCGCTGCCCGCATCTGCCCGCTGCGTGTGCAGCAGCGCCGCGTTGCTCAACAAACACATCAAGCGGATGGCCACAAGGACCACGCAAGGAAGTAGAGATTTAATCTATAATTCATCTATTTTGTCTTGTGTTTATTATGTTTAATGTATAGAAACACTAAAGCCTGTGGTGTGGCCCTAGAATAGCACCAACCCATCTCTTCCCGTGGGTGTCGTAAGAGGCGACTAAGGGATTTAAAACACCGGAGGATGGGCGGCAGCATCTTTCCGCGTACTATGCCATCACACTGCGATCGCCAACCCGCCTGCCAAGCGTGGCGATTACGGCAAAACCCCATGGATAAAATCCTTTGGGAGGCCTTTGTCCAGCAGTGGACGTCTTTAGGCTGAGAGAGAGAGATAGAAACACTAAAAAAAATACACTAAAAAATACTTAAATTCAATCAAAAATTCTACTTCGAATGTACTTGTTGTTTATGTTGATAACGAAAATGACATTTAATTTTGGATAAGATGGTCGTAATTTTGTTTATAATTTTGCAATATATATTTATTTATTATACAATATAGTATCTTTGAGTTAGCATCCCATAACACAAGTCTCTAACTTACTTTGGGGCTAACTCAATCTGTGTGATTTGTTCGTATATATTTATTTATTTATCGTTTTTTAGGTTTCCGAAAGTGCTGTCTGATTGCGAAAATGTTTTTTGGATTCAAGATGGCCGTTTTTATTTTATTTTCCGATAAGGTTTCCGGAAGTGCTTATTAGAAAAAATTACATTTATTTTTCGACCTTTAGTTGTAGATTTTAAATCATTTTGCAATAAAAGATAGTACCTATTGTATCGAGGTTTTCGAGGTTGTTGATTACCTACCTAAGAAAATTAAATTTGTTTTTGAATCCAAGATGGCCGACAATTTCTCTGTCAATTTCGCAAAATCGTTCGTATTGTTTTCGAGGTTTCCGGCGTACTAACAGGAGGTATCGCGTTCAAATATTCCACCAGATGTCAACACCTTTGAGTGAGGGAAGATATCTGTTCAAGTGTCAAATTTTAATGACAGTATTTACAGAACCACGCTCGCCAGTAGCGCCAACTAGAGAGCGTAAAAACGATATCCCTTATTACGAAAATTACATCAATTTTTAAATGAATTTCGGCGAAATTTGGTACATAATAGAAAACCATTTCCCTCGTTCGCAGATACCAATGTGATGCGTGCCAACGGCTGTATCTAACTAAAGGAGAAGTACGTTCGCACATCATGTGGTCTCATGAGCGGCGCGGGGGACACGCCTGTCCTGTTCCTGGCTGTGGACGAGTGTTCAGGTAGCTACATCATCGTCATCATCACCATCATCAAATTTAAGAGCGAGGCTCTTGTCGGTGGTGTTACAGTTTCTCCTTTCTTGTGAACTGTAGATTTTACGAGAACTCTTCAAACAAAGACCTCGCTAGCTTCGCTCTCGATTAATAACAAGTAGGTAACTAGCGCCCTCTATATAGTATATTGTCTATGAAAAAGAAAATGCATGGTGTAACTTGTTGTTCTTCTGTTATATATTTTAAAAATCTTAAATAAATATTTCTATTTCTATGACGAGAGTCGATTAATTCCATTGAGTTTCAAAATTTCTTACTACTACTAGAGTGATTGTTCAAGCCGAATCCTATTGTTTTCTGCGTGAGCAGAAAATTCATATACAAGATAGAAACAAATGACAAGATAGATGTATTAGTGATTGGCACAGCCGACACTTGCACACAAATATATCATAATGAATAGGTTTAGGATTTAAATATGGAGTTCATTTGTTACATGTAAATAATTTAAAGTAATGTATAAAGTTCATATTACAAAATAAAAATGCAAACAGGCCTCAAATATTTTATTTATCTTCTATTTTATTACAATCGAAATTAAACCTTTTATAAAAAGTGTGACTAAAACCAATGTTAAAAGTAAGCTAAAATGCCATTTCTTGAACAACTGGTTCTTGGCAAAACATCTACCTACAGGTAGATGTTTTGCCAAGAACCAGTTTTGCACTAGTCAGTGTGCGGCCGATACCTACCTACCGCAGGTAGTCATGTTGGTTGGCTGATTTTGTTTGGGAGAATGTTTGTTTCGTGTACATTTATGTATTATTAGAATAGTAACTTAATTGATATGTACTTTAGTTAGATTGCATTTCGCTTTATGCAGATAGATTAGATTTAGATTTATGCAGATCGCAGTGCGTCCAGTCAAACCTTCGTGGTTTTAGGATAGCATGTAAATGATTTTTATTTTGTAAATGTTTTGATTTAATAAATGAAAAAAAAAAATACTTTAAAAAACAGCATGATCAATGATTATAAAGTTTACATGTCTCATCACTATCGAATTTAACTGTCAAAAGATGCACCACGCGATGCACCGACGTGTCACGACTTGCGAATTATAGGCTTGGTCTATACTAGGGAACGAGTCTAGGATTAATTATATTTATGTCGTCAACAGTCGATAATTCTGTCAATGTCAGATTAGTTGGACAGGCAGTCATTGCAGATGCCTGGAGCATATTATCACGCCTATTTTCCCGTAGAAGGCAGGTACTAGCGCTTTCCACTTGCTACGATCGTTACAGATCTCTCTTACTTACTCTTTTCATACATACTCTATGAAAAAAATCTCTATGAATGTATAATTATAGAAAAAAAAATATTTTAATTCCAGATCGCCTGCCCGGCTGAGATCACACACTAGTATCGATCACCTGGGTTTGCCTCCGCCAAAGAATCACGAATGTCCTGAGTGTGGGAAAGGCTTTATTGTGAGTGTATTTGTTATTTTCCTTTTTTTATTTAAGGACTTGTTTTTTTTTTGGTTTGTTCTGATGCAAGCTTTGCAAAAGTTCACAAATAATTTTTATTTTTACTGTCCCAGTCTTCTTCTTCTTCTTCCGTGCCTTATCCCATTATTTGGGGTCGAGGAGAGCCCTCGTATGTCGGCACCAGGACGATCTGTCCTGGGTTGTCAGAGTGTCCACTTGAGCCCGTCCAAAATCTTTGGTGACAAATCTTTAAATTTTTACTGTCCAGTAGTTAGCTTTTTTAAAGTAACTAGCTTTCGCCCGCGGCTTCGCTCGCGTGAATTTTCCATGGGAACCGTGTCTTTTCCCGGGATGAAAGGTGCCCTATGTCCTTCTCCGTAGTTCTAACTTGTGTATGCGAAATTTCAGGAAGATTGGTTCAGTAGATGAAGCGTGAAGAGGTAACAAATAAACAAACAGACAAACTCACTTTCACATTTATAATATTAGTTAGGATACCTTCTTCAATCTTTCTTTCGTTGCATTCTTTATCTCAAAAGCAAAAAGTTGAATTTTCACTATTGTCATCGAGTTTTGTTCTACTCATTTTTACGTTTTTAGAACAAACAAGTCCTCCAGCGCCATCTACGAGTACATTCCAACGAGAAATACCCGTGCAAAGAATGCGGCATGCTATTCAAAACTGAACCGTATGTCCGGGTGCATTACCAGCTAAAACACCTCAACATGACGCGCGCACAAATCAGAGAAGAGGTCAAACTGAGAAAAACACAGAGTATTAACCTATTTAAACCCACTACAGCCGAAATAAAACAAGCAAAGATCACTCCAGCGAAGCAAATAAATGCTGAATCGTTTATTCCGATGTTTGAGACGTTCGTTGATGTTCAGAGAGATATTCTGAAGGCCGATGAGATAAAAACAGAACCGGAGGTCAATGAATGTTAGCGATAGATGGCGCCACAAGATTCGGCTAATCAATACATATAATAAAACTGTAACAGGTCTGTGTCTGTACATAGGAGATATTTAAGAAAAAAACTACGAGGGATCTTTATAGGTCTAATAGAAGGCAAACACTTTTTTAGAATTTTTTTCTATCTATGTTTGTACGCGCATCACGCAAAAACTACTGAACCAATTTTGATGCGGTTTTCACTGTTGTATTGTTGAAGGTCAAACTTAAAGTCTGGCGTAGGTTTCATCTCGATACGCCGTTTAGAACCGGAGATATAAACATTACTAAATTACGCGCGGACACAGGCTAGTACGAAATAAAAGCGCCTACATACTTTGCAATTTATCTCGTAAATAGAAAAGGATGACGTTATACAAATAAAAGAGAAGTCGGTCTTCCTCTTTCATGAGTATTGCAGCAATAATGTTAACTATCGATAGTAATGTGACCTTGAAAAATAGTCACACTATCGATAGCCAATAGTTTGCAATAAGATGATAATCAAATCTATCGATATGATTGTTGTTTTCTAATAAATACTATCGATAGCCAAACTATCGATAGTCCTGCAACGCTTCTTTCATATACCTGCATCCCTTTCTAGTTGTGAAACAAATTGCAACATGTGGAATCCGTTCAATTTGCGAAGTTATCACGCCAGTGGGCAGCACAGAGTAAACAGAACGATTTGACATTGACAAGTCTTTTAAAGCATGACAAGTGACATTAAAACATCATTCTGGAATATGGTCAAAGCAAAAAGAAGAAATGACAATAAACAAAGGTTAATAAAGGACGATCGCGTTCTTACAGACAAAGAATGTGTGAGGAATTTGCGGAATACTTTTGCTCGGTCTATACACAAGAGCCGGCCAAACTGGATGTAGCAGCAGCGAGTGCGCTAACACCGGCCACGGCGGCGCGGGTGCAGGTGCACGAGTTACAGATGGCAGAAGTAAGACGAGCATTAATAAAGCTTAAGCCTAAGCACTCCGTGGGGCCTGATGGTATACCGCCGTTCATCTTTAAAGATTGCCGTGAGGTACTGACGATGCCTTTATTGCACATATATAACTTGTCCCTGGAAAAAGGAACTTTCCCAGAACGGTGGAAACTTACAAGGGTGGTACCAGTGCCGAAGGGTAGAGGGGGTACGGAAGCAAGTAACTACAGACCAGCAGCTATTCTGAGTACACCAGCCAAAATATTTGAATCTGCGGTAGACCATGCAATTAGCAGGCAGGTGAGTTCACAGCTATCAGATGCGCAGCATGACTTTCGTCCCAAAAGAAGCACAGCAAGTAACTTGTTGCAACTGATGACTCAGGTGGTACCAGCGGTGGATTCTGGGGCACAGGTGGATATAGCGTACTTCGACTTTCAGAAGGCATTCGACACTGTGGACAACGATATACTCATGATGAAACTAGCCGAGGCAGGATTTACACCGAAAACGCTAACTTTTTTGCCAGCTACCTAAAAGACAGACGACAATATGTAGACTGGGCTGAGCAGCAGTCGGAATCGTACTTTACAAGATCTGGAGTGAATCAAGGGAGCAATTTAGGACCACTCGAATTCAACCTAATGATAAACGATTTACCAGACGTTGTATTAGAAGCAACTTGCCTTCTGTTTGCTGATGACCTGAAATTGGTGTTGGAAATTCGAAGTCAATCATACTGTGAGAAACTGCAGAAAGACATAGACAGGGTAGTACAGTGGAGTCATAGGAATCGATTACAGTTCAATGTATCAAAATGTTCGGTAATGTCGATCACGTGATCACGACGGCCCATCGAGTGGCAATACTGTGTGGATAATGTCCCGATGCAGAGAGTTAAGGAGACAAAAGACTTGGGGGTTCACTTCACCGCGGACCTTAATTTCCGGGAACATATTGTCAAAGCGTGCAAAAAGGCATTTCGGAACTTGGGATTTGTGCTACGCCAAGCCAGAGGATTCACAAACCTAAGCGCACTGCGGGCGTTGTACGAAGCATTGGTGCGGAGTAATTCTCGAAAGCAATGCCGTAATTCTGGTCACCTCATGAGACAAAATATAAACTAATGGTGGAAAGGAATTGCACAGAAAACAAATTTATAAGATATCTATATTTGAAGATGTATGGTGTGTATCCGTTCTACCCACTAATGTATCCGACACTGTTTATCCTCGGAGATGGTGGGGTACAACTCATCACTGGAGATAAGACGGAGTATGAGTCTAGCGACGTACTTGTTCTTGAACTGCTGCGAGGTAGGATCAACAACCAGGCAGTGTTGCAATGGATGGCGCTGGAACGGTGATGCCGAACCGATATGTGTGGAGAGCGGCGGCGACCACCTCTGTTCGCTATTCCGCTGGCGCGAACCAAGTTATTAAAGCAAGCGACAATCACCAGGGCGCTAAGAGATATGAACGGGGTCGCAAACAACATAGATCTATTCAGCTGCACATTGAATGAATTCACAAAGGCAATGCTGTATGAATTATGTTATAATGTAGCAAATAATGAAAAATAATTGTAATTAACTACCTACTCTATCGAATTGGGTAAAACTGTAATGGTAGGGTAAGAGAATTAATAAATAAATAATAAATAAATAATAAAAACTTGTGTACCATGGTAACATTTTGTTTACTGCATGTGCTGCCATCTGGCTAGAGCTTTGCGTAATATTCTCTATGTCAGCTTCTCAACTTGATATTTCTTTTTCAAAAACACTAACTATTACAAAATCAAGTTATATGGTATTGAAAAATAGTAAATATGTTGTGCAGTTAGCAAATGACGTCACTTGTTATAGTTTTCGGGAGTTTCACAGAAATTAGAAAAATATAAATAGAACTAGAATGGCATCTCCTATTTTATATACATACATACATATATAGAATCACGTCTATGTCCCTTACGGGGTAGACAGAGCCAAGAGCCGTGAGACTCGAAGGCCACGCTTAGCTGAATAGTGGGCTTTCTGATGGAATGGAGATTCAGGGTGACAGGTCGCTAGCCCATCGCTTATGAGTGGAGGAATGTCCAGTTTAAAGCCCTTTCCCTCGATTGACATTTACAATCTGCGCGGGTAGAGAAGCAGCTAACACATTCTTTGTTTTTTCTTCGCTCCCAGACCAGCATGGAAGTGATATTGTATGACAATGAATATCGCTCTCACGCTCACTACAAAACAATGAGAGTTATCTCTTCCGCTCTATAGTTGGCGCCACTGTCGAGTGAGGT
This sequence comes from Ephestia elutella, assembly GCA_018467065.1. Lineage (NCBI taxonomy): Eukaryota > Metazoa > Arthropoda > Insecta > Lepidoptera > Pyralidae > Ephestia > Ephestia elutella. The sequence continues at coordinate 1,481,860 of CM031590.1, forward strand.
CTGTCAGATGGTACAATACTGTCATCAGTTGTCAAATTCAAATGACAGAATTGTACCAGTGAGCGGAAATACGATAATCCTCATTATACGTCAGTAAATAGCAATAAATAATTGAAAATTCAAATGAGGGATTTTCCGAGACCCAAATAAAAAAAAATAGTTCCAGATGACTTCATAGATGGCGCTTAAGCAAAGGCGAGAGAAAAAGTTCCATACAATAAGTAAGAATTCACGGGATTGGCATTTAAAAAAATAAAACTTAGTAAAAAAAACATCTAAAAAGTATCAATGTTGTGATTTGTGCAACTGTCAAACTGTTAGGTGATTTTTTCTGCCTCTGGTTGACAAGAAAAAGCGCACCATAAAGGTTCAGCCATTATTAAGATTCGGCTTTCATAAAACGCTATCTGTTGAGACTTTTTTATACTGATTTTTTTTTCTTAATTTAGCTGTCAGAAAATCGCACATTGGAATAGAAATTCTTTGTGTGTGTGTGCGAGCGAAGAAACTTTAGTCCTATGCGTAGTGATATGCCGTTTTCGAAATTTTGGCCCAACAGTCATCACGCCGGACTGTCATACCGGAGGTCGGGACCTCCGGTCCGGGTTCGACCCCGGTCGTGTCCAGATGGAAAATATTCTTCGGTTCGGATTGGCCTGGGTCTTGGATGTTTATCTATATACGTATCCATACTAATATTATAAATGCGAAAGTTTGGATGTGAGTTTGTGAGTTTGTGAGGATGTTTGTTACTCAATCACGCAAAATCTACTGGACGGATTTCGATGAAATTTGGTACAGAGGTAGATAATGACCTGGAATAGCACATAGGCTATTTATCCTGAAAAAGCACTGTTCCCGTGGGAAATTCACGCGGGCGAAGCCGCGAGGCAAAAGCTAGTTTGTTTTTTATTTTATTTTATTTATTAGGTTTGTCAACAGTTGTTACAATATACATTTCATTCACAATCTACACCATTCTTAAAGCTAATTGCACAACCTCTTACAGACAAACACCACATGCACATTAAAACGATGTTTATAAAATATATTGGTCGCCATAAATACTCCAGTGTTATATGTTGACTAGGCAAGGTAGTTTGACAGTATAAAGAAATCTATGGTTTGAATTGAAATAATAAACAGTCAAGTTTGACAGTAGCATCCATAAACATAATATTCATTAAACTATAAAAAATCATGCTAATTCATGAAAAATCTATAAAAGCGAAATTTAAAAGATAAATGTAAAAATAAAACTATATCATGCCTAATAATTCAAGAGTTTGTAAAATTAAAACTGTAAAGATAAAAATGTAAAAATGAAACTGTAAAAATAAAACTGTAAAAATAAAACTATGTCAGGAATATTTTCCGAATTTTTGACAAAGAATCGGTAAAATCAATTTTGTTAACGCATCTGTTATAAAGCTTGCATAGACGTGGAATCGGCGAGTTCTGACCCATTTTCGTTCTGCGGTAAGGAGGAAAAAACAGTGTTCGAATTGTGTGCCGAGGATAACGATATGGTACTTTTAGGTTTATTTGACTCAGCAGCTGTGAACAGTCAATTTTATTTTGAAGAATCTTAATAAAAAATGTTAAATCTAGAAGATCTCGACGTTTTTCGAGACTGACCATCTTAAATCTCGTACGATTTAATTTTTTTAGCTTCACCCTCGGAAAAAGCGAGATGATACATGAAGCGCTTCTGTAATCTCTCAATCCTCAGCATATGTGTCGCGTAATGGGGTCGCCATATCACTGATCCGTATTCTAAAATGCTTCTAACGAGACAGTTATAAAGTGTGATTTTAGTATGCTGATTTTTGAACGCCTTGATGTTCCTAAGAACAAAACCCAGAGTCCTAGATGACTTCTTAATTGTGTACTGAATGTGAGGTAAAAATGTCAGTTTACTATCGAGCAAGATCCCCAAATCTTTTACGGTTTCCACCTCATTTAACATTGATCCATCCATTACATATTCATGTCTAAAATTTGTTGCTTGTTCTACGGGTAAAATTAATATGCACACAGATTTATTGGCATTGAGGCGCATGCCGTTACTTTTTGCACCATGTCACAAGATTATTTCATATCAAGACAATTGTAATCTGCAACAGCATCAGCAGTAGATGTTAACAACTTTAAATATTTTTAGGTCGTCTGCATATAAAAACGGGACAGAGTGACAAATATAATAAAGTCTAGTATATTCGTTAACAAAAATATTAAACAGGATTGGCCCAAGGTGAGAGTCTTGTGGAACCCCCAGACATAATAGGCTGCTGATTTGATTTATAACCATTCACCAGCAACATAGAAAATGTCTCTCGGTAAGATAAGATTTAAGCCAATTTATAAGTGGACCGCTAAAACCGTAACTAGCAATCTTCATTAATAAGACGTCGTGAGGTACAGAATCAAATGCCTGTCTGAAATCAAGTGCCACCTACACAACATGACCTTGATTACCTTCGTCTACTGCTTCTTCATAACTAATTCTATAAAGCAAGCTAGATTTGTAACAGTAGACCTACATTGAACAAAGCCATGCTGATGATCAGTTAGGTATTGTTTTGTTGAAGTGTTTTTGTACTGATGCACTCACAAATGATTCCAACAATTTGCCAAAAATAACTGAGAATAGAGATGGGGCGATAGTTTTTTATGATAGAATTATTCATCGCCTTTGTGTATAGGTACAATTTTTGCTGTCTTCCAGGAACTAGGAAAAATGCCGGTGCTTAGGATTTATTGAATATAATGAACAGAGGTGTTACAAGGCTCTTAGCACACGACTTTACGAAATGTGGCGGAATCCCATCGGGTCCGGCACCCTTGTTGACATTAATTGTCTGAAGCTTCTCAAGAAGTTCCTCACGGCTAATTTGGAGCAATGAAAGAGATTCCGAAGCACGATCAAATTGTTTATTATCTCCTGTCTCTACATCTACTGGTTCCGCTTCATAAATTGATGAGAAATGTGAAACAAACATATTACAAATTTCGGCACCATTACTAGACTTGACATCATTATGATACATTGTGGAAGGATAAGTGCTTTGAACTTTTCGTTTAGCCTTTACGTAAGACCAGAAATATTTCGGGTTCTTGCGAATGCTCTCTTCCGTGTTTTTAATATATGTATTATAACAATTTAACGCGAGCTTGTCACAACGTTTTTTCAATAATCCTAATTCAATTTTATCCAATGGGTTGTTGTATTTTTTGTATCTTTTTCTGACGATTTCTTTTTCTTTAATTCGTTTCCTTAGGCTTCGCGAAAACCAAGGCGGAAATTCATTAGATGCAACTCTGACCTGAGGCACATAAGAGTCAATAATCTCATTTAGTTTTATATAGAAACATGTGACCATATCATTTACATTTTCAAGTTTAGCAAATTCTGAAATCCAGTCAAGTTAGTTTGTCATAAATATTGTATCGGTGAATTAGTATCCCATAACACAAGTCTCGAACTTACTTTGGGGCTAACTCAATTTGTGTGATTTGTCCGTATGCGGCATTTGCTAAAAATGGCGCCAAAATAACGCGTCTATGCTATCTTATATTTTTTTAAATTTCTGTGGAAGTATCTATTTAGTATATTTACAGCGACGTGAATAGAATAGTGCTGTAATAAAACATAATACCGACCGTTGGTATAGTTCCTTTTAGTTGTTATTTGTATATTTGAGCACAGGGATATGTAATAATATAGCGTAGATGGTATTTGTATATGATAGCTAAGCTTAACTCGATTGAGGACGCTTGACGACTGTAGTTACGACAATAGAAACATATTTTTTAGCTAGTTTTGTGAAGGTGGCTCTTATAAGTTCCTTTTTTTTTTTATTTATTTTTTTTTTCAAAGAAATTATTACTTAAATTACAAAAAAAAAAAAAAAGTTTAATCAAAAATACCACCCCGAATAGTACCCGGCTCAAAGGTGCCCATGACGCTAGCTGCATTCCCCTTTGTATAGCCAAGGATATCCTTTGAACCAGGTACCACTCAGAGCGTTGGTCAAAACCTCTTTCTCTTAAGCGTCTTCCTATCTCAGCAATAAAGGCCCTCGCTTCCGGACACCACGGCCCGGCCACTTCGACAGCGAATGGCACAAATTCATAGTTTGTGGACAACACAGAATATTTTAAAACTTTTTGTCCGGCCGCCACCCTCGCAGCTGCCCCAGGCGACTGTGCAGTATTGCTGAGATAGGAAGCTGCGTATGTGCTCACACACGTTGCGTCCCATAAAAGACAATGACCTCTCCGCCATGGTATTAATGTGATACCGTCGGGCCGCTTCCCATCCGTTCTCGAGAGACCTGGTGGCTCCAATTGGCACGGAACGTTGGCCGATATTAAAGCTCTTCGGATAATATCATTCAGCGAATGATGACGGGACAAACGACCAGCACATTTTGAGCAACCAAGAGCGTGGTGCCCATCGGCCTCGACAGCCTTACCACAAACGCAGCGATGTGGCTCGCAGACAACGCACCCCAGCCGCAAAGCTACTGCCACTCTCAGGAGTCGTTGTCCAAAAGCGTACCCATGTGAGGGGATGGCACAGCATGTAGCCAGGCACCCGACTCTGGTTGGGCCGAAGCCTTAATGCGAGCCAGATGAGCACCATCCGACTGATTTACTAGCTCCTTAAATGTATTTTTAGCCCCTATCTCGTCCCACAACCGCTGAACTTCCGGCCTATCTGGATAAGGCAAACTCGGGTATTTCGCAGACCAGGCCAATAAGGCGCCATTCACATGAGGCAAAATCAATACATCGCCATTAATGTTCAATATTTTAGCAACTGTATTGACCACCCCATGCGACGACGCCAGAAAAGCCGGCAAAGAAACCTCGGACATGCGACGAATTCCAAGACCTCCGTGGCGTACAGGCAATGAGGCCTGAATCCATTGTGATTCGCTGAGCTTGACATTGAGGATCGCTTCCAAGATCAACCGCAACTCGTTGTCAAACTGTTCGATCTCTAGTGGACACGACCAGGTAGGACTAGTTCTGACAATGTACGTCATGCGGGGAACTGCGAGACAGCTGCGAAGGAGTACTAAGGCAACATGGGATGACAAACATTTTAAACGTTCATGCGTGGCAGTAAACGCCATCACCTTTTCTTTAATGGAGTTCGAGATAAGTAGTTATGTTTCGTGAAAAGTCCATTCTAGATTCAATTTTTTTTTTAGATGTTTTTAGTGATTTTTTGTATTGTCGAGTGTCCACGAAAGTGCAAATAAGCGTTGAGCTTTGAGTCCAATCGTAAAGTCAACAACGCGGTCATTAGAATGTAAGATATTTATTTTAGAGCTAAATCACTTGGCACAAATATTTCAGTTTGGAACTGACATACATAAATAATTTATGTCCACATAATTATAATGAAGTTATGTATAATTAGTTATGAAGTTATGTTATGCTGTGATGATAGCTGGGCAGTATTTGGGAATTATGGATATTTTGCTTTATAAAAAATATGAAAGATCCTTGTAATTTTCACGATTCTGTGTCCTGTCTCATCCACAGACTTTTTTTCCATAAACTAAATACTTACCTATAGTTATTTAGTCATTTTTTTTATCTATGATAGCATTATCACGCAAGATTTGAAATATTTGTATCAAGTCACTAAAGTAATAATTATTTATATTATTATTGCCAATTGAATGTAAAATATTTCAATTATTTTTGGAATGTACAGAAGGTATATATTAAATATTTACTATAAGGTCACATAATATGTATTGAACCTCATTTCTATAAAGGTCCTAGAAATAATTTTCTAGTATGCACACTCGTATAGATACAAAAATATAGGAATATTGTGAAAAATGTGAATTAGAGTATAACTTTTACCAGTCAAGTAAGCAAGGGTAGAAAGGGTGGAATCATTTGAATTTGTAGTTTACGAAACATTAGACATTTAAAGTATTCCGGTGAAGAAAAACATCGTGAGGAAACCTGTTGATGATTATCAGCTAGTGTGTGAAATGAAGAAGGCAATGGCAAACCACTCCATTAAAATTGCCAAGATAGTCGTTGTTTCATTCCATATAATGACCACGACCCTGTCATGAGTGGACTAAAGAGAGTTAAAATAAACGGGTCACTCACGTACCGGGTACTTCACGTAGGTATATAGGTTGCTGACTATTTATTATTTTAACTAGAATGTCTTCATCTCATGTTAGTTTTAATGATATAATTGAAAGTATTTGTTTTTAATGGTCATATTTTTCATCAATAACTACTACATCCATTTTTCCTCACGCTTTCTTTCCTCCGATCTGTGGAAGTCATTTTTGAGACAAGGGGCTTTAAGGCCCATTCAGACGATGCAAGTTTCTTGTAAATACAAGAGCAATAATTGCAGTGCAACAGTTCACTACCAATAATTGCAAGCAACTGCTGTTTAGACCATGGACGAAATACAAGTTTTAGACCATGCAAGTAAATTATTGGCAACTGGCAAGAAACTTGCACCATCTGAATGGGCCTTTAAAGGGCCATTTAGACGGTGCAAGATTCTTGAACATACAAGAGCAATAATTGCATACAATAATTGACATACAATAATTGCTAACAATTATTGCTTGCAATTTTGAAACACAGATTTGTATGTGCAGGTGTCATAGAATTACACCTATTTGCGTTGTCAAATTTTTGATGCAAGAATTGAATGAAATTTTATTGCATGTTGCATACCAGATCAAGAATGTTACGTGTTGTTTAGACTATGCAAGTAAATTATTGCTTCAATTTAATCGTATTCTACAGGTAAGAAACCTATACCGTCTAAATGGCCCTTAAGGCTTTTTTTTATTGTTAAACCTTTATGAATTTTTGAACTTTAGTATGCATAGTATACATAATAATTTTAATTAAATTGTACGCAAATGACTGTACCAAGTACCTCATTGTTTACTGCCAAATAGCAAAACGGATGTGCTTCTTTAGGCAGAGACACAAAAGTTAAGTTTGTATGATCTCCATTCCTACTTGTATAGTTTATTATAGGCAATAAATTGAGTTGTTTAGAATGATCGTCTTTTATTTGCTTATTGTAGCTTTTTGTGTGGATACCTAAACATGTTACATTATTCAGCAGGAGATGCAAAAAACTATGTATGTCGGTAAATATTTTACTTCTTTATTGTTTGAGGTTGTTTTAAAGTTGAGGTAAGTTTGACTTCAAATTAGTTAATATCGTAATAGTACTTAAGTAAAATAAATTTAAATAGTTGTTTTCTTTATTATGTATGAGTATTTGAGGTTGTTATCCTTGTAAGTTTGACTTTAGATAATAACTTATTAATATCATAAAATACTTGAGTATAAATGAACTTATTCTGGAAGGGGTTTCTTTGCGTTTTCCTCATAATTCACCGGAGGCATTGGACCATTGAAACTGACGATTTCTTTGTTTTACCAAACAAACTGGCCTTTCAAGGTATCTGGGGCTTCCAAAGCGAGGTACAGTGGAGCGATAGCGCCATGGTCTATTGAGGGGTCTTTGTGTGATGTGAACTCGGTGTTTACATAGCCTGGGTGCACTGCATTCACCTTTATATCTGGAATGAATTATATTTTGAAAGGTTATCAAATATTCTAGCCACATAAAAACCCCAACCTAAAAAAACTGTAAAATTGAGTACAATTCAATTTGAAAAAAGGTGCAAAAAACTTATGACAGTTATGATTCATGAATTGAAGACGAACAAAAAAAATGCCAAAAATGTTTGTGTGCGTTACCCTGGCAGGAAAGTGTGTCCTGGAGGTAAGTGAATGGAACCAAAACGTTGTGCGTAGTCTAGTGTACATGTGCCGCGAATAAAACTTTTGTGCGTCTTGTAGTTTAGGAAAAAAACGGAAATCTAGGATTCTGCTAGGGTAACGTCGTTCTAGCAGGAAAGTTCTAAACGAATGATCGGAGAGAGAAATATTCTGAGGGGGCAGAGAGCTTAGAGCTGTGCATTGATCTGGGCCGAAAAGATCATTTGTGCGTCTTCAGATTTTCGGGATATTGCATTTCCTGCTGGAGTAACGTTTTGCAAAATCGTGGATCTCCTAGATCCATCGTATGTGCGCCTGTAAGATAAATATACATGAGTAGCTATTCATTTGTGCCCATCTGTGCTATAATTAGATTTAAGAAAATATTTATAATTTTTAAGTAATCGCGTTGTCTTTGAAATCACGAAAAAAATCATAGAGCCTAAATGAAAAGACGTGTAAGCTCGCTGAAAACTGTATTCGATTCTTCTATACACCTATAATAACCACAAAAAGTTGCTGAAGTGCACATGTATTCATTATTGAATAATATTACTAAAAGACAAAATTAGGTGACTTAAGTTTGACGTCAACATACAAGAAACTGGCTCAACCCAATAAATGTGCGTGTGAACCAAAGATTAGTGTGTTCAGTCATATATTATCGTAGAAATTTTTAGCTCAAAATGTTAAGGATATAAGTAAATAAACACAAATCCAAAAACATATGAACAACGGCAGATTATCCGGCCAAATTAGAATGACTACAAAAAAGCGACGGTTTCATACATACCGATAACCTTCTCTATTGAACGTATTATACCTAAGCTATTCGTACAGTCGCATTTAAACGTTTATTAGCAAATGCCAACCTGTAACTTTATTTGTGGGAAATAGTGGGAATAATTAAAAAATATGTATTGTTGTTAAATAGGGATTTGTATAAAAGTTAAGGTCGTGTTCCGTATTTGTCGAAATAGGTAGATTAGGTACCTACTATAAAAAATACAAAATGTGTTTTTTAAATGTGAAAGTTTATTTAGGTACCACTATTATGTACTAGCTACATGGCTATATATATACGGACAAATATATACGGCTATAGCTACTGTAAAAGTTCTTCTTCCATGTCGAGTCGTACAATTCTGCACACCGACCGATGTTTCCTTCCTCCACGCGGCACCCGATGACGTTGGATTAGTTTTCTGCCTACGGATAATAAAAACAATAGGAAGGGAGTCGCTTTGTCTAGCTGGCGTGAAGAAAGTGAGATAACTATTAGTAAGCAAAATGGTATAAGTGGGACAGAGATAGATATATCAAACATAATGACTCACACATAATGACCACCAATACAGATAATAACCAAACTTCCTTTGATAATAATAAAATAACCTATTATATATTTATTTATCTTTCTAGCTATATTTTATTGCACGTAAAATATAATATTTTGTAGTCATAAGGCGGCGGAGAGCTACTTTTTGTAGTAATAGTTGTAAGTGCACTTTAGTTAACATCGCATGTATAAATTGTAACTACCTATTACTTTAATTCCCAAAATGCAGATTTTTCTAGTTTTGGGAATTATGGAATTCATGTACTTTATATACATTTCCACCCATTTCTATTTAGGTATAATTTACCATTGTACTCATTTCGGCGGGTCCTTCGCGATGCCCTCTGCCACTCGAGATACAGGTTAATTCCTAGTTCGATGGTAGTTGGTTGAGCGATGGTTCCGCCTGAATGCGAATGTAATTTAGAATGGGTCAATAAAAAACTTTTTCATTTTCATATAATCGTCATTATATTTTCAATAAAGCGATGTATTTTGCTTTTTACTAGAAGTGAGTTATCTTTTCATGTTGTATGTTATGACGCTATGGGAGTGCTCTGGATCCTGTTGCGCAGTTGCGTTTGTTTACTAATTAGATGTTGGTTAAAAAGTTTATGAAATTGGACTGGAATAATCTGCAATGGTAAGTAAATATTTAAGTTACCAATGGTTAGAAAAGGAAGGCATTTTGGTTTTCTTTTAGTAGTAAGTAAATATTATTTTATTGTTCGAGACCCACAGCTAAAAGTGCAGTCCAAAGTCATTGAGTCATTTTTTGTTTTTTGGCTAAGCAGTTGATTTAAAAATGCAATATCCCAATAAGACTGGAAATCCTTTCCGCAAAATATGCTTGGTAGATATATAAAGTACCCAGCAGATCATGAGACATATTTTATGCTTTGATTACTGGACCACCGAGGCATCTACGGTGTCAAATCAGTTTGTTTGTTACCTCTTCATGCTTTATCTACTGAAAGTCTTCCTGAAATTTCGCATACACATAGTTAGAAGTATTGAGAAGGACATAAGGTACCTTTCATCTCGGGAAAAGCACTGTTCCCAGTGTCCACAGTAGTAGTTTGATCTGTGATTTGATGCCATAATATTTACTATTAAAATTACCTATATAGTACGGGCAGTTATGTAATTGACCTTTAAATTTTTCATTAAGCTATGAGCTTCATGTCATATGTTCCTTGAGTGATTCTAAGCATTTTGAGCCCGGGGGGCAAAAATAATCATGCGGCTACCAGGTGCTGGGGGCCCACAAAGGTGACCACCACCCGTCAACTTTTGAAAAAATCTGTTCTCGTCCAGGTAGCTACTAGGGCAAATTTGGTATCATTTTCGTATAAACCAAAGACGTAGAATTCATTTCTGATATTTATTATTTACAGTTTTATAGTAATTTTACGAGAAAAACATAAAAATGTGAAAAATTTCGTTGATGATTTTTGCTTTGAGAGCTTATAATTTTTGTATATTGTCAAATAATATCAAACAAAAAATACTATATTAAAGCGCATTTCATGCAAATTTTAAAAATATATTCTGTTTAATATCCTACTATACAAAAATATGGAGAAAAAAAATCTGACAACCGCAGCGCGGGTAGCTACCCGTCTAGCTGGATTCGCACTAGGCGGCGATTTATTTTATTACGTATAGTCCGGTCATTTTATGTTTTCAGAAAAACTAATTTATAAAGTTTTGAAACTTGTGTGACATATACCTTCGGTTGTGGTGTTCAACGCTCACTACCCTCCCCTGCCCTCCCCCTAACGCTACCCCCGCTTTACTCTGAAATCTTTTACCGGTTTTTTCACTTTTTCTCGAAAACTATTATAGATACGAAAAAGGTGTTAAAGGTACCTAAAAAGAGGGGTATTGTTGCAGTTTTACTATTATATCTCGAAAAAGACCCAGTATTTCGAAAACATAGTACTATTAAAAGTTTTAGAGCATTAAATTTTCCGTTTAATGGGACTAAATACATATATTTAGGACCACTCGGTCCAATACTAGTGCTCATCGAAATTGCACAAATCCCACAGATATTGTAAATGTGAAAGTTTAGATGTATGTTTGATACTCAACTACGCAACGGATTTTGATGAAATTTGGTATACGGGTAGAAAAATACCGGGAATAGCACATAGGGTACTTTTTATCCCGAAATTCCTACGGGAGTAGGGCCCCGAGGCGCAGCTAATAGAGCATTTTTCATAGGTATGGAAAACTTGCTACGCCTCGCGGTTCCGCTCAGTTGGGAATTTCGGGATAAAATTATACTTTGTGATTTTTCAAGACTTTCTCTATTTGTGTACTAAAGTTCATCGAGATCCGTCCAGTAGACTTCGTGTGATCGAGTGACAAAAATGTCAAGTTTGTGTGGGAACTTTATCATTTATAATATACTAGATGCGCCCCGAGGCTTCGCTCCTGTTAGAATTTCAGAAAAAGTAGATTATATGCATTTTTAGGTTTAAATCTACTTATGTACTAATTTTCGTCAAAATATGCTCGGTAGATTTTGTGTAATTGAGAAGGTAACAAACATACATATTTTTACGTATAGATGCCTCGGATGTATGTTTGTAACTCAATTACACAAAATCTACCGATCATATTTCGTCGAAAATTAGTTCACGAGTAGAGTTAAACCTAAAAATGCATATAATCTACTTTTTTTCTGATGATGGTATTAATAAGTGTTGACAACAATTGGTAAGCAATTGGTAACTAGTTGGAAAAATAAAGAGGAGTCTTTTTTATTTTGTGTGAAGGACTAACACATATCATTTTAAACTTTTGCATTTCATACGAGCTGTGCCTTATGGTACCACTTTCTTAAGAATTTAGGGATAAAAGTATTGTATTAAGTTAATTCAAGATGTAATCTACTAGCGGTCCACCCCGACTTCATCCGTGATACATAAATAGCCTATGTTACTCAGCGACAACGTAGGTACGTTTCCAACGATTAATTTTTTTTTTTAATTGGCTCAGTAGTTTTTGCGTCTACTAACTAACTCTTTTTGAGTCTACTAGTCATAATACGAAATCTTTCCTCTTATAATATGTACTTTATAATATGTATTAGTGTAATTAGTATACTAAATTTCATGAAAATTTTGCGTGAAGGAATAACAATCTATTTGATTATCTTTATATCGTCACCATGAATATATTTTCGTAATTTATTCAACATTTGTTATTTCTATTATAGTAAAATAGTTCTTAAAAATATAAATATTATTATTGCAATAATTAGAATAAATAAAAGGAGCGGTTTACGAGGACATACTGGGAAGAACTCATTGACTCATCGACGCCGCGTGGGCATTAATATTTTTTTTAGAATGGAAATTCTACCAATGTTATCCAAACTTAATATATTTTCGTAATCTAGAATAAATATTCTTATTACTTATATTTTTTTATTGTGATTTATCCATATTATAAAAAGTTGTAGCACTTTAAACCGAAAATTGATATTTATGTTTTTTTATTTTTTAACAAAAATATGGATTTTTTCTATAAAATGGTCCTTGATATATGCAAAAATGATACGAAACACGATATAATACTAAAACTGGATCGGTTTGGATTTTTTATTTTTATTGAAGCGTACGGTGCATACTTCCTGCTCGGATCCCATTGGCCCAAATGGGTCGTACCACAGAATTATCGGGCTTAAAATGCTTGATTTGATCCAAGGAACACCTCTGAGAAGTTTCAAAACATACTCCAAAAGTCCAGAGTACATGTCTGCTACAAAGACCATTTTGTAAGATAAATCACTGCGGCTGACGCGTCGTATAAAGCGAGTCTACTGAGCGGGTACGCGCTGCGGTGGTCAATATTTTTTCTCCATATTTTTGTATAGATGGATATTAAAACGTTTATATTTTTAAAATCTGCATGAAATGCGCTTTATTACAGTATTTTTTGTTTGATGTTTATTGTCACTATACAAAAATTATAAGCTCTCAAAGCAAAAATCTTCAACCAAAATTTTCACATTTTTACGTTTTTCTCATAAAATTACTATAAATTGTAAATAATTAATATTAAAAATAAATTCTACGTCTTCGGTTTATACGAAAATGATACCAAAGTTGCCCTTGTAGCCACGTGGACAAGAACAGATTTTTTTCAAAAGTTGACGGGTGGCGGTCACCTTTGTGGGCCCCCAGCCGCTAGTAGCCGCATGATTCTTTTTGCCCCCCGGGCTCAAAATGCTTAGAATCACTCAAGGAACATATGACATGAAGCTCATAGCTTAATGAAAAATTTAAAGGTTATGTATGGGAGCATTACATAACTGCCCGTACTAATAAGAGAATAAAAATAATAATTTCCAAATCAAAACCCTCTTTTTTTATTTTATATGGCCACTATGTGCATGTGCTGTGCATTTTATATCCATACTAGCTTTTGCCCGCGGCTTCGCCCGTGTGAATTTCCCACGGGAACAGTGCTTTTTCCTAGGTATCTTATGCCCTTCTCAGTACTTATAACTATGTGTATGCGAAATTTCAGGAAGAATGGTTCAGTAGATAAAACATGAAGAGGTAACAAACAAACAAATAAATAAACAAAAAAAAACTCACTTTCGCATTAATAATATTAGTTAGGATAGGATAGTTAGGATTTTTTAATTATTTCCTCAAACTTTGTCGGGAATTCCCAGTTGGGAATTGCCGACAGACGTTTGATCGCGACTGTACGGCCAACAGCTTTGGTATAATACGCTCAATAGAGAAGGTCATGGATATGTATGAAACCGTCGCTTTTTTGTAGTCATTCTAATTTGGCCGGATAATCTGCCGTTGTTCATATGTTTTTGGATCTGTGTTTATTTACTTATATCCTTAACATTTTGAACTGAAAATTTCCACGATAATATATGACTGAACACACTAATCTTTGGTTCACACGCACATTGATTGGGTTGAGCCGGTTTCTTGTATGTTGACGTCAAAGTTAAGTCACCTAATTTTGTCTTTTAGTAATATTATTCAATAATGAATACATGTGCACTTCAGAAACTTTTTGTGGTTATTATAGGTGTATAGAAGAATCGAATACAGTTTTCAGCGAGCTTACACGTGTTTTCATTTAGACGCTATGATTTTTTTTTCGTGATTTCAAAGACAACGCGATTACTTAAAAATTATAAATATTTTCTTAAATCTAATTATGGCACAGATGGGCACAAATGAATAGCTACTCATGTATATTTATCTTACAGGCGCACATACGATGGGTCTAGGAGATCCACGATTTTGCAAAACGTTACTCCAGCAGGAAATGCAATATCCCGAAAACCTGAAGACGCACAAATGATCTTTCCGGCCCAGATCAATGCACAGCTCTAAGCTCTCTGCCCCCTCAGAATATTTCTCTCTCCGATCATTCGTTTAGAACTTTCCTGCTAGAACGACGTTACCCTAGCAGAATCCTAGATTTCCGTTTTTTTCCTAAACTACAAGACGCACAAAAGTTTTATTCGCGGCACATGTACACTAGACTACGCACAACGTTTTGGTTCCATTCACTTACCTCCAGGACACACTTTCCTGCCAGGGTAACGCACACAAAATGTTTTACCATAATAATACAAACCTCTGTCATTTAGTAATTTCTGTTGGAGGAAGGACAAGGCTGTGACACCACATTTGGAGATAACGTAGGTCCAGTCTCCCCATTCATATCTTCAATATGCTCCTGCAAAACGGCTGACAGCTTGGGAATCGTATCTTGCTCTATAAACTTCTGTCTATCTATACGTTAGGAATTAAACTTAAGTGGCCACAAGAACTGGACAAAATCACTCTCCTGCCATTTCTGATAATCGGGAATAAAACCTTACACACAGACAGCAAACAGAAGTAATTTATGAAGACTGTCTGCTCGGCTTGGACCGCCACCGGTTCCTTAGCATCATGCTTGAAGGCCATTCCAGCATTGTTAACCAAAACATCGATACCGCCGTATTTCTCTTTGATATAATCACGGAATTTGGGGTTGCTTTAGAAAAGATTAAACTGATTTTTAATATTTTTTTAATTACAACAGATTCAGTTCTCTTTCCTTTACACAAATTTACTAAAATTAGGTATAACTCTGAAATGCATTTTTATTTTGGGGCCAAGTCGGTTCTGGCACATTTTGGTTTATGTATAACCTAACGCTCGTCGCTTCGCTCCTCGCAACCTATCTACCTTTTTCAGCAAGGTCGCTTTTGAGTGTAATCCATTCTAAAGCCAACCCCGGAATTTTTCCACAGTTTTGATCACTGTCACGCACGTCCACTTGGTAAAAGTTCGGCTTAAGACCTTCCTTGTTTAGCTCAGCGACAGCCTTTTACCCTTCTCTTCGCTCACACATTATCATGAAATACAGTAGGGTAAGTATTTAAAAGTTAAATTGGGTTGGTCTTTGCAATTTTCAAATAAAATTATAACTCATGGCGGAATTGTTGTATATTTTGATTTTGACAAAACTTGGGTTTGGGACGGAACCGGAACCAGAAATATTAGTAACTAAACTACTGTAGTTTAAAAATGGAAAAAGAAAAATCCGGCCAAGTGCAAGTCAGACTCTAGCCAGGGTTCTTTATACATAGTTTTCAGTTTTATTTCTGTACAAGTACTGTTAGATCTTCCTTATTGCCAAATTTCATAATTTTAGGTCAACGGGAAGTATCCCATAGATTTTGATTTTCGTTAGAAATCGCAAAATATGCGAAAATTCGCAACATGTACCGTAATCAATCACGTTGAGTTGACGTATAATATATCAAAAAGAGCGAGCTCTTGTCGGTGGAGTTCCTTCTTAGACTATAGAACACTAGAGACTCGGCATAACAATCTTTAGCAAACAGTAGAAATGCGGCCGGTCGCCATGTTTTGTTCCTGTCAAAACAAGTACTTAAGTTGTCATTGCGATTTGTTTGTTTCAGAGTTTTGAAGAAAATTTTGTGTTGTTGGGCGATTTTTTGTTCTTGTTTATAGTGTTCGAAACTGCATAATAGTAAATTCATTATGGTTAGGTGGAGTGACTTCCAACGGCCCCGGCGGGACGGCCCCGGTGACGGGGCCGTTGAAAAAAAAATTTCCAACGGCCCCGGCGGGACCGGATTTTGCGTTGACGGGGCCGTTGGAAAAAATTTTCACCAACGGCCCCGGCGTGTTTTTTAAATGAGACGGATAGCATAAAAAAAATATAGCATACGCTCCGGTAGTGTTTAAAGGGGGGAGGGAATTGTGTATTATTTTGTAGACCTTAAATATGAAATGAAATAAAAAAAAGAGTTTGTATGTAACAATCATGAAATACAGTAGTACTTGCCTGTGGTGTGGTTGCCTGTGGTGTGGCCCTAGAATAGCACCAACCCATCTCTTCCCGTGGGTGTCGTAAGAGGCGACTAAGGGATCTAAAAACACCGGAGGATGGGCAGCAGCATCTTTCCGCGTACTATGACATCACACTGCGATCGCCAACCCGCCTGCCAAGCGTGGCGATTACGGCAAAACCCCCCCTATGGTTGATACACCCACAACACGGCCCCTAGTCCCCGGCGGCCCCGCTATCCCGGACTCTGGTAGCGGTCACGGTAACGGCGGGGCAGGGGGTGCTAAGAATCCCCGGCAGATGCCAGGCTACCAACCCCGACGACCCTTGGCCCTGGCAACTTACAACACGTGCACACTGCGGACCGACGAGAAACTCGCTGAACTGGAGGAAGAATTGAGCAGGTTACGATGGGATATTGTAGGATTATGTGAAGTCCGAAGAGAGGGGGAGGACACCATGATCCTCAAATCCGGAAACCTGCTCTATTTCCGGGAGGGCGACCAACTGTCCCAGGGTGGTGTCGGGTTTATCGTCCACAGGTCCCTCGTCAACAACGTGGTCCAGTTCGAGAGTGTTTCGGCGAGGGTAGCGTACCTTGTACTCAGAATCACCAAACGGTATTCGTTGAAGGTAATACAAGTATACGCACCGCCCTCATATCGCTCCGACGACGAGGTAGAGACTATGTATGAGGATATTTCTAGAGCCATACATAGCTCCCAGGCCCACTATACCGTTGTGATGGGGGACTTTAACGCGAAACTGGGCAAACGAAGCGATGATGAGCTGAGAGTGGGGAATTTTGGATATGGAACGAGGAATGCACGTGGTCATCTGCTGGCCGGCTTTATGGAGAAGGAGGGCCTCTTTATGATGAACTCCTTCTTCAAAAAGCCAAAACAGCGAAAGTGGACATGGTTGCATCCTAATGGCGTTACAAAAAATGAGATTGACTTCATCTTGTCGACGAAGAGGCACATATTCAATGATGTCTCTGTGATCAATGCCGTAAAAACAGGAAGCGATCACCGATTGGTAAGAGGCACATTGAATCTTAGAATAAAACTCGAAAGGTGTCGACTGATGAAGTCTACGCTCCGACCAGCGCCTATCCAGCTCCAAAACCCCGAGAGCTTTCAGCTCGAGTTGCAGAATCGCTTCGAATGCCTGGGAGACTGCGAAAATCTGGACGATTATAATGACAGGTTTGTGCAAATCGTCCAAACAGCTGGGTCTAAGGCCTTCAAAACCCGCTGTTCAAAAGGAACCAAAAAGATCTCGGACCTCACCAACAAACTCATGGAAGAAAGACGAAACTTGGTTCTGCAGTCCTCTGACGATGCTGCTCAGTATCGACGTCTAAACAAACAGATCTCCAAGTCCCTAACGCGCGATTTACGCCAATTCAATACTGACCGTATTGAAGAGGCGATTAAGCGAAATAAGGGCTCAAAAGTGTTTGCAAGGGATCTGTCTGTTGGTCAAAGCCAACTGACCAAGCTGAAGACTGAGGATGGCAGAATCATTTCGTCGAAGCCAGAGCTGTTGGAAGAGGTTGAGAAGTTCTACGGACAATTATACACCAGCGTACGCGCACCTGTCAGTAATCTGGCCAAAGATCCAAGAGCCAGATTGACCCGACACTACACCGAAGATATCCCGGACGTCAGCCTATACGAAATTAGAATGGCTCTCAAACAGTTAAAAAACAATAAGGCACCGGGTGATGATGGAATCACGGCTGAGCTTCTGAAAGCAGGTGGAACACCGGTATTAAAAGCTCTTCAGAAGCTATTCGATTCCGTCATACTCGAGGGACAAACGCCTACGGCATGGCACAGAAGTGTGGTGGTACTTTTCTTCAAAAAAGGCGACAAAACCTTATTGAAGAATTATAGGCCTATCTATCTCACTTCTGAGCCATGTCTACAAACTGTTTTCGAGAGTCATTACGAATCGTCTCGCTCGCAGGTTCGACGACTTCCAGCCTCCCGAACAAGCCGGTTTCCGAAAAGGCTTTAGTACCGTAGACCACTTACATACGCTGCGGCAGATTATACAGAAGACTGAGGAGTATAATCAGCCCTTATGCTTGGCGTTTGTGGACTACGAGAAAGCCTTCGATTCGATCGAGACCTGGGCTGTGCTACAGTCTCTCCAACGGTGCCAAATTGACTATCGATATATCGAAGCGCTGAAGTGTTTGTACGAAAACGCCACCATGTCGGTCCGTCTCCAGGATCAAGGCTCGAAACCTATCCAGTTGAAGCGAGGGGTGAGACAGGGAGACGTTATTTCTCCGAAACTGTTCACCGCCGCCCTGGAAGATGTCTTCAAGCTTCTGGACTGGAGCGGACTCGGTATCAATATCAACGGCGAGTACCTCACTCACCTTCGATTCGCTGACGATATCGTAGTCATGGCTGAGACCTTGGAAGACCTAGGCACAATGCTCGATGGCCTCTGTAGAGCCTCTCAACAAGTGGGTCTAAAAATGAACATGGATAAGACGAAAATCATGTCTAATATCCGTGTCGCACCCACTCCTCTAAAGGTTGGAGACTCTACACTCGAAGTTGTTGACAATTACGTATACCTGGGACAAACAGTTCAGTTAGGTAAGTCCAACTTCGAGAAAGAGGTCAACCGTCGAATCCAACTCGGCTGGGCAGCGTTCGGGAAGCTTCGCGATATCTTCTCGTCCAAAATACCGCAGTGTCTCAAGACAAAGGTCTTTGACCAGTGTGTGTTGCCAGTAATGACATACGGAACAGAGACGTGGTCGCTTACTATGGGCCTCATAAGAAGGCTCAAGGTCACCCAAAGGGCGATGGAGCGCGCTATGCTCGGAGTTTCCCTGCGTGATCGAATCAGAAATGAGGAGATCCGTAGGAGAACTAAAGTAACCGACATAGCCCGCAGAATCGCCAAACTTAAGTGGCAGTGGGCGGGGCACATAGCTCGCAGAACAGATAGCCGTTGGGGCAGAAAAGTTCTCGAGTGGCGACCACGAACCGGAAAACGTAGTGTTGGCAGGCCTCCCACTCGGTGGACCGACGACCTGGTGAAGGTCGCGGGTTGCGCATGGATGCGGGCAGCGCAGGACCGGTCGTTGTGGAAATCCTTGGGGGAGGCCTTTGTCCAGCAGTGGACGTCTTTCGGCTGAGAGAGAAGAAGAAGATGTAACAATCAGTTAATAATACGTTAATTGTTATAAATACTGTTTACGGAGTAAAAATACAACAGAGACAGTAAGATATTTAGTAGTTGACAGTTTGTTATCTTAATACTATTGTACTAATCTTACTATTATGTATTCTGTGTCATAATATAAAACAAACATCATGTATTTTATTTTCTTATATATATGATGGTTGATACTTCGTTGATATTTATTTTTTAACAACAATAAAAAGTGATTGTTACATACAAACTCTTTTTTCTAATTTTATTTCATATTTAAGGTCTACAAAATAATACACAATTTCCCCCCCCTTTAACACGCGTATGAGCGTATGCTATAATTTTTTATGCTATCCGTCCCATTTAAAAAACACGCCGGGGCCGTTGGTATTTTTTTTTTCCAACGGCCCCGTCAACGCAAAGTCCGGGCCCGCCGGGGCCGTTGGAAATTTTTTTTCCAACGGCCCCGTCACCGGGGCCGTCCCACCGGGGCCGTTGAAAGTCACTCGTTAGGTGCAGTGTGTTAGGGTGCCGCATGAAAACCAGCGAAAAACATCCCAATATAACATTGCACAGGTTAGTACAAGATATATAAAATATATGGATAGATTTATAAAATTTTAAAAGATTTAGCTATTTGTGAGAAAGTTTACAAAGAATAACTAGCTTTTTTATAATCATTTACTGTTAAAAGTGTTTTTTTAAGAAAATCATTCGTCACCTTAGAGTAAATAGTGATGTGGTTAGTCATCCTCAAATACCACAACATATCGATAGATGAATGCATTGTGATTTATTTAGTAGCCTAGTCAATTAGTCAACAAACTGTAAACACAATCTCTGATATCCATACTAATATTATAAATGCGAAAGTTTGGATGTGAGTTTGTGAGTTTGTGAATTTGTGAGTTTGTGAGGATGTTTGTTACTCAATCACGCAAAATCTACTGGACGGATTTCGATGAAATTTGGTACAGAGGTAGATAATGACCTGGAATAGCACATAGGCTACTTTTTATCCCGGGAAAAAGCACTGTTCCCGTGGGAAATTCACGCGGGCGAAGCCGCGGGCAAAAGCTAGTAAGTAAATAATTGAAAATGTTACATTGGACAGACTGTGATCTTTTGAATACAAATAAAACCTGTTGATTTTGAAAAAAAGGTTGTGGTTGTTTATTTTCTTCCTTTTGTGTTTTATATTAAACCTAAGCTATGCACGCAAAACAGGTATAAAAATCTCTAAATGTTTTACGCATTTTCGTTTCATAACCTTCATTATTCAACTGCAATTATTATTATGGCGAGGTCGAAGTGCATTTGATAGCTCATATTATCACGTAAATAAAAGTGAGGAAAGATATAGAAACTCAACAAAAATGTAGAATTCTATAAACACCATGAAATTCAATTATCGATATCATTATAATCGATATTATTAATACGCGCAGCTCTACGGCAAGCCGCCATTTTTGTTTCCGACTCAAGTTTAGGTATGCACGATTTTTTTGTAGGTATGTCATGTCTATTCTTTTTTCTATAGTCTAAGAGTTCCTTCCATTTTACTCATTCAGTTGCCAACTGCTTCACTTCCTGATACGACCCGACCCGACGCTAAATTTTTCCTTTATTTGTCTCATGAACTCTGTCTTGTTCTTCCTTTTACCTTTTCTACTATGATGTTTTGTACGTAGTCATCGTGTCGTATCAATACACTGAGGATCATTCTGGAAGAGGCATCAGAATGGCAACGTGACATTTACTTCACATTCGTCGACTTTGAAAAAGCCTTTGACACCCTACATTGGCCCAGTATTTGGTACCGTCTGGACGAAATAGGAGTCCCGCCTAAGATCGGAGACATACTAAAAGCGATTTATAGCAAGTACTCGTGCAAAGTAGCTCATGATGGACTAATCTCCGAGGATATAGCCGTTCATGCCGGTGTCAGACAGGGCTGCCTCCTGTCTCCTCTGCTGTTCCTCGTTGTCTTAGATGGCATCCTGCATAAAGTGAACGACGGCAAACGACGTGGAATAGAGTGGGGGTTATCCAACCAGCTGGATGACCTAGACTACGCTGACGACCTGTGCTTGCTCAGCCATAAACGCGTCGATATGCAGGCCAAATTGACGACCTCCGTGGCCTAACGGTTATCACGCCAGACTGCCACACCGGAGGTCCCGGGTTCGATCCCCGGTCAGGTCAAGATGGAAAATGATCTTTTTCAGATTGGCCTGGGTCTTGGATGTTTATCTATATATGTATTTGTCATAAAATATAGTATCGTTGAGTTAGTATCCCATAACACAAGTCTCGAACTTACCTTGGGGCTAACTCAATCTGTGTGATTTGTCCGTATATATCAAATTGGACGACCTACAGCGAGAGGCAGCTAAAGTGGGTCTCAAGATCAACGCCAAGAAGACCCAGGAGATGCGCACCGGAAAAAATAGTCAGCCACTTATGCTGGGAGCAGAGCCCATAAAACAAGTTGAGCAGTTCCCGTATCTGGGAAGCATCGTCTCTCAATCTGGTGGAGCTGAAAAGGATGCTACTGCCAGGATTGCCAAAGCCCGGGCTGCTTTTGCTCAGCTTCGACCTGTATGGCGTTCGAAAAAGTTGACTCGTAGAGTCAAACTCAAGGTTTTCCGGTCGAACGTCATATCGGTATTGCTGTATGGCTGCGAGACGTGGAAGGTCACCAAAGACATCACGCATCCTCTGCAGGTGTTCGTCAACCGATGCCTTCGTCAAATCCTTGGCATTTTCTGGCCAGAAGTCATCTCTAACCGGGAGCTCTGGGAAATATGCAAGGAAGCGCCGATTGACCACCAGATCAAGCGCCGCAAATGGGCGTGGATCGGCCACACGCTTCGTAGGGACCCCACGCATATTCCCAGGCAAGCTCTCGAATGGACACCGCAAGGCAAGAGGAAAGTTGGACGACCCAAGCAGACCTGGCGGCGTACTGTTGCAGCGGAGTTAAAGGCGGTCGGGCTCACCTGGTCGGAGGCGAAGCGCATCGCCCAAGACAGATCCCAGTGGAGAAGCACTATGGACGCCCTCTGCCCCACCTGGGGGCCTTAGGACCTTAAGTCAAGTAAGTCATCGTGTCGTATCAAGTGCTCCAACATTTTCCCTCTTCCACTTTTTAATAGTTTTGATGTTTCTTTTTTCTCCTATTCTATTTAGAACCTCCTCGTACGTTATTCTTTCTGTCAAGCTAATCCTTTCCAATCTACGGCAACACCACATTTCGAATGCTTCGTAAACGTACTTCTTCCTTTCTTTTTTCCTGAGTGTCTACAAGTATTTGATATGAATTTCACTTTGATACCTTTATGTGTTCCTGAGATTTTTTTTTACAGACTGTCGGACAACAAAGTGATCTTATATGGGTTTTGTTTTTGCCTTTTGAGGTACGGAAAATGGAACCCTAAAAACAGAAATTATTATGATATCACATTTCACGAGTGACTTCCAACCATGGAAGTAATAAGTACTTTGTAAAGTAATTATTATTTCCATGTAATTACCTTACAACCCGTGCGGATAAAGAATGGGATTAGAAATGGCGGCGCAACTATTCACTTCTCGCTCGCATACTATTTGCGTCTATACTCACACTAGTGAGTACAGTCTGACAAAAAAAAATACGTTAAAAAACAAAGTCAGGAGAGGGCCCCGTCGTCAGTCCGGTTTCGCAATTATGTGAGCTAGACGTTGAGAATAAATTCGTTTATAAACGCGATATAATAACGCGTAGTTTGTAAAGTAATATTTCATTATTTTTTCTGTACTGTAATTTTATTATATTTGTACCAAAAAGATCATAAAATATGAAACACACATATGGAACTGTTTAATTGTAATAAAATAACGAAAAAGTTTCAACGGTAAAAATAGTTAACCGTTTTTCAGTTATTTTACTAGTTACCTAATTCGTTAATGCGTTTTTACTTATTATGCTGACGGTACCGGCTCTATGAGCCGCCATTTTCAATCCCATTCTTTATCCGCACGGGTAGTACTTTAAATTGATTAATCATTGTAAAAAGAACCATTCGCAAGTCGCTTTTCAGTGTTTTCATCATGTTTTTAATTAGAAATCAAATAACTCTCATAAATATTTTTCACTCTGACAAGTCAACCACTCAAGCTAATAGCATGGAAGTAGTAAGTACTCAAAGTACTTATTACTTCCATGGCTAATAGTGACAGTTACTTTTTAATATTGGTGCTGTCCTGCCAGGTACATTTTCGGAAAAAGTCCAGTCCCGTCTTTTATTAGCCAAACTCACACCACCTTTTTGATTCTGCCGTCCCAGTACAAAATAAATAAATATCCTACTTAGAGCAACACGGACCTCCACGAAGTCGGTGTTGCTGATAAATAGGATATTTTTCCGAATGAACCTCCCATTGTTCCATGGATCCCTTGTATTAAACCAATATTTACCTTTAATTTTTTTTTCATGTTCCATGAAGATGAACACGCGGAATATTATTTAAATTTAATTTTTGACCATACCAGTATCACATATCAGCTTCGAGCAACAAGGACTTCCGCGCGCGGCCTGTTGCTCTATGCATATCAGCCTCAAGGTAGATGCGACGCATTATCCAGAGTTCATTTGAAAATTTTGTCAAACCCTTTTTTTATCTTGTCAGAATGTCAAGTCTTAAGACATACAGACATTTGCAGAACCTCTTTCGCAAATTCTAATTTATTACAATACCAGGCGCCGAATCAAGGAGGTGTGATTTAATTTTGATAGTTGTAGATGATTGACCTTGAATTCAACAGCTGTTTACTGTCATAGTGGTGAATAGTGTTGTGCCAATTCAAATTGGAAAAATGTGTGCCTGTATGGTTTTCTTAAAATTAAAAATTAAATCATAAACATACAAGACTAAAAATGTCTCGAACTAGTTTAAAACCATTATCACAGTTAGCACAATCGATATGGATATAGGTATTCCGTTACACCTTGTATATGATTGTTGATACCTAGTTGATATTTATTTTTTATCAACAATAAAAACTGATTGTTACATATAAACTCTTTTTTTAATAATTTCATTTCATATTTAAGGTCTACAAAATAATACACAATCCCCCCCCCCCCTTTTACCACACTTTCTTTTTACAAACACTACCGGAACGTATGCTATAATTTTTTTATGCTATCCGTCCCATTTAAAAAACACGCCGGGGCCGTGGGTATTTTTTTTTTCCAACGGCCCCGTCAACGTAAAATACGGGCCCGCCGAGCCTGTTGGAATTTTTTTTCCAACAGCCCCGTCACCGGGGCCGGCCCGCCGGGGCCGTTGGAAGCATGGAAGTAATAAGTACTTTGTTACAAAGTACTTATTACTTCCATGGGTAATTAATTGAAAAATTCCCGCCGCTGTGCTGCGCCGCTCTGCACGTGTAGGCGGTTTCTTTGTGAACATTGGTAAAAACTGTCAAAAGGCGACGAAAGTGGATACTGCTCAAAGTACCAGATTTTCATAGTAACCGAGAAGGTGAAATAATTTGTGTTGTGAGGTGTGTGTGAGCAGTGAAAAGGCAACCTTGACATTGAAATATCCTGAATAGTGATGTGCAGTGTTTGTTTACATGGCAAAGATTTCGTTTTATCATTTATTTTTTTAACACTCCTTTTTAAAAGTGCTGAAAATAATCTGAAACTTCACATAAAGGATCTACCCACGGTAACGAAACTTTTCACTCTGTATAGTAATACCCTTTCCGTTACACCTTGTGTATAAGAAAATAAAATACATGATGTTTGTTTTATATTAAAACACAAAACAAGACAAACAAACAAGGCATTATTATGTGTACCAAATTTATAATTTTTCTTTATGTTTTTAGCGATGTTGGAGTAGGTTAAGCCGTAATGACACGCTGTATAAAATGAAATAATAAAAAAATAATAATAATAAAATACATGATACACACACACACACTTACACAATTAATAATAGTACCTAGGTACAAGTATTAAGATAACAATAATACATACAAACACTTTTTTTTAATTTCATTTCATATTTAAAGTCTACAAAATAATACACAATTTCCCCCCCCTTTAAACACTACCGGAGCGTATGCTATAATTTTTTTTATGCTATCCGTCCCATCATGCACCTCACACATCTAGAGATGGGCGCTTGGATAAATTTCGGGAAGGTAAAAATGGGAAAGAATGGGTAGAATGGGTAAAAATTAATTTATACCCATTTATACCCGATATTTTTAATTTATGCCGGGTAGAAATTAAAATGAAAGGAAAATATCCTTATTTACTTAAATACTGTTAGAATAATTAATAAAGTATAAATATTAGGTATGTTTTGATTAAAAGGAAGACAAATAACTAGTTATTTTCGGTTCAAATATTAAAAAAACAAAAACAACAGATTTAAAATCGTATTCAAATAATATTTTGAAAATAATGATGCATATTTAGTATATGGCTGTTTCAAGTAGAATTAACAAAAAAATCAAAACATCTTCAATTGTATTATAGATTAACTTTTGCCCGCGGCTTCGCCCGCGTGAATTTCCCACGGGCACAGTGCTTTTTCCTGGGATGAAAAGTATCCTATGTCCTTCTCAGTACTTCTAACTATGTGTATGTGAAACAGGAAGATTGGTTGAGTAGTAAAGCGAGAAGAGGTAACAAACAAACTCACTTTCGCATTTATAATATTAGTTAGGATTAGGATTTGGAGGTAACTTCGCAATATTTTTCTATTGAGAAAATTTTATGCACACGTGTTTTTGAGAGAGTTAGTAACTAAGTTTGCTGCATTTTAATTTCAAATTAAGTTTTTCATTATTACTGATTCTAGCTGTTGCCCGCAGCTTCGCCCGCGTGAGTTTCGCTTAGATGAAAAATCTTTATGTGTTCCAAACTGTAGTAACCTAAACTCCAGTACTCAAAATTTCAGCCATTTGGTTATCCCGTGTCCCGCGGGAATATATTAGGTACTCGTATTACAGTTGCGGTGTTAAAATTAATCAAAAGTGATACTTCATTCAATAAACGATCTTCGTCTGCTCGTTATCTACAATTTTTCGTGTACCACAACTACCACCCCGAGTCCCTCTTTGTCCTATCCTGTTTCCTGTCTATTTATACGTCAGCGGAAAATGCTCATCAGGTTGAACGACTTTTGCTAAGGCGCCATTGCAATATATGTAATAGTGTAGCTGGTCTCTTGGAATTCTTCATCAGATGATCCTGATCTTCGATTTCTATACGTCAACAGAAAATGCTCGTCAGATTGATAAACTTTTGCTGTTCTATTAAGGTTCTTCATCAGGTGTTCCTGTTTTCAAAATCAATTATAGCCTATATGTTGCCCAGGCTTAATAACTATACAACAAAAAAAGTTTCATTCAAATCCGTGCAGGAGTTTTTGTGTGAAACTTTACACAGTACTTAATTTTTTTTACACAGTACTTAATTTAAAAACTGAATATGTGCTTAAACACTTTATTTTATAATAAATCTTAACGATATATTATAAAATATCGTAATTACAAACATTTTAATTGATTTTAATTTTTACCCGGTATAAATTAAAAATTCCTGGGAAAAAATGGGTATAAATGGATAAATTTCCGAGTCTCGGAAATTTATCGGGTAAATGCCCATCTCTACACACATCACATGTGAAAGTGACTTTGACAATGACAAACAAATGAAATTTGATCAAATTTGGTCGTCAGTTTTGCTGTTTTGCACAAGTTTAGTTTTGCAGTTGTTTTTTACCTATTACTTTTATTTTGTTTCTTCAAATAATTATGGAAAACGATAACGAAGTATCTGTTGTTGTCACTGAACCAAACAAAGAAGAGGAAAATGAAAAAGCACCGCCTGAAACAATGAATTCTAAAGTTGCTGTTGTTACCGGTTCGAACAAAGGTATTGGATTCGCTATCGTCCGTGGGCTGTGCAAGCGTTTTCCCGGCTTCGTCTACCTCACATCCCGCAACGAGAAACGTGGAAATAAAGCCGTAGAAGAACTGAAGAAAGAGGGCCTGAATCCCAAATATCATCAGCTAGATATCACCTCTACAAACAGTATAGAAAAATTCCGGGATCACGTCATGGAAAATTACGGAGGAATAGACATTTTAGTCAACAACGCTGCGATTGCGTTTAAAACGAAAGCAAAAGAACCGGTGTCGGTGCAAGCAGAAGAAACTGTATTTGTAAATTATTTCTCAGTCCTCGCTACATGCGAGATTTTGTTTCCTATTGTTAGAAATGGAGGGAGAGTCGTGAATATTTCAAGTTCTTGTGGTCATTTGAGTCATATTCCTAGTCAGGCGTTGAAGAAACGTTTCACTGATCCCAATTTGACAATACCGCAGCTCAGTGAGCTAATGAGAGAGTATGTAGAGGCTGCTAAGCAAGGAACGCAGCTTCCAGAGTGGGGGAACTCTTCATATGTTGTTTCTAAAGTCGGTGTCACTGCCTTGACTAAAATACAGCAGAAATTACTCAAGGACAGAGGTTGGTAAAGTAATCATTATTTTCCATAAAAAATAAGCAGTATCTGAATAAAATGTAAGCAGTATATAGCATATTCTGTAATTAATTTATTCTAGGTTCAAAAGAATATTTTATTTCAGCGCAGGACCGGTTGTTATGGAAATCCTTGGAGGAGGCCTTTGTCCAGCAGTGGACGTCTTTCGGCTGAGAGAGAGAGAGAGGTTCAAAAGTACCAAGTAAGTTCTGTGTTAACAGAACTTGGCACTTATGCACCTAGAATAAATTTATTTCATAACAGGCAAAGTATGATGAAGGAAATCATAACTTTGTCAGTTATAGCAAAGTATGATTTTCTTACAGCCTAAAACCAAAATTGTAACATCTCCTTGTTTTTCGTATTGATTTAAAGAAATTTTAATATTGCAGACATAAATGTGAATGCAGTGCACCCTGGCTTCGTTGACACAGACATGTCATCACACAAAGGTCCTCTGACCATAGACGAGGGAGCCCAAGCCCCGTTGTTCCTAGCTTTAGACGCTCCCAAGTCCGTACAAGGAGAGTATGTGTGGTACAACAAGAAGATTGTCAGCTGGACTGGCGAAAAGGCTGAAGAGAATTATTTCAATTGCCATTGAAATTACAGTCTGTGATAGTAATTATAAGTAAATTTCTTGTACTGCTCCAAAGACTGACAGACTATAAGTGTAGTATGTACTGCTGTTTGTCAACAATTAACAACAGTTAACAATTGTTAAGAAGAATAACTGTATCAGCTGATTTTTTTTAAAAAGTTCATTCACATTTTTAATTGTTAAAAAAATTTTACTTTGAGAAAAATAGATGTTTTTCCTGTCTGAAAATAATAATGAACCAATGGCGCCATTTTTTTTACTATAGATGGGAGAGTGATGTGCAGAGATCGGATATTCCAGTACATATTTACCTAAACTTCGAGGAGTACGTAACTTGAGTGGTAATACCACCTCTAATAAATTTTAACACCGGGATTTAAAAATCATGAATTGTTATTGAATTTTATAGAAATAATATAAATTTAGTTACAAATTATTGATTGAACCATCGATAAAATATAGGTACTAATATTTTATCGATGATTGAACCATATTATTCTACTTTTGAGAGTTCCATACTAAAATTGTATCAAATTAAAATGTTCTTAAAGTGAATATAATAAAAAGAATAACTAAATATCTTTATTCAATTTAGTTATTTGTTAAAGATATTGAAAATTATTATTTTATTTTTTTAGAGGTGGTATTATCCACTCATGTTACGTACTCCTCGAAGTTTAGGTAAATATGTACTGGAATATCCGATCTCTGGTGATGTGTTACAGGATTGTACAAAATAAGAATATTGCCATAATAATATTCACTGAAAAACAAGCCTAGTGGATGCAGTGGCAAAAAGAAAACATTTTTTTTGTTACAACTTATTTTAATACTATGTTTCTGTAACTTATGATATTAAAACGTAGATACATATTTTTATAAACCAAAATTAACATTTAAAGCTTCTTGAGCACAATATAATTTTTACTTTGAGATTTTTTGATAAAATTATACATAATTTCTTTTAAATCTGTTTCTTTTATTACCATCACATATTCCACATTTATTAATTGCATTGTTAAATTGTTCAAGTACTTAAAGAGGTATTATAAAACTATGACCAATCACAGTAAAACATAAATTAGAGCCTTACAATTGTTCAAGAAAAAGATCATGAAAATTGGACACATCTTCTAATTAAGTTTAGTAAATAATAATTATAACTCAACATCTCAAAGGAAGATCTTGAAAACAGTTGCCACAATCACAGCATAGAATTTTTAATACTCTTTTGCTTAAAACTAATTGTAGTATACTGGAAGGCAGCCTTAACATTAAGGCACATTTATTATATAAAAATACAACTAAACTAAGCACCAAAGTTCTCTCGTTTTCAGCCATTACCTGAAACAGAAGATAGCTTATTAAAAAATTGTAATATTTTTGTGGATTATTTTATTTTGTATTTTCTTTTCAGGTGAAACTTTTAAACCCCCGCTAAATTTTCGCCCCAATTTTGAGTCATGAAAATAAACAGATTTTCAAAGAAAAGTATAGCAAAAAATAAAACATTTGCAGTCCTATTTCTCTCTCTCTCTCAGCCAAAAGACGTCCACTGCTGGACAGAGGCCTCCCCCAAACATTTCCACGTTGACCGGTCCTGCGCTGCCCGCATCCATGCGCGTCCCGCGACCTTCACCAGGTCGTCGGTCCCCCGAGTGGGAGGCCTGCCAACACTACGTTTTCCGGTTCGTGGTCGCCACTCGAGAACTTTTCTGCCCCAAGTCCCATTTACCTCATTGTAATGTAAGAGAATCCTACTAATCTTATAAACGTGAATTTATACGCGAATTTCTGTGAGAGTGGATGCTTGTAGGGCAGCATATAATGTGGAAGACATTTTTTTTCCTAGCTATTTGAGCCCCACTGCTGGGCAAAAGCCTCCCCTAACTCCCTCCACGTATAGTCTATCTTTGGTCTTTTCCTTCC
The DNA here is from genome assembly GCA_018467065.1 of Ephestia elutella. Taxonomy (NCBI): domain Eukaryota; kingdom Metazoa; phylum Arthropoda; class Insecta; order Lepidoptera; family Pyralidae; genus Ephestia; species Ephestia elutella. Next base: position 1,512,633 of record CM031590.1, read on the forward strand.
ATTCTTTGTCAAACGCTCTCAAGTCGTCCGCCCATCTCGTCTTTGGCCTTCCCCTTTTTCTCCTTCCATTGGTTGGAACCTAGTTGATTAAAAGGTACTTTTTATCCTGAAATTTTCCTCAGGTCCCTGGGCTTATATTATAAAAGCTACAAAAATAGTAGTAAGGGGCGATATGAAAGTGTTAGGAGTCTATGTAAATATGCCTGAAAATATAGACTTAGGAAAGATAAGACAGTGCGCTGACCATGTGCTCTGAATCATGGGACTAGGTAATCACGTAATCAATCAATTCATTTATTTGAATGTGAATTACGTGTTATTAGTAATTACGTGCCAGACTGCTTTTTTGGTACCTACTGTGGAGGGAGATTCCATGACAGATTAAGAAATAACAAATGATGCTAATGTTGAAAGTAAACAAAGAGCAGAATGGAGCGAACGGGGTGATGCCATTCACTCTAAGGCAACACTTGGTGCTGGCAACACAAAGTGGTACAAAATGATCTGTAAACTAAACAGAAAACAGACAAGAATCTTAATGGGAGCTCTGACCGGACATTTCGAATGTCGTGGGCACCTGTTCAAGCTAAAACTTGTCGAAAGCCCCCTATGTAGGGTGTGTGCAGAAGTAGAGGAGTCTATAGAGCACATTATGTGTGAGTGTGACTCGCTGGCTAACAAGCGGCTGGCCCTCTTTGGAACTGCGTATCCGGAACTGGAGGACTACAGGCACTTCGCAGCCGGTGATATCCTGAAGCTTATGCAGTCCTTCTTCAGGAATCCCGCTGTGTGTGAGTAAGGCTTGGGGGTAAGTACAAAAGGGTCCAAGACTCGACGTGCTACCGTAAACACGGACCCCGCAGTAAGATAAGAAATAACAGAAACGTGCCCCCCCTCCCCCCCCCCCCAGACTTTTTTGTGTATCTTCTGTGAAGAGAAATTCCATAACAATGCATATCAAATACAGAATTTTTTCTGCACATCTGGTTTATTTCTTGATTTTTTGCAATTCTGGTCCTTCTGCAGAAGCGGGCGGCAACAGCATCAGGACGGATGATGATTTGTTGCAAAACATGCATAGTCCGCCACGGCCCTTGTGACCCCCGGAAAAAAAAATCCTGGATCCGCCGTTGCCCCGGGACTTCGCTCCCGTAGAAATTTCGGTATAAAAAGTACCCTATGTGCCAATCCCGGTATTTTACTACCCGTATACCAAATTTCATCGAAATCCGTCATGTAGATTTTGCGTGATTGAGTTACAAACATCCTCACAACGGTCACAAACTCACATCCAAACTTTCGCATTTATAATATTAGTAGGATTAAGCTTTTGTTTATTAATGTTTTAAGTGTCTGTGGCAATTTAAATAAACCTATTCTATTCTATAACTTACGTCAGCGCTCAGCCATAAGTAGATGCGGTATGGCGTCATCAATACACACATCACCGAGGAAGCCCACGAAGAACACGTCCTCAAGGAACGAAGCAGTGAAGCTGCGCAGGACTGGCAACTGAAGCAACAGAGTGGCCAGTCTTTCGTCGTCAGGTTGGCACGACGCTTTTAGTGAACGCAACACTTTCACTTGGTAGTCTTGCAGTTTGCGGGTTAGGAAGTCCGGGACGCCATCTGTTGGAATTATCTATACATATAATAAAACAGTAAAAATATTTTGTCTGTACATTTTGTATTTTTGACTGAAATGGATAGAGGGACACTTAAAAAGAATAATAGAAAGCAAAAAATTTTTTTGGAATTTCTTGTCTGTCTGTCTGTCTGTCTGTCTGTATGTATGTACGCGTTTCATGCAAAAACTACTGGACGGATTTGAATGAAACTTTTTTTGTTGTATAGCTATTAAGCCTGGGCAACATATAGGCTATAATTTATTTTGAAAACTGGAACACCTGATGAAGAACCATAACAGAACAGCTAAACTATAAGGCATATAGAAATGGTACCTTTTCAAAAGTTTTTCAATCTGACGAGCATTTTCTCTTGACGTATAAAAATTGAAGACCAGGAACATCTGATGAAGAACTCCAAGAGACCAGCTACAATATAACATATATGGAAATTTCTCCTTAGCAAAAGTCATTCAACCTGATGAGCATTTTCTGCTACCGTATAAAAATTTAAGATCTGGAACATCTGATGAAGAACTCCAAGAGTTCATCTACGCTATAAGATATATGGAAATGGCGCCTTAGTGAAAATCATTCAATCTGATGAGCATTTTTTGCTGAACTACAGTTTGAAACACAAAAAGATTTTTCATCTAAGCTAAACTCACGCGGGCGAAGCCGCGGGCAACAGCTAGTTTATTTATAAGTTACTAAAATTAGATCTTATATGTATTTATAACACCTGCCTACAGAAGGAAACTGAAGAGGAAGGACATAATAAATTCCCAAAAAGAAAAGAAAAAAATGAGAGGTCCTTGTTGGAGGTCACACTCGACATATTGCTGCTACACAAAAGATCTGCTCGCTGATCGTAGATATAAAGCAATAAAAATGTGTATTTACATACAAACTTTGACCCCCACGTCAGTGCCTTGGAGGTTGATTTTTGAAAAAAAATGTAGCTTAGGTTTGACTTACGGCTTTCAACTATATCCAAATCAAATTTCATCAAAATCGGTCCAGCGGTGTAGCCGTGAAAGCGTAACAGACAGACTTACGCATTTATAATATTAGTATGTGTTAATCTGATTCTTCACTGATACGCCACTTTTCAACGTTTGTTCCCGATGAGTCATACCAAGATTAAGTAACACTGAGACTCAAAGGGAAAAATAATATCGATGAGTCACAGTATTACTCATTGCAACTTATGTTCTTCCCAATGAGTCACACTCTTACTCATCGGCACTCTGTACTCCCGTTGAGTAACACTGTTACTAAACAAAACTCTGTAATCCCGTTGAGTATCAGAAATTAAAGTTTAACAATTTACAATATTAAGGTATTGTATATTAGATAGATAGCCTTTGTGACTGTGGAGTCGTTCAATCTATGGCACATCTTTTAACCTGCCCCACCTGCCCTTCCTCCTAAACCTTGAAGGACCTAAACGAGGCCAACGATAGTGCGGTGGAAGAAACCAAATACTGGTTAAAAAAAAAAAAATCTGCCATTTCGACTCGAGATGATGATAATGTTAATTGTTAAATAATTAACTACATTTATATTCGTTATTACAATATATTTTCTAGTTACAAGCCAAGTGTCATGGAAACCGTTGCCAAGTAAGAAAAGAGTATGAAGGTTGGTATGTCGGTATGGAGTGGTCTATGACATTAAAAAGTCCACGTACCAGGCGAGAACAAGCACAGAGCTCTGAGATAGGCATGTTCCCTCTCGCTCACTCGCAGCTGCTCCATACTGCCCAGGAACTGCTGCAAGCGAGACAGCATGCTGCTCACTTCTGCCACTCGCTCGTCCGAGTAGTCCGCTGTTGTTATTTGCTGGAAATGGTCATTTGAAATTGGTAATGGGGGACCGGACAACTTTTTTTTTAAATGCTTCTTTGAAATATCACACAATAATAGAAGCATCCGTAAAAGAATCACATCAATAACCAAAGTATTTCCCAAAATGAGCAAAAAATATTTCACATTTTTAAGCGATGTTTGGATGATACCAAAAAAAACTAAACGTGCATTTATATGACATCACGCGTAAAAAATGGACTTTCCCGAAAAGATTCAACTCTAATAAATTAGCTCAGAAGAATAAACTCATGTCGAAAGTCGCAAAATGTGTTTAACTATATGTATTCTATCATAAAATTACATATTAATAATAATTCTCACACCTTGTCCGGTCCCCTGTTGGAAAATTGTAAAGAAATACAATTGATTTATAGTACAAAACAGGGTCATTTTTATTTAACTAACAACCTTCCTGCGGGAGAAAGTACTCATAAATATGAACATCTTTTTGTATGGGACCGAATCTGAAATCTCAAAAAAAAAAATCAGCTGTTCCATACATTTTGCAATACCTACTCGCCCAAAATGTATGGAACAGCTGGTTTTAACTGATAACCCTGTATACTATACAGGCTCAGCTAAATCAGCTGTTCCAGTATACTGACTGGCTGGATAACTACGCAGAGACGAAACCGTTGAACGTAAAACTTGTGCTATTTTTAAGCCTATTCAAATAAAGCATTTCTCATTCATTCATTCCTCGGAGCACTGTTCAGTATCAGTGCGCTCTAAAGAGTTTGTTTTGGAGTTAGTTATAGTAGTGTCGTTAAAACAGTCCATATCACGATACGCATCGGTAAAGTAGCACCACCAACCTCAGATAGCAAATAAACGGTAAAATAGCAACTACCTGTGCCGGCGGATCAGTGTTGCGTGTGACTCATTACTAGCCGATCAAGTGCTGTGCATATCGCTGACTCATTTACTTAGCCGAGCATCTACTAGAGTATTTCGTCACAGTGAAGTATCGAGCGCTGGCTCAGTTTGTAGCGCTATTGATTCAGGCAAAAGGTCCGAGATCAAATCCTAAGATAATAAAAAAAAAAAAAAGATTCCTGATTAATTTTTTTTAAAATGACTCGTAAGTGCATTAAATGTAAATTGACTATAAAAAATGATGTCAAGCAATTTCTACTATGTTCATCATGTAATAAATATTATCACCTACAATGCGCTAATGTCACTGAGAAAAGATATTTTTTAATGGAAAATGACAACAAAACTGCATGGAAATGTAGCCTTTGTTATGCACACTCAAGCAAGCATCCAGTGATCAACATGGATAATATCTCTTCCTCATCTCCGATTAAAAGTGTCAACATACGTAGAGCTAAATACAATATATCAATCGAAAATTCTTTCGAATCTCTTAATTCAGACACTGAAACAGATATTCTACCAGAAGCTTCGACAATCGAATTACTGCAAACAACAATTGCTGAATTAAAGGAAAAATTATCATCTGCCGAAAATCAAATATGTTCATTACTGTCAGAAAATGCTTCTTTAAAATCAAAGATTATTACTCTAGATAAAAATAATGATGGGTTATCTTCAACTAAATCATCGGATAAGTCCAAGTCAAAAGATACTACTTTAGTAAAGAAAACTACTAAAATCTCGACGCGCGGAAGCAAGAAAATTCAAATGTCTACTATACTAAAGGAGAATCAGTCAAATAATATCTTGCAAAACATTGAAGAAAATAGCAACTTAGTGACCCATAATAATATAACAACGCCTGCGGAAGTCCTTGTTGCTCGAAGATCTACAACGCTTAAGAAGAATATTTATATTTATGGGGATGAGAAAGTTCGTGATTTAGCATCGAAATTAATAACAACTAGACAAGGAAGGTGGAATGATGTGTATAAAGTACGTAGTTTAGTTAAACCTTATGCATCTAGTCCAATTATTTTAAAGGAACTTGATAATATTGAAAAAGAGATATCTAGCGATGATGTTATAATTCTGTCTGTAGGTTCGCATGATAAAAATCCATATGCTTTATTTACAGAAATATGTAATGTTTTGTTCAAATTTAGGCATAATAAAATTCTCCTTTTAAATGTAAATTATAATCGCTATATTAATGTTAAGAAGCTCAACAATGAATTGCAAATGCTTGTGAAAAATTATGTAAACTGTGTTTTTGTTAATATTCCTGTGGATGTATTCAGTAACGTTTCAAATAAAATATCAAGTTTAGATTCTTTAAGTTTTAAATTAAATTTAGAAATAGATTTTATAAGCTATGATAAGGATTATATTCAGATGAATTCAAATTTAAAAATGTGATAATAAGTTGCATAATGAATTAAGTTCTAGTAAACCGAAAACATTTTTTCGTCAATAAAATAAATCAAGTAGATTCATCTCAATTTGATTCATCTCAAAAATCCCTACGAATATTTCATCAGAATATAGCTGGTGTAAAGCACAAACTTGATTTATTAGAATTGACCTTAAGTGATTTAGATAGCAATAATAAATGTGTAGATATAATATGTTTATGTGAAACTAATATTAAGAAAAGCACAGAATCAAATGTATCTTTACAAAATTATAGATTAGCGGCATCATATTGCCGTGAAAAAAGCAAGAGGAGGCTCATGTATTTTGGTAAAACAACATTTAAAAACAAAATGCATTAATGAAATCACAGAATATTGCTACTAATTTTTATTTTGAATGTTGCGGAATTGAAGTTATCGGGTTAAATATAATTGTTATAAATATTTACAGAATACCTACACATACGAAAGCCCATGTAGGGGTTTTTCTATATAAATTAGACAAGGTACTTCATATAATTACGGCCAAATATAAAACTTTTAAAATAATCATCTGTGGTGACTGGAATATAGACGTACTTAAGGACACTTCTTTTTCCAAAATCTAATTAGTATTTTACAGAATTATGATTGCAAGCCTCATATCTGGTCACCAACTAGAGATAATTCTTGTCTTGATCAGATTGCTAGTAATATAAAGAATGTATTAGCTGAAGTATTACCAATGGGTTTGTCTGATCATGAAACAGCCCAAACAATTTTGATAAAAGTTACTAGTCCTAGAGTTTTATCCACATGGTTTGAATATAAACGTGATTATAGTAAAAGAAACATGGAAAAGTTTTGTGATTGTATATCTAATTTAAGCTTTTTAAATGTTTTAGAAAGGAGTACATTCTCAACAGCTTTTGCAGAATTCTATGAAACCTATTGTCTGTTTTATAACCTTTGCTTCCCAGTTATAAAAGTTAAAGTAAATAATACTAATGCTAAATTGAGGTGGTTTACAAAAGGTCTGAAAACTTCTTGTATTACTAAAAGAAAGCTTTATCTTCGTTATAAACATTGCAAATACAATAAGTCCAAGAATAAATCTAAACTAAAAAATTATAATAGAATTTTGAAAAACTGTATTCAATTATCGCATAAAATAAATAATGTAAGGTATATTAAAAGTAGTAAAAATAAGAACAAAGCAACGTGGAATGTTATTTCTTCTCGCTTTGCCAATGTAGAAGCAAATGAAATTAACAAAATAGAACATGAAGGTTGTACATATACTGATGGTCAAAAGATAAGTGAAATTTTTAATAATTATTTTATAAATGTTGGTAATAAAACAAACGCACATCATACTATTAAATCAAATGCAAAACAAGATTCGAATTTAAGTTCTATTTTTTTAAAACCCGTTGACGAAAAGGAAATCTTTGAAATTATCATGAAATTAAATAATAGCAAGGCAAGTGGTTATGATGACATAGTTACTCATATAGTTAAACAAAACGCTATTCAAATATGTAAACCATTAGCACATATTATTAATCTATCTTTTTCTGAAGGGATATTTCCCGAAGAATTTAAGAAAATAATTATTAAGCCTCTTTATAAAAAAGGATGTAAACTAGATATAAACAATTTTAGACCTATAGCTTTGCCTTCAGTTTTAAGTAAGGTCTTAGAAAAAGCAATGTTCATTCGACTATACGGATTTATCACTAAACATAATTTATTAAATAGAACACAATATGGTTTTCGCAAAGGATTCTCTACAACTCTTGCATGTTTTGATTTGATTCATACAGTAACACAAAATTTAAATAATAAAATACCTACGGTGACTCTCTTTTTAGATATGACAAAAGCGTTTGATCTAGTTGATCATACGTTATTGTTGATAAAACTAGAAAATTGCGGAATTAGAGGCAAAGCGCTTGACTGGTTTAAAAGTTACCTTACAAATAGAATTCAATGTACAGAAATCACACAGTTGTCTAATTCAAAAACACTTCTGTTAAACAAAAATTTATATCTGAGTGGCAACATAATAATAAAGGTGTGCCTCAAGGAAGTGTCTTAGGACCTCTTCTTTTTTTAATATATATAAATAGTATGCCTAAAAGCACCTCAAATAAATGTATCTTATTTGCAGACGACACAACAGTCGTTGTTAAATGTGAAGATAGACAGGCGGCAGAAGACACAATTACGAAGGCATTAACAGATGTAATAAATTGGATGAGTGAAAATAAACTTGACGTTAATTTAACAAAAACAAAAATTATTGAATTTCATTCATATCAAGCACAGCCATTACAGCTTCAAATTAATTATAATAATTGTAATATTGACATTGTAAATACTTTTAAATTTCTTGGACTTCATTTAGATTCACATTTGAATTGGAAAGAACATGTAAATGCTGTTTGCCTAAAACTCAATAGATTTATTTTTGCGATTAAGAGAATAAGAGAAACTGTATCAAGGCAGGCAGCATTAATGGCTTATTATGGCTATGTGGCTTCTGTTCTTGGCTATGGATTAATACTGTGGGGGAACTCTGTTGAGGTGAACCGAGTCTTTATTATTCAAAAAAGATGTGTTCGAGCTATCTGTAACGCTTATTTCTTGACTCGTGCCGACCATTATTTAAACAACTTGGAATTCTAACTCTAGCGTCAATGTATATAAGAGATGTGTGTATTTTTGTTAAAAAACATCCAGATTTTTTCAGGTATCGTAACCAAGTACATTTAAGACCACAGCGGCCACAATATATTAATTTATTGGACAAGCCACCATGTAATTGCTATATATATAAAATGAATGTTTATAATATGTGCATAATTATATATAATAAGCTACCAAATTCAATAAAGGAACTACATGGGAAGAACTTTGACAATGTTTTGACTGCATGGCTGTTAGAAAATACTTTTTATGACATTAAGGAATATTTGAATTTATGTAACTGACAATGTAATTTAATGTGTAATACGAATTTTAAAATTTTGCATGCCTTACTTTAAGGTTGAATACATGTACCTGTGTTAAATTGTAACATCTCTATAAACTGTATTCTTGCAAATAAAATATTGATTGATTGATTGATTGATTGATTGATAGCACATAACTAACCTCAGAGCACAGTTAAGTGCGCTCTAAACAGTTTGTTTTTGAGTCATAGTAGTGTCAATAAAACAGATCATAACATGATACGCGTCGGCAAAGTAGCACATAACCAACCTTGGAGCACAGTTCAGTGCGCTCTGTTTTGAAGTTAGTCAAGGTAGTGTCGATAAAACAGTCCATATCACGGTACGCGTCGGTAAAGTAGCACATAAAATCGATACAAAGATTTTTAATTTTTTTTTATTTTATAACTTACCTCGGAGCACAGTTCAGTGCGTTCCACAGCATCGTTAGCTCCCCGATCACGCAGTACGGTCTGCAGATGGCTGACCATGAGCGGCAATAAGCTGGACAATGACAACGCTTGTGAAAACTTCGCCAGGCCCAGCACGAACAGCTCCGGCCAGCATTTCTTGAGGAGTGTCGCTTGGACTTCCACACTGTAATGTTGATAAAGATTATTATGACTATTATTTTATTTATTTCCCAAAAAACAAAATATAAAAGTCAAAGTCAATTATTTTTATTTATATAGGCTTAAAAATATCGTCACATTCTCGTTTTTAGTTAGTTGACGTCATAAAATTACTTAAAGCTAAGGTTACCACCGCCTCCAAAGCGCATATAGTCATACAGATTAAAATTTTGCCAAACTGCTAAACAGTTTAACGGCAAGACAAGTTACATTTTAGTGCCTTTTGAATTTCTATTATACTAAAAGAAAACAATAAAAAACAATTTCATTCTAGAACTTAAGTCAAGTTTCACCACTTTTTAACATTCCCATTGGTCTCATGTATACTCTATTTGTTTTGATCTCTCTCTCTATTTTTTTTATTTGATTTAAATTTGGCCCACTTATTAATTGTTATTTTATTAAGTAGTCAAAAAATTAAAGTCACCATTCATTTTTCAGTTTTTATTCCCTCAATAATTAATAATTTAATTTTGCATGTTTTATTTCATTACTTGTAAATGCAAGAAATAAAAGGCTTTTTTATTTTTATTGATTTTATACTCTAGTCTGGCGCCGGCCTCGCACACGGCGGCAGAGCTAGCGATAGCGACAGCGGCGTGGATAGACACTTACGGCAGTGTATGTACGACAGGTACAGCCAGCATCCAGCGCACGATGGACGCTAGTAGTCTGGCGCCGGCCTCGCACACGGCGGCAGAGCTAGCGATAGCGACAGCGGCGTGGATAGACACTTACGGCAGTGTATGTACGACAGGTACAGCCAGCATCCAGCGCACGATGGACGCTAGTAGTCTGGCGCCGGCCTCGCACACGGCGGCAGAGCTAGCGATAGCGACAGCGGCGTGGATAGACACTTACGGCAGTGTATGTACGACAGGTACAGCCAGCATCCAGCGCACGATGGACGCTAGTAGTCTGGCGCCGGCCTCGCACACGGCGGCAGAGCTGGCGATAGCGACAGCGGCGTGGATAGACACTTACGGCAGTGTATGTACGACAGGTACAGCCAGCATCCAGCGCACGATGGACGCTAGTAGTCTGGCGCCGGCCTCGCACACGGCGGCAGAGCTAGCGATAGCGACAGCGGCGTGGATAGACACTTACGGCAGTGTATGTACGACAGGTACAGCCAGCATCCAGCGCACGATGGACGCTAGTAGTCTGGCGCCGGCCTCGCACACGGCGGCAGAGCTAGCGATAGCGACAGCGGCGTGGATAGACACTTACGGCAGTGTATGTACGACAGGTACAGCCAGCATCCAGCGCACGATGGACGCTAGTAGTCTGGCGCCGGCCTCGCACACGGCGGCAGAGCTAGCGATAGCGACAGCGGCGTGGATAGACACTTACGGCAGTGTATGTACGACAGGTACAGCCAGCATCCAGCGCACGATGGACGCTAGTAGTCTGGCGCCGGCCTCGCACACGGCGGCAGAGCTAGCGATAGCGACAGCGGCGTGGATAGACACTTACGGCAGTGTATGTACGACAGGTACAGCCAGCATCCAGCGCACGATGGACGCTAGTAGTCTGGCGCCGGCCTCGCACACGGCGGCAGAGCTAGCGATAGCGACAGCGGCGTGGATAGACACTTACGGCAGTGTATGTACGACAGGTACAGCCAGCATCCAGCGCACGATGGACGCTAGTAGTCTGGCGCCGGCCTCGCACACGGCGGCAGAGCTAGCGATAGCGACAGCGGCGTGGATAGACACTTACGGCAGTGTATGTACGACAGGTACAGCCAGCATCCAGCGCACGATGGACGCTAGTAGTCTGGCGCCGGCCTCGCACACGGCGGCAGAGCTAGCGATAGCGACAGCGGCGTGGATAGACACTTACGGCAGTGTATGTACGACAGGTACAGCCAGCATCCAGCGCACGATGGACGCTAGTAGTCTGGCGCCGGCCTCGCACACGGCGTGCAGACTAGCGATAGCGACAGCGGCGCGGCCGGCGGTAGCGACAGCGGCAGCGATAGCGATAGCGGCGTGGACAGGATCGCGTCTTCTGATACTATATTTGTGAAAGGAGGTATAGGAGAAATATTTATTTTTAATTTTTGAATTTAATAATATGCATATGCTCAAATGACAAATTGACAATTGTTAAATCATACTTCATAATAATCTTACTATAATACGGAGGAAGTGTTTGTGAGTTTGTAGGGGGTAACCTACGGAACTACTGAACCGAATTCAAAAATTATTTCACCAATAAAAACTACATTTTACCTGGGTGACATAGGCTACAAGTTATGTACCTCCCGAGCGAAGCCGGGGCCGGGTGCTAACCACAATTACGTAAAATAAACCTAAAATAAAAAAAATTGACGCAGACTTTGTCCGCCATCTTGGATCCAAAAATAGAGGTTATTTTTGTAATCAGCATCCCCAAAAACCTATAAAACGATACCCATATTGCAAAATTTAAAAAACAAATTGTCCGCCATCTTGAATCCTAAAATATTATTTTACCTCATACCGAAAAATTGGCCTTCATGCAAATAAAAATATTCTATTCTATTTACGGGATGCCAGGCAGATGTATAACATCTTAGTATCCTGGCACGACGGTCACGCTATTTTCTGTCGCGGCATTAGTCGATTTTACCGTCTAGCCGCGCCTATTAGATGTATTTACATAAAAAAATGTCGGCCATTTTGGATTAAGAAAAATCACAATCACCAAAAATTCAAAAGGCGTCTCACCACTCGCACCAGTCTCCTCTATTTTATAAAAAAGTACATGCAATTTTGTGACAACCCTGACACTGCTGTGTCGGATCACGCTGGCGGCGTTACCGTCACCATCAAAGCCGATGGACAACTGTATGTCTTATTAAACTGTGATATTAGTGTGACTATCTCACCATCATGTGGCGGCGTATCGGCGGCGTGTAACGGCGCGACGGGTACTTCGGCCGGCGTTCCTGTGTACGCTGATAGGTACTCGTTGATGGCCCCTGCAATGATATTCAACTTCATTTTATTGTTTATGATTTTTATTTTATTTTGAACACACTAGCAGCTTTATAATAGCCCGGTCATTTTAGATTTAAACTTAGACATTTGAAATTACTGAACGGGACCTTTGGTAATATGTTCGGAACCGTAATCTGAACGTTTTATGTTTTCATCGAAAATTTCGCGCAGAAAATCGATAGATTATACAAAATACTGGTGATATTTATTGTGACACTTTGTTAATTGGTCGATTTTCGCGAATTATCACTGAAGTCTATAACATGCTGTCAATATGCGAAAAAGCTTTCCGGAAACCCAAAATTCGAGGCCATTAATTCGAGATCTGACATTTGGAACAACAAATCGATGACACACTGTCACTAGGCTTGTTCAGAAACCCAAACTGCTTTTAAACAGAGATTATCAACTTGCTACGTAATTTTTTCATTGATTTGCGTTTCAGAAACCGGATGTAAAACTGTTGACAGAAGGTGCAGTAACGACATTCTCATTAAAAAAAATTTTTTTTTCAATGAGATTATTTTCTATACTACAAGTGTAAGCGCGGGCTGTGCCCGGGCAAATTTTGAGTAGGTATAGACCACGCACTCGACCATGTACGATGTCACCAGCGTTGCCAGGCCTCAGGTATGGCAACACTGAACAAAAGTTGGTACACTCACCAAACTGCCCCATCTTGAAGAGATTCTTGGCGAGTTGCGTCTGCAGCATCAGGTGCTGGCGACGAGCGCCCTCGATGTCACCGGCGTTGCCAGGGTTAAGGTATGGCGATACTGAAAATATTTCAATAAATGCTGAAATTTTTTGCTGTAAAACGCTGTAAAACGTAAAAAACACATTTTTGCAAATTTTAACCACGAATATTTTTTTTTGCGTAATGAGGATCAATGAGGATTTTTGACAACTAATTTATTATAGTCATCCTGACATTTATACCAAATTTCAGCTCTATGGGAATTATCGTAACCTTACCCTATTATTAAGGCTAACTTGACTGGACTAGTAAAACATGAAAAATGGTTTATTGACTGCTATACGCAATTAATCCTTCAACTATGGCATTTTAGATAACAAAGGTTGTACAATAGGCGCACAACCGGATTCGGTGTCTTGGTAATTTAAGGGTGTACAACTTAACAGGATAATGTAACATTTGTTTTCCATGCTGGTCTGAGAGCGAAGAAAAAACATAGAATATGCCAGCTGCTTCTCTTCCCGAGCAGATTGTAAATTTCAATCAAGGGAAAGGGCTTTATACTGGAGATTCCTCCACTCATAGGCGACAGGCTAGCAACCTGTCACTATACCTGAATCTCCTTCAGTTAGCCCACTATTCAGCTAAGCGTGGCCTTCGAGTCTTACGACTCATGGCCCTGTCTACCCCATAAGGGATAAAGACGTGATTCTTCATTATCAAAGTCAATTGATTTTATTTAAATTGGCTTAAAAATTGCACTTTTAAATCGTCGTATACTAATAGAATAGATAGTTGACATCACAAAAATTACTTAAAGCTAAGTTAACTACCGCCTCTAAAGCGCAAACATACATCATATATATATATACAGGGTGTTTTTTAAATCATTGGCATCCTTTCTACTGGTGAAAGTACTCATGAACATGAGCAACTTTTTGTATGGGACCGACTCAATCCGATGGAAAAAAAATCAGCTGTTCCATACTATTTTCCAATACCTACTCACCCGAAATGTATGGAACAGCTGATTTTTTTTCCATCGGATTGAGTCGGTCCCATACAAAAAGTTGCTCATGTTCATGAGTACTTTCACCAGTAGAAAGGATGCCAATGATTTAAAAAACATCCTGTATTTTATTATATTTACCCGGATTCCCCTTATTAAAAGCGACAGCAGCCGCTAAGGCAAAGTTAATGGCCGGCGCAGGCGACACGGGCCCGAACTCCCCCCCCTCCTCCTTGGGCCCGTGCGCCGGCGCCGCCAGCCCCAGAAGTTTAGAGTAGGCCGCCTGCCGCTCCTGTATAGCGCCGTCCCGCTCACTCTTCACCTTGTCCACGATCGGCTTCCGCTCGTGCTGGACCGCTGTACACACATTTCAAGAATTACTGCTCATCGTGGTTTACAACTATGATTTGCTGCAAGTGAACTATTACCACGGGGAGGGCACATAGAAACGGGGCGTCGTATATCTACTACAAATGAAACTGTACATCCGTGAACACGTCAATGTGTGCGTTTACATAGTCATAGCGTCCCATTCCGCAAATCCACGGGGGAGTGTGGGGTACGCAAGGGTACGCCATATTGCGGTAGGGGCAGGGAGCTTCCTTCCTGTACGTAGTACTTATATTAATTCTGTGCTATTAAATAGGACTCCAGCACTTAAACTAATCATAATTTAAAAAAAAAGTAAAAAGTTAGCGTCGTGTACCTAAAATGGACTACGGCAAGCCAATATTACACTAAATGTCCGCACCAGAGGTGTACCCGCCTGTGGCCGCAAAGGTCCCAGGTTCGAATCCTGCCCGTGCTACATGAGTTTGAATACCAATCTGACTCATGTACCTATGTTAGTTTTCATCGACCACCTCTTGCTTCCGGTGAAGGAAAACATCGTGAGGAAACCTGCACTCTGGTTAATGATTATCAGCTAGTGTGTGAAATGGAGGAGGCAATGGGAAACCACTCCATTAAAATTGCCAAGATAGTCGTATGTAAGATAAATAAATAAATAGTGATGTCATTCCATATGATGACCACGACCCTCAGCCATGAGGAATATGACTAAAGAGAGTCTGCCAGTGTCCAGACATCTGTCAGATGGTACAACACTTATTTGAATTTGGCCCAACTGTTTAGAACTGTTCAAATTTAAATGAAAGTATTGTAAGTACTTTATTTTTACAGGACCTCACTCTACAGTAGTGCCAATCTATGCTGTAAGTAACCATATCCCCTGCAAAATGAAACTGTGAATCGAATGCGTGTATTTATAGGTGAGAAATCTACGGAGGATGTCCAGCAGTGGACTTCCTGCAGCTGAAATGATGATAATGACTCACAGTCGCTCCTCATGCCACAAGCTAGACACTTTTGCAGCCGGCAGTACTGGCAGCGGTTGCGATGGTGCTTCGTTACTTCGCAGTTCATGCTGCCGCGGCATTGGTAGCCCAGCTTCTTGCGGATCGAGCGCTTGAAGAAACCTTTGCATCCTGGAAAGGATAGACATTTTAATATTTTTGAACATATTTACGTTTATACATGGGAAAAGATACCTTATAGACATGGGCGCTAAAGTCGTTCACAAATAAGACAAATAGTACGAGTTTACTTTGCTTATGAATGTCGTAACTGTTAACAACCCGAAGGTACCATTTCCTGTGTATTGACACATTTGATGTTTTTATATCTTAGGTTTTGGATGATCTTGGTTTTTTATGTTTGAGTTTTTGGACCCAACATTTTGCATATTTTTTTGACCTACCTTCTTTTACTATACTATGATCGAAAAGGCCCAGGCTCTAATTCTACTTACACCATATATACAAATCTAACTTATGTACAAGTATGATGGTTTTCATTGACCGCCACTGTGTTGATGTGTTTCATTCCACATAATAACCTTCAGTCTTGAGAAATGATTAAAAACTAACTCTATATTAACCAGGGAAGTTATAGTAACTGATTCAGCATGCATTTAGGAGTTAGTTACTCACAAACATACATACAAAAACCTAGAAAACATTACACTCCTTCCATTGCTATAACAAAGTTCTCTAGTGACATTGAAAATGGAGCTTACATCATTAAGCATGTAACATATCTCCAACAATAGGCTTCGAAACAATAAGAGCAACATTACACAGTATGTAGCAAGCGTCTGATAATTTGTTATGTCATAATCGTAAATAAGATGCAAGCATTGAATCACTTATGTTTTTATAAGCTTTTATTTCGTTTCACATGTCTATATGACTGTTCTTGCAGTTGAGTCATAGGAACTTTTCAATAATATTTATTCCATACTAGCTATGCTTCACTCCTGTAGGAATTTCGGCATAAAATGTACCCTATGTGCTATTCCCGGTATTTATCTACAGGTGTACCAAATTTCATAAAAATCCGTCCAGTAGATTTAGTGTAAAGAGTATTCCCAAAGTAAAGAATATAAGAATAAAAATTTGTGTTCAAAAAGCTTACCTTCACAGCTGATAGCTCCGTAATGCCTCCCAGAAGCTCTATCCCCGCACACAATACAAAGCTCCAGGCCTCCCACCTCACTTCCTCCGCTAAACTTCATCTCCATTTGGTCTTGACCATCCATGTTACCTGTATCTGAAAATATATCATTTTATCTGTATTCATCAGCTATAAAAAATAGTATTTTTATGTCTCAATTTTGAATTGTTGAAGGTTTCAGGTTTAGGTTAGTTTGCTTTGAACCTGAGATATCAATATAAAAAAAATTTATAAATAATAAAAAATGACAGACTGACAGACAACGCACAGCCAAAATTACTGGGCGTAGGAAGCTGAAATTTGGCATGTAGGTTCCTTAGGGAGTGTAGGGGAGCACTAAGAGAATTTCCCGCGGGAACAAAGTCCCGGGCGCATGCTAGTTGACAATGATTTGTGCAGGGACAAAGTCATATTCAAAAGCTAAAATAATAAAATTTGTGGATTTGGACTCTGTAAGGTAGCAACATGCTGCACTTGTCAGAAAATTATGGGGAGGCCTTTGCCCAGCAGTGGTACCCTACAATAGGTTAAAAAAATTAAAAAGGGGCAAATACTAGCTTAAGGTTTGTCTCGTTTTTACACATTTAAATCCATCCTAGATCTGTATGATAACAAATAGAGTTACTATTGGTTGGTTCTATATATTAATTCCAAGGGAAAAACACATCTTTAAGGTAAAAAAAAAATACAAATTCTATAGAGTTAAGACAAGTTTCATGAATAGGTATTACCTGATATTCAGTAATGATAACAACGTTATTAGAACAAACAAGCTGTGAAATTAGTACATAATATCTCGATGCTGTGAAATGACCATCATACCTTGTGACAATAAGTATCTCTCTCCTTTCACTTTTTGTATTGTAAATATCAAGTGCCAGCAAGCGTGGGTGACAAGATTATCTTTAAAGTTCAAGTGGTGGCCTATGAAATGACTTCATGATCACTGGAGCGGAAAAGAAGCACCAAGCCACAAATACAGTTATACAAAGCGTCGATGCTTTGCTTACCTTGTAGAATCCGTACGTAGTTGAAACGATTGCTCGGTTGTTTTAAAGTTGCAAATAAACAAAACCACTACATGGAGATAGGATGCACGTAAAACCACATAGTCAACTTAGTAAATTGTAAGAACAAAAAGAAAAACTTTCACAAAATAAATTAACACGAGAACAAGCGAGCGAAGAAATTTTTGTACTAAAAAAAAACATATGTGCATTGAATGAATGAACTATGAAGGAATGAAGTTTCCCAAAATGTGACAGATGACAGTGACGAGAGCCTTAGACAATACGAGAGCTGGCAGCAGGCAACTCATTGACTATCTTGCAGTGGCTTGGCGGTGTTGATGCTGGATGCTGGACGGATAGAGATGGGCGCTTGGATAAATTTCGGGAAGGTAAAAATGGGAAAGAATGGGTAGAAGAAGAAGAAGAATTAATTTATACCCATTTATACCCGATATTTTTTATTTATACCGGGTAGAAATTATAATTAAAGTAAATTATCCTTACCTATTTACTTTAAATTCATAAAATAATAATTAAAGTATAAATATTAGGTATGTTTTGATTATAAGGAACATAAATAACTAGTTGTTTTTGGTTCAAATATTAAAAAAATCAAAAACAACAGATTTAAAATCATATGTATTCAAATATTATTTTGAAAATAATGCTGCATTATTCAGTATTATGGATGTTTTAAGTAGAATTAACAAAAGAATCAAAACATCTTCAATTGTATTATAGACTAACTTTTGCCCGCGGCTTCGCCTGCGTGAATTTCCCACGGGAACACTGCTTTTTCCCGGGATGAAAAGTGTCCTATGTCCTTCTCAGTACTTCTAACTATGTGTATGTGAAATAGTCAGATTGGTTGAGTAGATAAAGCGTGAAGAGGTAACAAACAAACTCACTTTCGCATTTATAATATTAGTTAGAATTTGGAGGTAATTTCACAATATTTTTCTATAGAGAAAATTGTATGCAATTGTGTTTTTGAGAGAGTTAGTAATTATGTTTGTTGCATTTTAATTTCAAATTTAGTTTTTCGTTATTACTGATATAACAGACCGGGCCTTACGATTCGATGATCGCCTAGCCGTTCAATAGAATTCCGGCATTTGGCAAACTTATTCGTCGCCCCGGCATAACATTTATTTTCTAAAACCAGTTGGCTGCGAATGATTCAGAATTAAGATATATCTTGTCAGGTCTTTTTGTAACCAAAACGAAAAACGTACAACGAAAATTGTACACTTTATAACAATGACATTCTAATACACAGTTCTTAATTTAAAAACTGAATATTTGCTTAAACACTTTATATCATAATAGATCTTAAGGATATATTATAAAATATCGTAATTACAAACATTTTAATTGATTTTAATTTCTACCCAGTATAAATTAAAAATTCCTGGAAAAAAAAATGAGTATAAATGGATATTCCGAGTCTCGGAAACTCTATGGACGGATGATAGTGAATGGATACCTAGAAATTTTGACAAATTAAAAACGTCAATCTACGTCAATGTCATGTGTCAAGGTAGGCAACCTCGTGTTGATTTGATTCTATTTTTCGCAATGTTTTTTCTATGAAAACTTTGTAAAATCAATAAAAATCTACAGATTTTAGCAAAACTGAAATGGCTAGTGTACAACTGAAAAGTTTTATTGACAAGTTCGATGTTTTCACTCAGAAACCTGTTAATTACCTCGTCGCGCAAGATGGTTTAAAAGACGACATCAAAAACTTAGTGAAAAACTTGTACGATTACACCAAATCTGAGGAAGTTACTAACAAAAAGAAGAGAGGGAGTGCCTTAACGGAGCTTATAGTAGAGGGGTTTGACGAAGAGCAGATATGGCAACAACTTGAACTTCAAAACTCAGGGTGTTGGGATAAACTTGTTTGGGAAGTTGCGAATTGTGTGTCTTCTAAAAACAATTTAATTTTTCCTATTGAAGTAAAACAGTCTACAGAGCCTGAAGTTGAAGAAGACAGTGATAATTCACTCCCAGAGAGCGAAAAAGATGACTCTGCACAAGAACATATTGAGGCTCAAAATGAGGGTGAACATACAACGAAATTGTCTAAAAAGGGCAAGGGCTCTATCGTTGACGATAAATTCTTTAAACTTAAAGATATGGAGAAGTTTTTGATAAATGAAGAGAAGAAAGAAAGTGGAAAAAAAGCTCCTGAGGCAGACAGTGATGAAGAATCTATTGATTTATTTGATGAAAATGATGAGGATTCTGATGACGATGAAGGTGGTAATAATATGATGTACACAGACTTTTTTGATCAATTGGAAGGTGATGATGGTGCCATAGGTGACAAGGAAAATGAAAATGAGTTGCAATTAGACTCAGGAGAGTCGGAAGAATCGGAGCCTGAACCAGTTAAATCTAAGCCTGACAAGAAAAAGGTGAAATTTGCTGGCTTGTCATCAGATGATGATGATAGTGATGAATCAGCAGAAGAACCTACGAAACTGAATGGTAAACCAGGGAGTGATGAAAAGAAATCAGATTTTGAGCAACGTCAGGAAAGGCTACAGCAAACTATATCTAGATTAGAAGAGAAATCTCTCAAGGAAGCTCCATGGCAGCTGAAAGGTGAAGTCAATGCGGCTACAAGACCTCAAAACTCGCTATTAGAAGAGGTAGTAGACTTTGATTTGACAAGTAGACCTCCACCATTAATCACAGAACAGACAACTTTAACACTAGAAGATATTATCAAACAAAGGGTCAAGGACAAGGCCTGGGATGATGTTGAAAAGAAAGAAAAGCCTGTTGATGACCAATTGTCCTTCCGTAAGACCGAAATTATTGATCAATCAAAGAGCAAGCTTAGTTTGGCTCAGGTCTATGAGGCAGAGTATTTGAAACAAAAACAAGCGATGTCCGGTGAAGTTGAGGAAGAAAAGGAACCTGAAAGTCACACAGAAATCAGGGATTCTATGAGCAAGCTGTTTGCAAAACTTGATGCATTATGCAATTATCATTACACACCAAAAGCTCCACAAGCGGAGGTCAAAATTGTTAGCAACACACCTGCCATTTCTATGGAAGAAGTTGCTCCTGTGGCAACTAGTGATGCAGCATTATTAGCTCCGGAAGAAGTCAAGAAGAAACAGAAGGGAGATCTCATAAGTAAAGAAGAAAGAACACAGACAGATAAGAACAGAGAGAGAAGGAAAAAGAAGAAGTTACAGAGACTCAAAGGAAAGGTTATGAAAGTAACGGAACATCGGAATACAAAGAAGGGCGTTGAGAGTAATGATAGACCTTTGAAGACATCTAAAGCATTCTTCCAACAGCTCAACGATGAAGCTGGTAGTTTAATTAAGTCTAAGAAAGCTAAGAATAAGGGACAATAAATGAATTATTGAAGTATTCTGATAGTTTAATTCCTTTTTACTTTAATCTTATGAGTGAAATAGATTTTTTTAAAAGTAACAATGTTTATTTTATGATTCGGAAAATAAAACAATTGAATTTAATATCCATCATGCCTAAAGGCACCAGCTAGCTAGCAACAATCACTCTGTTGGCTCTGGTATTATCGGGAAAACAATACAAGAAATAAAATAAAAATAAAATAAAAATAAAACTATTTGTAAGCAGATTTTGAACATTTTGTTTCCTTATTTTTTGGAACAGGGCGAAATATAAAAGCATTCAGTAAAAGCATTTACTTTTTCGGCAAAAGCGCAAGGGGCTGCCTTATATTCTTAAAATTATCCTAATCCTAACTAATATTATAAATGCGAAAGTGAGTTTGTTGGTTTGTTTGTGACCTCGTCACGCTTTATCTACTGAACCAGTCTGCCTGAAATTTCGCATACACATAGCTGGAAGTACGGAGAAGGACATAGGGTACCTTTCATCCCGGGAAAAAGCACTGTTCCCGTGGGAAATTCACGTGGGCGAAGCCGCGGGCGAAAGCTAGTATATTGTTTAAGTGCTTCCCGCATCTAACTGCGAACGCTCTTATACCATATAATTTTTAATAAAGTGCTTGTCTGAAAATAACGCAAACAAAGACTGGAAACCGTCACATAACTGCTTCCTCGAGCTGACTCCGGCGAAACGACAGCGTTTCGGTAATTAACGAAAAAAGCCGATCTAGTCGGCACGGCACAGTGAGTGCGAAATCAATGGACTTTACGTTTTGACCGACTAATATGATGATTTCCGACCGATTCGGTCATGGCGACCGCTTCATAAATTCGTATGTGGCTTATGTATGCTGCAGGCATGTGAGCACACCGTTAATAAAATTATATTGAGTTAGCACAGGTGGTGTGGCTTTTAACCGACCGACCTTAAGTCTTTTATTTTGACCGACTTACAAAGAAGAGTATGTAAGGCAATGAGTTACGAGTATGTTGGACGCGAAATATAAATGCCATTATAACAAATCTTTGAGTGATGATTATCAATTTACTTCATTTTTATACATTTATTTCAGACAATCATGAGCATATGTAAACACAATGTGATAAAGGCTAAAATAGATTACATATTTGTGCTCGTAACTGTACATGAATCACGATTATCCGGTAGCTATGAAGTCGATAAGTCTCCTAGCTCTTGGTCTATAGCAGACAGTAACTGCCGCCGCCGTCTCCGCCTCATAACCCGCGCTGTTGGTTTTTAGCGGGTTCACATGTTAATAGGTGTTGCATATTCTACGATTACAGTTAAGTTTATCATTCATTTTGCGGACATATAGTTTTGTGACACAAAATGATTGGATAATAGCAATTCCACACTTTGCCTCGGCAGGCTCACGTTTCGGGATGGAAAGGATCGTTTTTTTATTAAAAAAAAATATTATCTACTTATGGATTTTATAGATCTGGCAGAGACATATAATTAGGAATAATACCTATTTAGTTTAATATGATTCAAATTCTGTGGGAAGAGAGGTGGTCCTTTTATTATTTCCTTATTGTATGTACCTAACTTATTTAGTTAATGTTATTAATATTAACAAGAGGACTATCATGCTAAAACTGTATGTTTAAAATTCATACAATAAACGCGGAGAGCTTCATTGCCCTGGAAGTAGAACTCGTTCTGCCAAAAGTTGTATGTAATTATTGCACCCAGAAATAGAGGAGCGCCTAATATTGCGGGCTGTCGCGCGCTTACTACAAATTGCTATGAGTTTTTTGCAGGCGCTGCAAAAGTTTAATTTTATCCATGGTGTTTCGTTTATTTTTGGAGTAAATTAACGCACATACTCTTCATTAAGTTTTATTAGATAAATAATTAAGAGCTGTTAATTTAATATGAGATTCAAAGAGCGCATTTAGGTAAGAAGTGGCGGACCAATATAATTACGGTTTTTTCATTGCAGTCTTGCGAATTTTTCGCATTTTGATGGTACCTACGATACTATGTAGGTACTATGGAATAACTAACCCTACTTTACTATATATCTTAGAAACTTGTAGCTACTATGTTGTAATAACTTGTAAAATGTAGCCCGTCCACGTCACATTTTAGACCAGCGGCACTTACATTGATATAAGGCCATGTATCCAGAGGGAATAGAACAGTGGAAGATAAGCACTGCGGTGATCCCGCACGATGCGGCGCGGTTTAATCCGGCGGCGGCAGTCGGTCACAAATTTATAATTTGTACAATTACTTGCGCCGAGACAGCGCTGCAGTGCGCAACGGAAGCCGTGGAGACCCCTGCTTTACATTAATTTTTAATAGAAGATTTTATTTAACTGGCAGTGGAACTGTTTGACATGATGCCAATTGTCACTTTCTATCATCGCACACCTTGCCAATGACAGGGAAAAATAACGCCAGCTTCAATCAGTAAGTTTGTATGTCTTGGGTGGGAAGGAGATTCCCAATAGCCTTATAGGTAAGACTACTTAGTTAAAACAGAACAGAAAGTAGCTACTGTTAAGACTACTCAGTTGGACTACTGGGAACAGAAGGAAATTCATCATCATACCTTGGGGTTCAAAATGTCGCGTACATGCGCTTCGAAAAGAGTTTTCTAAACTTTCCTTCTACCTAGTTATTTAAAGGTTATGGAATGACCTGCCATGGTCTTCCCATAGACATAGAAGAAAATATTTCTTCTAACTTTATGGGTTTTCCCTACAGACTGCAGCATGGAATTTTTCAAAGAGGGCATGAAAATAATTATTTTGGGTCGGCAACACGCACCCCTGTAGTTGTAGGAGTCCATAGTCTGCATCTGCGGTGACCGCTTACCATCAGGCCGCATGCCTGTTTAAAAATTATTATACTCTTTCTCATTTTCGACAGTGCATGCACCTACCAGGGTGGCATCAGCGGATAGGAGAGGAGACTTCGTTGTGCTGATAATAGGAAAAAAATCGTTTAACATTATTCAACTCTATTGGTTTTCGTCTGCACAAGTACCAGGATAGCATCAGCGAGTAGGAGAAGAAACTTTCAGTTGATAATAGAAAAAAAAAAGTTCAATATGTTAAAAAATATGTGTGTTAAAACATTTTTTTTATTTCTAAGATCGAATCAGATATACACACAATGGTGTATCTTTTGTAAATTAGACAGTGTTTGTAAATTTATGAATAAATAAATAAAGAAATAAAATAATTCAACTCCATTGGTTTTCGTCTGCGCAAGTACCAGGGCGGCATCAGCGGGTAGGAGACTCCGGCAGACAAATAAATTCAGTCGCGATAAGCGACGTATAAATCAGTGGGAGTTCCGAACGCATGGAAAAGGCTACATGCATGATTGTTTCGAGTGCTAACGTCTATTTGTTTTTAACATAATGTCTGCTTATAATAAAAAACAATCTGTTCTATGTCTGAGGAGATATTTACGAAAAAAAAACAAGGCACGAGCCAAGACCACAAAACCAAACTGGTGTGGTCACTTATTGTTCAATAACCATTTCTTCTCAGTAGTGGTCGTTCCGAAATGCTAGTAGTTTGTAGCTTTGAGACATAATATACTATGATTATATTTTTAGTTTTTGACGTGAAAAAGAGCCTTCCTTGAAGGCAAAGTTTCAATAAAGAATTTCTGATTTAATTGGATTCCCATTTTTGACTCAAAAAGAAGAAGGAGATAGGGCTCCTCCTCATTTAGTCGTATTCCTCATGACTGAGAGTCGTGGTCATTATATGAAATGAAACACACACAACGACTATCTTTTTGCCATTGCCTTCTCCATTTCACACACTAGCATATAATCATCAACCAGAGTGCAGGTTTCCTCACGATGTTTTCCTTCACCGGATCGATGAAAACCAACATAGGTAGAACATGAGTCACATTGGTATAAAAACTCACATAGCACGGCCAGGATTTGAACCTGGGACCTTTGCAGCCCCAGGCGGGCGCCCTACCTCTCGGCCACCACCGTTAGATTGAGATAATAATTCTTCAATAGTCCAGTGCGCTCGGAATGCTAGTAATAGAGAGAGGTGGAGAGCCATTGCAAAAGCAGCAACCTTCGCCCAGGGGACGGGCAGTACAGGAGATCCCAGGCCAGCACCATCTGCACAATCACGACCACTCTGACAAGAGTGACCGACTAAGAAGAAGCTAATAGGAGCAAAACTGTTTTTCACCTTATACATGCGGTTCACGCGGGCGATCCCGCGGGCAAAAGCTTGAGATCTAAAGAAACTTAAAACATAACCTCCGCAGGTTAAGCGAACCTATTAAAAGAGACAATTTCTCAAATGTTTTATGCGTGGCGACACGACGCCATGCGATTCTCGTTGCCCATTAAGATTCTCCGCAGATTTGTGAATATTGGATGCGGATTTATATTACGGGTTCCGCGGGGTTAGCTCGCAGAGCTAGGAATGTGCAGACATGACTTTTTTGAAGCTATAACATGTCCCACTGCAAAAGCCTCCCCACTCTCTTTCCATGTGTCCATATCTCTGGTCTTTTCTGTCCACTTTCTGTCGAATGCCCTAAGTTCATTCGATCATCTTGTTTTAGACCTTCCTCGCTTTCTGTGCCCATCAGCTGGGACACAATGTGAGTAGACATGACAGAAGTTAAAAATCAAAATATATAAAATTCTTCCGTTACTGATTGAGTGACTGACTAGACAACTCACAGTAATAACTACTGGGCGTAGGCAGCTGAAAATTGGCTTGTAGGTTCCTTAGGGAGTGTAGGAGAGCACTAAGATTGGATTTCCCAAAATTCCCATGGGAACAAAGTCGGGCCCATGCTAGTACATAAATACCTAATATGTACATAATGATCGTCAATAATCATTCCTAGTCATTTCCCATAACATTTGGGGTTAGCGGTGGTGGTTGAGTTGTTAAGCCGCTCACCTGTGGTTCCAGGTTCAAATCCTACTCATGCCACATGAGTTTCCATACCAACCTGACTCATGTTCCTATAGTTTTCATAGGCCACGTGCCTCCGGCGCGGCGAAGGAAAACATCGTGAGAAAGCCTGCTCGCACTCTGCTAGTAAACTAAACAGTTTACTAGTGTGCATACGACGACTTCCGTTAGATGGCGGTAGTTATCGAGTCATGCTGTATGCTACTTGAGAAAAATTTGACACCAATCGTGTTATTTATCACGCTCGGTGTCGGAAAAAAATTAAAACATACTATTATAATTATCTCGAGTCGAAATGGCAAACTTAAATTATTTTTGACCAATATTTGGTCAACATACCATAAATCCGTAACTATGCTTCGTCGTACTGTCTAAGTGTTTCTAAATCTATATTTCCTAGATTATCTTTTGATGTAGGTATCTAGTGCAGTGTTAGCACTTTCGCAAGCCGGTGCATATGGGCGCATGGCGAGTGTAATGTGGTTTATACCGTACTTTTATGAAAATTGAGTGCTTGGCCTGCGTCGGCGATCATTTCATTACCCTATGTCTAGCGGTTTAGTGGCCTTATGAGTTTTATTTCTTTAGCTTCTGTCTTCGTTGTCTAGCGGTATCTAGACATATAATAAAAGTATAACTGTACATAAGAAATATTTAAGTTTAAACCTTTTCAAAGTCAATTTTTTTTATTGAAACTTGGCCTTCAAAGAAGGCTCTTTTTCACGTCGAAAACTAATATATTATGTCTCAAAGCTACAAACTACTAGCATTTCGGAACGACCACTGCTGAGAAGAAATGCCGAAAGAAACTTATGAAACAGTCTTGGTCGCCTAACATGCCAGAGGGCCTATTTATTAACTCTATACATACACGTACAGGTAAAATAAATAAGGTATTTTCTACAATTATGCCTCCATTTTAGGCCATTTTTGCATGAGGAGGGTTTTCCTCTTTCTAATTTGTCTATTCTGGTTTCCTTCACATTTATTTACTACAATACTTCTTCGATGGCTCAGCGTAAGATATTAGCTCTCCATTCAATTCTTCACTCTTTTCTGTTCTGCCTCTCTTCTTGTCGGTTCTTTGAAAGGCTTCCTGGTCTCTTAGGACTTCATTTCTCCATACCTATTTCTATAATATCAATAATTTTGTAAATTTAGACCAAGAGATCTATTAATAAGTTCGCCTTCGCGACGTAACTGGTGATCCGTGGGCGGGTAGCCACTTTGCACAGCGAATTGCTAGGTATAGCGGGGCAGAGGGGTAATGCTGCCAGCCTTCTGGGAACCCTTCCTCGAGGCGACGTGCTGAAACCTCTCTATTATCGACGATTTTATGAGTTACTTTACTATTTAGATTTGACAAATTGTATTTTACAATGTATGTTTTTGGAAATAAACAACAATCCTAACTAATATTATAAATGCGGAAGTGAGTTTATTTGTTTGTTTGTTACCTCTTCACGCTTTATCTACTGAACCAATCTTCATGAAATTTCGCATACACATAGCTGGAAGTATGGAGAAGGACATAGGGTACCTTTCATCCCGGGAAAAAGCACTGTTCCCGTGGGAAATTCACGCGGGCGAAAGCTAGTAAGTATATAAATAAATTCAGTATTACATAATATAGAATAATGGCCACAGCATAGCACACTGGGCCACCGTTCCGATTAGTATTGCCGACGCTGTGTGAACTCCAGTGCAGTGACGCTATCGTCGCTGCGGCACGACATAGGTTATATGCACACAGAGTCAGCAGCGCCCTTTGATAAACTACTGTGCTTTCGTAGTACACGGAGGCCTTACCTGGAGTTACCTGTATGTATTTGTTATATAATATAGTATCGTTGAGTAGTATTCCTTAACACAACTTACTCGGGTCTCGAACTTACTTTGGGGCTCACTCAATCTGTGTGATTTGTCCGTACATACTTATTTATTTATTATTTACTTCAGTAGAGCCGGATTAGTGCCTAACAGTGACAAAAAATGTCAATGTCACCTGCCTGACATGTTGGACCCACAGCATGACCCAAATAAAATAATAAGTACACCTAATGTGTATTTTTTTTGTCGTTTGCTCATCTTTTTAACATAGGGCGGCCAATGGGCAAGCTGGTCGATGCTAAGTGATGGCCGCTGCCCATGGATAACTGCAATACCAGGGGTAACACAGGAGTGTTGCCGGCCTTTAAAATTATTTAGTAGGTAAGTAAAAATACTTTATTGCACCAAAAAATTAAGGATTGTAACATTGTGACTTAATTATTTAGCTATCTAATAAAATTTTCTAATAGTAGTATCATACTCTGTATCTCCAGCGTACTCTGTAAATAATCAGAGAGTAGTAAATCTAATATAGTAGTAGTCTGAAAATCCGGCGACGTATATTATATTAGGCGGGGAGCAGTGTGCGCTAAATGATTCACATTGGTGTGTACTCAGCCTAATGCGTTCGGATTTGCGCACTTGAAAATTGTATATAATGTACTCGATTCGTTAACTTTCTTTTGGCTGTTGAAGTGGAAAGGGTTTTTTGATGTTTAACATCTTTCTCTTCTCTCTTTCCTCATGTATGAGTGGAAGTATGTAATAGGAAGCCAGGGAAGGGCGCTTCCTAATTGGAGACCTGTTTGGTCTCCAATTGGTAATCTTCCATAGGTATGAGGAGTGTTAAAAATATGTAATTTTATGATAGAGTACATAATCCTCCTGCCCGTTAGTCGTACTCCTCATGACTGAGGGTTGTATCATGGAATGAAACACATACAATGACTATCCTGGCAATGTTGATGGAGTGGTTAGCCATTGCCTTCTCCATTTCACACACTAGCTGATAATCATCAACCAGAGTGCAGGTTTCCTCACGATGTTTCCCTTCACCGTACACAGGAATAGATATAATTAAACACATTTTGCGACTTTTTAGCACGAGTTTATTCTCCTGAGCTACTTTATTAGGGCTCAAACTTTTTGAGAAAGTCCATTTTCTACGCGTGACGTCATATGAATGTACGTTTTGTTGTATCTTGGGAAATATTTTGGCTACTGATGTGATTTTTCCACTGAAGATTCTATTATAGATATTTAAAAAAAAAACGTTTAAAAAGGTTGTCCCCTATTGGTTAAAACAACGTGCATTTGATTTGACCAATGACGCGCGGTGTGAGGATGTCATACATCATGTTAAACCTAAAATCGTACTCCTAACTAATATTTATAAGTGCGAAAGTTCAATCTCAAATCCCACTGGAGGAAAATCTTCGACTCAATTTAAAAAAAACTTTTATAATTAAAAATAGGTAGGTACACAAATAATTTCCAATAAAAAAATTCGCACTACTGTCACATACAGAAAAACAAGTAAGTACCTACAAATAAATATTATCCCGCGTTGGGAATCGAACCCAGGACCTCTAAATGGCATATACAAGTATCGCAATAGGAAGCAGACCCAGGGCATTAACTAATGGTTAATAACACCAGTTTTTGCTCAATTTCAGCTATCTATAGCAACAAATTGTGCGGGACATTTAAAATAGCAATGGTCGTATGCCAATTTCAAATAACTGATAGGTTAGTGGTACAGTGAGTGTGTTTCGAATTTAAATACCAATACATATACTGTAGAAGCTACTGTCATTCATCATCATTCAATTTAACAGCAAGGCCGACAAAAGTCGATGGAGTTCATTAAAAAATAAAACAAGCTTATTATTAAAAATAAAAAACACGACTGACAAGTTTTTACTCAAAAAGTACATACAAACATATAAGTTATATACATTTTTGAAATCGCTTTTTAAAGCCCTTCAATTTGATACCTCACTCGATAAGATTAATCAAAGTTTATTTTTTTGGTCTGCTATTTATTGCATATATAATCCGCCATTTTGTTTTTATGATGACGTTTTATAGCCTATGTCACTCGGTAGAATGCAAGGAATCTAAAAATACCTCTCACATCAAAATCTGTTAAGCCGTTAAAGACTTATGGTGGAATAAAGAAACTTACATACATACATACTTACATACATACATGAACCCTGAAAACATAACACTCCTTTTTTGGTCAGTCGTGTAAAAAGATTAGAAAAATTAGAAGATAGAGAAATTTTAAACGGCATAGTGATATAGCCATGATTATCAGTACCCAAATTTGTTTTTTTTTTAATTTTTTTGTCTGTCTGAGAGCCGTCTGTCCGTCTATATGTCCAGGATATTCTTCGAAAAGGCTTTTATCCAATTGTTGGAATGTAATGGTTGACTTTTAGAGAACGCTATATGTCGTTAAGTCATAATTTTTGTTATTTTGTGCAATAAAGTTTAAAAAAATAGACGCGCTGTTTTATACCAACTGCAAATAAACTTGAACGTATTAGTTTTGATTTTTGCCCAATAGTGGGTTATGATAAGCTAAAAAAATAACTGTATACAACTAGCTTTTGCCCGTGGTTTCGCCCGCGTGAATTTCCCACGGGAACAGTGCTTTTTCCCGGGATAAAAGGTACCCTATGTCCTTTTTAGTACTTCAAACTATATGTATGCGAAATTTCAGGAAGATTGGTTCAGGAGATAAAGCGTGAAGGGGTAACAAATAAATAAACAAACTTACCAACAAACTCTCACTGTCGCATTTATAATTTTAGTTAGGATGCTCCCATTGTGCCCGCAGCTTTAGTCCCCGATAGACGCGCAGTTATCGGGTGCACATAAACTCAACGAATTAAAAAGAGTAACGACCTGCCCCAGGCATACTGTAATGTTTTGTTAGTTCGGGCCTAAAGGGGGACTAGGCCCGGTGTTACCCTACAACCTCGAAGGTAACGCGTTCGAAAGCACTTAATTTTTTTTTTGGAAAATGTCAAAATTGGTTTTTATGCTTATTCGTAAACTAGCCTGTGCCCGCGACTTCGTCCGCGCATGTCTTAAGTTCTAAGCGGCGTATCAAGATGAAACTTACGCCAGATTTGAAGTTAGACCTTTTATAATACAACAGTGAAAACCGCATCAAATTTAGTCTAGTAGTTTTTGCGTGATGCGCGTACAAACATACAGACAGACAGACAAAAATTCTAAAATAAATTGTTTTGGCTTCTATTAGCCTTATAAAGACCCCTCGTAATGTTTTTTCTTAGATATCTCTCATGTACAGACACAGCCCAGTTACAGTTTTATTATATGTATTGATGATTATGTAATAACTAGCACGAGTACGGGACCTTGTTTCCGCGGGAATTTCGGGAAATCCTCTCTTAGTGCTCCCCTCATTCCCTAAGGAAACTTACATATCAATTTTCAGCTCCCTACAACCAGTAGTTTTGGTTGTACGTTGTCTGTCAATCACTCAGTCAGTAACGGAAAATTTTTATATATATTGACTAATGACTAGCTGTTGCTCACGGCTTCGCCCGCATGAGTTTCGCTTAGATGAAAAATCTTTTTGTGTTTCAAACTGTAGTAACCTAAACTCCAGTACTCAAAATTTCAGCCATTTGGCTATCTCGTGTCCCGCAGGAATATATTAGGTACCGTAGTACAGTTACGGTGTTAAAATGAATCAAAAGTGATATTTCATTTAATAAAAGATCTTCGTCAGCTCGTTATCTACAATTTCCCGTGTACCACCACTCCCACCCCGAGTCCCTCTTTGTCCTATCCCGTATCCTGTCTATTTATACGTCAGTAGCAAATGCTCATCAGGTTGAACGACTTTTGCTAAGGTCCCATTTCTATTTATTTTA
The DNA here is from genome assembly GCA_018467065.1 of Ephestia elutella. Taxonomy (NCBI): domain Eukaryota; kingdom Metazoa; phylum Arthropoda; class Insecta; order Lepidoptera; family Pyralidae; genus Ephestia; species Ephestia elutella. Next base: position 1,544,341 of record CM031590.1, read on the forward strand.
TAGAGTAGCTGGTCTCTTGGAGTTCTTCATCAGATGTTCCATAATCTTCAATTTTTATACGTCAGCAGAAAATGCTCATCAGGTTGAACGACTTTTGCTAAGGCGCCATTTCCATATATGTAATAGTGTAGCTGGTCTCTTGGAATTCTTCATCAGGTGTTCCAGTTTTCAAAATCAATTAAACGTTAATATGTTGCCCAGGCTTAATAGCAATACAACAAAAATAGTTTCATTAAAATCCGTCCAGTAGTTTTTGCGTGAAACGCGTACATACATACAGACAGACAGACAAGAAATTCCAAAAAAATATTTTTGCTTTTTATTATTTTTTTTAAGTGTCCCTCTATCTATTTCAGTCAAAAACACTAAATGTACAGACAAAATATTTTTACTGTTTTATTATATGTATATAGATTACATTTATTATTTAACAATAAATTCGAATGCGTGTTTTGTGGATGAAAATAAGAAAGTCGTTTGTCAACACTTTTGTCATAGAACATCACTGAAACCTATATATATACAAGGTTATTTGTAATAAACGCAAAACCTTCCTAGGGGTGAAAGTACTCATAAATATAAACATCTTTATGTATGGGACCGACTCTGAAATCTCAAAAAAAAAATCAGCTGTTCCATACTATTTGCAATACCTACTCGCCCAAAATGTATGGAACAGCTGATTTTTTTTTGAGATTTCAGTGTCGGTCCCATACAAAAAGATGTTCACCCCTAGGAAGGTTTAGCGTTTAATACAAATAACCCTGTATATTTTCTAACTTAATAAAAACGATTTCTCTGTAAAACTAGTATATAAGCAAAGCAGTCATGAGTAAAATCTTTAGATTTCAACTTTTATTAGAGTCTAAATTCATTACATATGTGATTTGCTACGCATCGTAGCACCAGTGCTACGAATAGTCACAAGCTACGAACAGTGCTACGCCGCGTGGTCGTCGTAGCAACTCGTAGCTCGTAGACGTAGGCTCGTAGCAGATAGGCGTAGCGAAACTATTTATATTTATTTTAAAAAGTTATATTAATTCAGTTTTTTTTTTCGTTTATGATTTATTTGAACATTTTTATGACCTTTAATCGTCGAAGCAAAATTATTATTGTTAGCAATTCATATAAAAAGTATGAGCAGGTTTGAGGAAAAATATATATGGATTTTATGTGATATATAAAAATGGTAGTGGCATGGACACGACCCACAAGAAAATTTTGACATACAATCTTATAAAATTTTTACTAAAATGGATAAAATAAAAAAAAGGAGCGTGATATGAGAGCTGAGGTCTTGCCCAACAGTCGGATATATTATAGCTATTGATTAAAATATATGACTATAAGACATAGGTTAAATATACAGCAAGTATTACGTCAAAAATACTCTTTCTACCACGGACACTAAGATAACTACCCGACCTTACCCTTTACCCAAATTCACAGCCCTTTAGACGCAGAACTTATCATTAAGAAAAAAAACGCCTAAAATCACGTTCCTTTCCGCCTAAGATGTGTTTTTAACGCACACACACAAACCGCCACATGCGACGCGTCGTGACTTCTAGACGCGTCAGCTGAAAAACAAAAAACAAACGAAAATCAACCTTATAACAATACAATAAAGTTCTGAATCAAACACGCGTGATGCTAAAATTAGGATATTTCAAAATCCGAATTCGACTCTTGAAGTTGGACGCGGGCATTGCAAATTCGATTTTCGAATTGGAGGTCATAGAGTAGGGAATTATGTAGAGATTTAAAACAGATATGTCATGTCTAGGCGCCGAATAGAGGGGTTTCCGAGTACAGCCGAGCCGATACCGATCCAGGCCGAATGGCGCCGAGAGAGCGAGTGCCGCGAATGCATTACGACTTGCGGAGTAGGGTTGGCGGTTTGAGGAAATTCTGAGCTTTTTGGATGTGTTTCTATTTTTATGTGTAAGTGAATTATATTATTTGTTTATTGATTACATCTTTAAAGGCGTTTTCCGTAATACACAATTAAGTTGTGGTTGGGTTAAGGACAAGGTATAATGATATAAAATAAAAAAAAGTGAAATCACCTTTAAGTTTAATCTATTTAAGTAGATGTGTAGTAAAGTAAATATAACTGATTGTAGGTATAATAAAAGGCAAAAGTTTATTAGTACATGATCGAATCACCAGATTCGTAAACGATAATGTGAATGCTATTTTGGTATTCCAGAATTCAGAGCATATAGCTTGTATTCTCATAAAAACATATGTAATTTTATTATATGTCATTTCATAAATAATATTATCTTTATATGCTATATTTCATATTATTATTCCCCAAGTTTATCACTCAGTGGTTCCGTTATGTCGGCCGCTGCAAGATCACGTAAAACGTCGACATAAACAACGCAATAAAAACCGAACAAGAAATATGAGGAAGACCCGGAAAAGCTCGCCGGCGACAGCCCTGGAAGGGCGGGCAGGGGCGGGGTATGTGTGAGGTGGGGGGTGGGGGGCGCGGGGCGCGTCGGCTCGCCAGTCGGACGCGGGGCGCCGCGCAGCCCGCACGCGACATGCGCGCTCTCTAGCGTATTATGTTCCTTCCCGACCTCCCGAGAGCCTGCATGGTGGACGACGTAGCGACTTACCTCCAAGCGCCCTCCTCGGGACAGGTGGCTACAATATATTAACAACAACCCATATGTAATTAACAATGATCATATTAACAGATGTTGTGAGCTACTGTTGCTTACCGATTTCGCCGCCCGGGTATTTTCGGGATGTAACGATTTAGTCGTCAGATCGATAGTGCCACGTGATTGCGATAGGGAAAACGGGGGATTTTCATGCTAATAAATAATGGTGAAGTGCCGGAGGAGGATGGTAATGTTGTAAACTTGTGTCAAAACAAACGGTGTAAACAGATCGATATGAGGAAGCAGACGAGTAAGGCAAGAGGGCGAGATAATTTTAGAAGAGCTGCAGAACTTAATTTTAATTCTGAGATCACGCAACCGGTAAATAACAACAATAAAGTGATAAACAACCTTGAAATTGCTGTGGATAGCGTCTGAAATTCAGTGGTTGCCGTAAAATCTCGATTTGAGAGTCGACGCTCAAAATAATACATGTGCCGTTGCTATTTTACTGAATAATAAAGCGAATGATTTTCAACAAATATTTTACATTATACTATTTTAAAGTATCATGATGCATGCAGTGAAAATATAAAACTAGCAAGCTAGCAATTATAATGATGTCAAAAATAACAATAGTTAAAAATAATTTATTAGATTATTAAGAAATGTTTTAGTTGGTAAAAAAATAAAAAATACCCAAAACACAGACGCATAAGAAAATGATATTATTTTAGTAAAATATTGTATTGATTTCATAAATGCGTAATCAAAAACCTTAAAAAATTAAAAATATATATTCAAAATGAGGATATTTGTATCAATAAAAAAATGCTTATAAACAAATTATATTTACACGATTTCCCCGATAGCCTCGAGGTAACGCCAATATTGTTTCATAAAAATAATTTAACTTATAATAAGTGACGTAACCGACCAAAAATAAAATCATCAAATATGAAAATGTTGCATAAAAATCGCGTAATGGTGAAGTAGATGGTAAATCGATATGGTGTTAAGATGTGGGACTGCACTACGGCATAGCGTAACGCCCATTGATATCTGCAGTCCACGAGGCGACTCTGATTTTACATATATCTATACTTTTTTTTATTTCAATGCAGACAAACGTGTATTCGAAAATTGATTTTACTTAATAGTTTAGGTATCGTACGAGTATGTCATCTCTGTATTAATTATAATCTAATCTTTGTTGAATGTTCGAAAATCAAATGAGAATTGGAAAATTGAATTTTCAAACTTGGCTGTCTACGAGTTGCCTTTGATTTTGAAATATATTTTCTTTTGACACACAAAATTTTATGAATGTCTGTCTGTTAAGTTCTTTTCTCAGAAACGCGTAGATAAAAATTAAATTAGATACTTGGGTCTATGGTCTCTATCAGCTATGAGAAAACGAATTAACGCAAACGCAAAATTGAGCAATTTCAGAAAGGAATCACAACCTATGGGGGTTTATTTTTTAGCCCAGTTTAAAGTACATATTTACGGTTGTTAGATTTATTCCTTGAAAAGTACTGTTGTTGCTTGTTGCCAAATTTCATGATTCTAGGTCAACGGGACTATAGGTTTTGATTTTCGTCTGAAATCACTAAATTTGCGAATTTGATATCCGCGTCTGTCTATCCGGCAACTCTTCATAAACTACTCAATTGATTTTGATGCAGTTTTCAATATTAACACTCAGATAATTTTTCCTAGGTGTTCTGTACGTATTATAGTTACAATTCGCAAGCGAAAGCATACTACTGTATATAATGTTGAATTTATATTCGGTTCATCTCTAAACATATTTTTCCATTCCGCGCGCCTTGTTGCTCGAAGCAATAAAGATAAATATTAAAGAAATTTAAAAAACTAAAGTAGTTAATTCATATCTAAAGGATTAGCCTTTAGATATGAATTAACTACTTTAGTTTTTTGTTTATTAATAAATCGATAAAAAATCACTTAAAACTATCAAAAATAATCAACTCAGTCCGATTTCAACCCTTAAATTCTACGCCCGAATGCTTTAAGGGTTAACAAAGTGAATCTACAAAAGCTAGGTCGAAATCACTTAGTTCTAGCCGGTCTAACTTAGTCAGCAAATGTAGGCAGACCGGAACACTGCTCTATTGTTTAGAGAATCTAATTTGATTCCATGTGCGCAATAAGCAAAATTTCCTTCGCCTTTTGGAGATTTAGTATGCAGTTTTGACATTTTAGTAAAGTTGTAGCGCTTTTCGTCATCATTCTTGATGCGCACAGCAAAGCAATGGAACTCCCTACCTTCGTCTGTGTTCCCGAGCACATACAACCTGACTCTCTTCAAAACCAGAGTGAATAGGCTGCTTCTGGGTAAGCTCGCTACATTGTAGACCTCATCTCTGTCTTCGGGCAAGATTGTGGTCAAGAACAAACCCATCTTTAATTTAAAAAAAAAGTTGTATAAGAATTTTGATGAAAAGCTTTCAAGCCATGGCTATCATTTTAAGTTTTTGTAATTTATTAATTAAAATTACAGAAATATGAATACAAAAGAGACAATTTATGTTCCAAAACTGATGCGATTTTGACGAATCGAGTTTAAATCCGCCACAAGGCTTGTTAAAATTTAAAAGCCAAAATATTCCGCAATCAGTCACAATCAATCAATCAAATCATTTCGTGAGCATTGGTTATCGGTGTAGATATTTGTTTAAATTAAATATTATTATAATTAAATAACTGTTCAGGCTAAGCAGAACATTTTTACATAATTTTACATTTTTCACGTTTTATAATTTTGACATACACAGCACTACATGCAACCTACTTTTACGACATTGACAATAGCATAGTTTTACTTTAGTGTAATAAACGCACTCGGCAGATTCCTACGTCGTTTCATTAACATCTTCGCGACCCGGGTCTGTCTGACATTCAGCATAATTGACAATCAGCATAGCATCTCTAAGTATACGGAAACCAAGCAGGAGCCCGTACAATAACATTAAGAGATATATCTCTTTTGTTATTCAACCCCTCAAAGTCTACAAGACGGTATCCATCCTATAAAATTTGGTACATAAGTATTTTTGTTTAAAATACACATTACACGATGAAAATGATTAAAAGTACAAAGTATGTTCAAAGAAATTGTAAAATTCAAAGTTTGTTAATTAAAATGGTAAAATGACTTCGTAAAATTGTGATTAGATTAAAACTATTCTCTTTATAAAAAAATTACGATATAATCCTAACAAATATTATAAATGCGAAAGTGAGTTTGTTTGTTTGATTGTTTGTTACCTCTTCACGCTTCATCTACTGAACCAATCTTTCTGAAATTTTGCGTATACATAGTTAGAAATACATAGGGTGCCTTCATCCCGGGAAAAAGTTCACGCGGGCGAAACCGCGGGCAAAGACTAGTATTATATAAAAATTACTTAAATTTTAATCACAATTTTCACTTTAACGTATTAGTACAAAGTGGAACTGACTCGGCAAGACGAGACAATCCGGAATCGAGAAATTCAATTGTTCGGATGCGATTCCATTTTATGTGCAAAATGGATGCAAGACGGGGTTAGGGAGTTCGGTTTTAAAACAGCCAAGCCACATATTTTGACTATGGTGTATAGTTTATGAAGTTAGAGCTTGGGAGTGTAGAGTTAGAAGCCTGGTTCTACATGAGATCTTGTATTTGAACGCCTAAATGGAGGCAAATCATAGTGATTCTAATACCTAAATAACAACTAATGTATATTACCTATGTTTTACAAATAAATATATAATTGATTGATAACTTTTTGACAGTGGGGCCATGTAGTCTCGTCTTGGCAACATTTTTCATGAAAATGTTTTTGGATAGGTATAGATTTGGACTATGAGAAAATTAATAAAAATTCAACTCTCGTTATTTAACTTTTTAGTATTAGTTTATTTTTATTGGTTTTTAAATTGTGGAGTATATAATTGAAGCTTTTATAATTACACTAACTGTAATTCGCGGCTTCGCCCCTGTGAGAATTTCGGAATTCCATATAGCTTTCCTCATAAATGTGGCTACCTAACAGAAAGAATTTTGCAAATCGATCTAGTAGTTCTAGAGATTAGGGTTTCAAACAAATATACAAACTGTTCAATTTTGTTTTATTAATATAGTTACAATATTTACACAATAATATAGGTATAAATAGATAAATTGGTCGTAAGATTTAAATGTGCAAATGATTTTATCTTAATTTATTATTTTCGTTAAATTTCAATTACTATTTTTTTACACGACTGACCAAAAAAGCGTTATGTTTTCAGGGTTCATGTATGTATGTAAGTTTCTTTGTTCCACCATAAGTCCTGAACGGCTTAACAGATTTTGATGTGAGAAGTATTTTTTAGATTCCTTGCATTCCTCCGAGTCAGGCTATGTGAGTTGTCAGTCGTATTTTTTTATTTTTTAATAATTAGCTTGTTATCTATTTTTTATTATGTGAGTTATCAGTCGTGTTTTAAAATATTTAATAATTAGCTTTTTAATCAGTTGAGTGATATTTTGAAATGCAACTAATAAAATAATGATGTCCGATTTACTAAAATTGGAAAACTAAATAATTCCAAGAATTGTTTAACATAATAGACAAGATTCAGCAAATGGAGACAGACCGGAACCTCTGGGATTCAATTGTTTGGATGCGATCCCGCTTTATGTGCAAAATGAGCGGGAAAATGCAAGGCGGGATTAGGGATTTCGGTTGTAGACTTAAATTAATTTCATCATAATAATTACTTAACACTAATTACATATGCTTTAGGTTTTGTTAGCGGGAAAAGCTTTATTAAATATAATTTATTAAGCGTAATTAGGGATTTCGGTTGTAGACTTAAATTAATATCGTCATAATAATTACTAAATACTAATTACATATGCTTTAGGTTTTCTTAGCGGAAAAAGCTTTGTTTTTGATTGAGTTTATGACATTTAAAAATTAAGGTTTTTTAGAAAAATCGGGAAATTGCAAGACTATTTAGGAATTTCTGTTTAAGACGTAAATGCGTTTCATATCCTACTAATATTATAAATGAAAAGTTTGGATGTGAGTTTGAGAGGATGTTTGTTACTCAATCACACAAAATCTATTAGACGGATTTCGATAAAATTTGGTATACGAGTAGAAAAATACCGGGAATAGCACATAGGGTACTTTTCATCCCGAAATTCCTACGGGAGCGAAGCCCCGGGGCGCGGCTAGTAATACAATAAAACTTACACAAAATGTCATTTGGCTTAGCCGAAATAAACCTTTTTATAACTGTTTCTCTTATTTAGACTAAAGTTTTTGAATCATAAACGGTACAGTGCAAAACGGGTTTAGGGATTTCGGTTTTAGGCGTATATAATGAGCGTTATCGTTTTTTCACTCGAGTGAGATCTGTCAAATGGTACTGTCATTTGAATTTGACAACTGATGGCATTTTTGACTTTGACAGACCTCGCTCGCCAGTAGCGCCAGCTAGTGGGCGGAAAAATGATAACCCTTAATATTATAGTACCTATCTATACTAATAGGTAAAATAAATAAATAAAGCTTTATTTGATTCCATGCAGTTAACATTGATTTAAACAATTTGATTTACATACGTTAATAAATTAAATTAGATTTAAACAATTACAAAAATTAAAATAATAAAAATTTAAAAAAATTAAAATTAAAACAGCTCGAAATATTATTGAGTTATTGAATTATTATTTTTATAATTAAATTATGAATTCAAGATTTTTAATTGGTATTCACTGCGTGGACCCCCTTCGGGTAAAAGCCTCCAAAGTTTTCCATCTCTCTCTATCTTTCTCTACCTTCAGCCAGTTTTTTCTTGCGTTGGCGGCTATTTCGTCGTGCCATCTGCCGGCTGGACGGCCTCTTTTTCTCCAGCCATGGGGTCCTTTCCATCTGGTCACTCTCAGAGTCCACCTGTCATCGGTATATCTGGAAATGTGCCCGGCCCATTTCCACTTCATGCTCTGTGAAAATTTCAGGGCGTCAGTAACTTTCGTTTTGTTGCGGTATACTAATAGGTACTGTTTGTATATTTGTTTGAACTCGTTAACCTCTGGAGCTGCTGGTCTGATTTAGAAAAATATTTCAAAATCAAAATTTCTTTATTGAAACTTGGCATTCAAAGAAAGCACTTTTTCATATCGAAAACTAATTACATAATCATAGTGTATTATAAGTCTCAAAGCTACAAACTACTAGCATATGGTAGGTATTTTAGTGTATGATAGCCACATAAGGCTATCCGGATTCCCAAAATTCCCACGGCAGCGGAGCCACATGGCACAGCTAGGTAATTATATGGATTATCCATCTCAGAGTTAGATAATACTCGTATCAAATATCTCTGAAGAAAACTGTCTAAGGACAAAAACATCGCGTAGTAAACAGGGAAGGTTGCTGAAACTAGGGCACGCAAACCCGGGGTCTTAGCTAGTCGTGTGGGAACATGGGAGGATGAAGAGGAGGGAATAAGGAGGAACGATTCTGATTGATGTTATTTGTGACCTTCTGGTATTGATTAGATGTAGGCAAATTTACTGGTTGTTTGTGGTATACAAATTAACCAATTAATATAATGTGTCTTTTATACATATAATAATTTAAACTAAAATAAAATTAACGTCTTACGTAGGTTGCTTTTGCACACGACTATTTGGAGAATCTTGAAAAAATATATACTTTTTTTTCCTAACTTATTAGGTACTTAAATAAAATATAACCATATCATAAAAATTGTTAAAAAAACCTATAATAAAAGTAAATTAAAGTCGAAATCGTGGCACTATTTCTGTGACATTTTGCATAAAATGCGTATAAAAAAATATGGCACAGTCTTGAAATATAGCTAAAAATTCGTCAAATAAAAACAAAAAATATCGATAAAATCACAAACCTATATTCATTCCTATACGGAGGATAAAACCATAGAGTAACAATTATGTTTACAGAGCGCGCACACGGCTTGTACCTGGTGAAAAGCGTGAGCACTAGTAACAATTATATACAATACTTTATGTGCTTCATATTTTAACTGATTAAATGATTTCGGTCCTACAACAAAAAAGAAGACTTTACGTTTGTAGAGGTTTTTTCTTACTTTCTAAACAATAGATGAATTATGATGAGTGTGTCTTAAAACTGGTTTAAGTCTTTTTTGATAGTTGGAAATGGCATCATCCACTGAAACCCAAATTACCAAATTTGGCATCTGACAATGAATGTAGCTCTTACGCTCATTATATAACAAGTATAAGTATACAGAATTACATTTTTGAAAATACAAATTTGAACGAAATTTAATTTGATAGAGGGTCTATGAGTGAGCAAAGAAAAATCAACTACACAGCTTATAAATGGAGGCACACATGGCAAAACAACATAATTTTCACAATTCTATGATATCATCATGAAAGGCCGGCAACACTCTTGTGATACCCCTGGTATTGTTGTCCATGGGCAGCGGTGATTGCTTACCATCAGGTGACCCGCGTGCTCGGTTGCCTCCCATGTTATAAAAAAAAAATCAACATATCCGACATTATCTCTGTTGAAACTGCTCACACTTCTCGCTTGGCTGCGCTCGTTCTACAACAGAAAAAGCTATAGACTCAATGTAAAAAAACGTCCAAAAATACCCGGCCGGCAGCCTGCCGACGCATCGGTGTTTTAAAAAATCCCATGTCTCTCCCTTGATGTTTGTTTCTCTTTCTATCACTTTTTCTTGCCACTTTCGGTGTTTGAATGTTTTCACTAACTGTTAATATTTATCCTCTGAGTAATTAGATCTATGTTTGGTTGTGTGAAGCATTATGGATATTTGAAATTAGGAACGATTGCTTCTTTTCGCAGGTTTTCCTAATTCTGCGACGTTTCGTTAAAAGTGGATAATATCCAGTAAAAAAAAAATAGGCGAGACTTTTATAATTAATTTATATAATTTTGCTAAAAAAAATAGAGTCAAAATAGACTCAAATTTTGGAAACGCTACATAATGCTTTGCACAACTTAAATTGTAAATTTTATTTAAATCTTTTAATGTATAAAATGTTGCCAGAAAAATGAAAATTTTACAATACGCCGTCAAAATATCATATGTATGCAAAAAAGAAAAATTCGAATTTGGAACTCAAAATATTCATTTTTCTGCGTGTAGGTTTTTGTTTTGGAAAATCTGTAAATGTGCATGTTTCCTGAATGCACTACCCCAAAAGCAAGAATGTGATGCACGTTTCTTTATTTACTTTTTAAATTTTAACTTTTTTAATTTAACGAGTTCGGAAGTCAAAGGGTCCATTAGCGGAATTGGATATTCGGATATTGATGTACGTTCTGTTTGTTTGTTGATTAGCTGTGAATAGTGATGGAGTGTGTATGAATGATGGAAGTTTTCTATTTGATTTTTGTATAGGTATTCAATTTTTTTGTATATGTGTTAAATCATTTAGGCATGTGTGGAATCGACGGAGTATCATCTAAAACTGTGAGTAACCTTAACTTTTTAAGACACCAATTTTGTAAATTTGTTTTATGTACCTTCCATTGCAGGTCTGGATTTTTATAATGTTTTTGAACTTTACAGATTTTAATACCAAAATCTTTAGGAATATAAAATAATATTTTAATATAATTTTTAATTGAGATAGACTATGCTTACAATGGGTGTCTATTTATTTGAAATGGTAATAACGTTAAAGATATAAATAGTACAATCCGATTAGAATCTAAACTTGAGTCGGGCTTTAGCAACTTCACTCCGGTCTCTTCGACAAATGTATATGTAGTGAAGTTAGTTTCGAATGGTTTGAAATGGTTTTGAATGACAAGCTGACAACTTAACAAAAATAACAAAAACTGATAGAATTTAAATTGCATAGTAAGAAATATGAATCAACATTATTTAATGCCATTATATCTACTAATGCATTTGTTTAGATTAACGCAAACCAATTCAAAAGTCACTTCAGCCATTTAGAACTCAACCGAACTTCACCATTACCAACATAACGATATAAAAACCGAAGTAGGATAAGAAATCACATACCAGACAGCCCACTAGAATAATTACAATACATAAAGTTTCAGATATTCCGCAATGGGGTAGCTGCAATTATGTGCCGTCTCGTTCTTTCCTCCGCCCGTCTCGCTCGCTCCACGCCTATTCTTATTTATAGGCATTTCTTTTTATTGTTTTTGTTCCATCTAAATGAAGGACTTTATTTCCTGAGAAGATACGAGGAAGGATGTAGGAATGAGGGTTTTCTCCGCGTTCGTTGGTTAGAAGGACTAAGAGGTTTTGATCTCTAGTCTATGGAAATTACTGGTCATTTAGAAAATACATAGAAAATAAAAATAAAAACTCGATAAACATGTATGTATTGTAATTGTACTAGTCGGATGTTGACGTATGGACTTAGACAATAATAATGAAGGCGATGGGGAAGACCTGTTGCCCAGAAATGATAATAGAGTTTAAATAAAAAAATGGATATTAACAGTTACAGAACTCTGAATAAGTTTACGGAATAATATATCCAGCATTTACAAACTGATAGTGATACCATAGAGTTTAGGTACATCACTATCGAAGAGTGATACTGAAAAGTTATAGGTACTTATTCATTGACTCCACTCAAGTACATACCAATTTCTATAACCTATCCTATTTCCTATAAATCTCAACCACAGCGGGTGACCTAATGATTCCTGTAAAACGGGTGTTTGTGGCATATTATATTGATGTTGGGAACAAATAAATGCTCAGTTTTCACGGAATTATATAAATTATATGAATAACAGACTATTATACAGAAGAATAATAACAAAGGATTCAATTTCTAGAACCAGAGTCCCTGTAAAGATGAATCAGACTGACACTGAAAAAAACTTATTCATTTCCACCAAACCAATTTCGTCAACCCTATTACATCAAAAAGTAACTACATAACTTTTGTGGCAATATGTAACCAAACGCAGTTAGCTATTAACAGTTAAATTTTTGTTAAAATCAAGTGAACTATTATTAGTATTTTGTCAAACTGTTACCTCAAATAGCCAAAGTAGTTAGGTTATGTTTAACTTAACTTCTGTAACTATTTTTGAGTGTATCCAAACTTGATGCGGTTGCGACTTATGTCGTATTATAGAGTTCCTAAAGCCATTTTGAAAGCTAAAGCTTTATTATAAGATCATGAATCCGGTGAAGGAAAACATCGTGAGGAAACCTGTACTCTAGTTAATGATTTATAAGCTAGTATGTGAAATGGGGAAGGAAACCACTACACCATTGAAATTGGCAAAAAATTCGTTGCGTGTATTTCATTCCACAATGACCACGACCCTCAGCCATGAGGAATACGACCACAGAAAATATTTACCTGAAGTTGTGTCTTATGAGAGTCCCAACATTAAGATAAATAGGTAGTTCCCCTTCTTCCACAAATGACATTTTCATGCAAAATTTCACCTCAATCAAAGCTCCTTTAGCTCCCAAAATGTGATTACAGACAGACAGTTTAAGTTAAAACTGACATAAAAAGTAACTGAAACTTCGTAACAAAAATTGCACCAATCTAACCCAGACGGGCCACAACACAAAAAAACCTAGCACCTCCCATTACCATCCAAGTTGCAATCAGAGCAAGTTTAACTTTTAATAGTTAGACATAAACGTTAGGCCACCGTAACTGATAGTCGAGGACAGGCGTGCCAACTGCTGCGGCTGCCAAACGCGACCCTGCCGACCTTGGGTTGGTAAGCCTGTCCCATTCACAGCAATAGGCTAGACAATGAAGTTTTTTTAAGGACTGTCTGGATTAGTGATGTACCATTTCCGAAATTTTCATTGAAACAGCGGAAGCTTTCTTGAAAAAATTCTCAGAAATTTCTTGAGAACGGAAAATTGTCCTAAAAAGTCAGGAATTTTCGGAAATTATCAATTTTCATTTTCGGGAACAGGAAATTTCTCGGCGGCACATTGCTAGTCTGCATAAACTTCTTCTAACTGCTTGAAAACATCTTAATAAATACAGAAGATTGTCAATTCGTTATACTTAGCAGTAGGTAGGCGCGATCCTATATGAGACGGGTTTTAAAGTTTCAATTCAATGATAATCGCTAGTATCTGCCTGTGCCACGGGAAAAAGGCGTGAAAATATGTATGTAAGTATGTAATTCAATGATATACATTGATTTAATACTAATATACATGTAGATAATTTTATAAGCCTTTTCTTTAGTCCGTTGTCAAATCTATCAAGTTTATTATGACTATGTAATATTACAAGGAGCTGTTTTAAACATCTTCGTGTCTCGTCAGTAACTTGTACCAAAATTGTAATTTTAAAAGTTGAAACTTGTTTTAGGAATGCAATTTTAGTGCACCCTTTAAAAACGAGCTATCTAAGATCGTAATCAGCATCAACTACATATTTGTAATAAAAGTAAAAATCGTTTTTGTAAGAAAACTTGAATAAAAGATATTTAGTTGGCCGGACTTCTTTTAATAATGTAAAAGTTTAGAAATAAGCAGTGAAATTTCTAAAAGGGGATATAACAAGTTTAGAAAAAGGTCAGTGTTGAGCGAACATGTGTTGTGGTGTTCAAGTTTTCCCGAAGGAAAAACTGTTCATCACAGTTTGGCGACTTGTGTTCGGTGTTGGGAAGTTTAGATCTCTTTTACTGTGATCTGTTTCATTCTTGTCAACAACGATATTGTTACGCTATCACAATACATGCAGACTTTCTATGATAATAATTATTTAACATGTATGCCATAGATATACATTTTTTTATAACATAGGGCGGCAAACGAGCATGCGGGTCACCTGATGGTAAACGATCACCGCTGCCCATGGACAACTGCAACCCCAGGGGTATACATGTCCCAAAACTGATACAAAATGAGGCCAGATCATATAACAGGCATTCAAAAAGGAAAAAAAGAGATAACGTTATGTTTCCAATATTTCTTCTCTATTTCAAAAACTGTGACGCTACACTACACTTATATCTTCTAAGATTTGTAAGGAAGGGTGGATACGAGTCATCACTCTAATCAGGCACCATATCACTTGGATCCCCAAATGATATGGGCTCTCCATATATCATTGATTAAAATAAATATATTGTACAAAAAAGGAAATACATTAAAACTGATGGAAACCATCTTTTTGGGCTATTCATGTCTTCAAGTGAGACGCCCCCTTCTGGACTAAGTTCTGAGGGGCCTCTCATCCACAGCCCTTTGTGACCCACTGCTGGGTATAGGCCTTCTTTTGTCTACGCCAACCTTCTCTGTCCTGGGCCATCCTACTCCAGTTGTTGCCAGCAAATATTCTTAATCATCGTCGACCCATCTAGTTGCCGGATGTTCTACGCTCCGTTTTCCGTTTCGAGGGACCTCTGCCCTCTTTATTTCAATGTCCCATTTGGCAAAAAAAACTTGACACTGACAATTAGTCATTGCCAAGGTCCAGAATCCGGGATAGTTGCGGTTGGCAAACTTGCCAAAAACGTTGCCAGCTCACGCCACGTCATTATCCGTTATTTTGTTAAGTTGGCCAGTTATGATTAGAAGAATATTAGAATATAAACTAAAGTAAATAGTATGTTTTGCGTTATTTGTGTGTTAAAACAAAAATTTCCGATACTAAATTTTTTATGGGTTTGTGATACTACGACCTAGGAAAATCATTTTCGTACTTTGTAAAAAAGGACGAAAATGATTTCTCTAGGTTTAGGATATTTTGGTCTAAAAAGTCATATTTTTATTCCTTTATCTCAAAAGAAATCTCTCAAATGACCACCATAAAAGCGAATTTCTTCAAATAAACAGAGTAATAAATAACTTCCCTAAGTCAAAAGCAAACTTAAATTAACTTAATAGATCCATAACCCTTCGGAAACATAAAAGACGTCGCCATCTTAACAAAAACACATTTAAAAGGTCTACGTCTGGAAAAATATTTTCACTTTACCGTGAATAGAAATTTATCATTGCCTCTGCCGATGGCAGCGCGATAGTTATCGGCTCCACAGATGTACTGTTTCATTTATGGAAAAATATTGTAAAATAGACTCTGCTCTATTTCTTTCTAAATAGTTTGTGTCTGTTTCCTGGAAAATGTAGAATAGGCTTCGAATAATTACCTAACAGACATGTGGCAAAATAGTTACAGGTTAAATAAAAATAGGACCATGCAATGATTTTAAGATGTTGAGCAGATCTATAGATGTATAGAACTAGGAGATAACCTAGGAACTCTGTAATAGGTATCTAAAAGGCTGCGAACGGCATTTGCCTCGTTTGGTCCAAGGACATTAAAAAGAACATTTCCATAAAAAAAATAACCTCTATTGTACCACTGCTGGGAAAAGGTTTCCCCATCGCCTTCTAATCTTCTCCTAAATATCTTTAAATCATTGCTTCATCGCGTCTGTCTTTTAGCGGTCTTCATTTTCATCGCAATAATTGTTTATATTTGATTTACCACTTAAAAATGCTCTATTCACATTTACACCAAGAATGTCGCCAAGACGCCATTGTTTATATATTTAGGTCTTTACACGTGGGCGGTGACTAACTTAGAGACAGGGTTAGGTTTCCAAAGTCCAGTGTTTGCGTAATCTGATTGTAATATGTAGTAGATTTATTTGTTTTAAATATTCTAATAAACTGTGTACTACTAAAAAGTGTAATTTACCTGTTCATTTAGGTCCTTTTCTTCAGTTTGATGTGCGGTCTGGGGACTCTGATCTATCGTTTGTCATTTCATTCGATATAGCCTCCGTACTCGTGCTGTCTTTGACCTTTTTTGGGTCTTATTTATTCGTCTCTATAGAGAGATTAGAGATAAAAAGTCTAGAAGTATCTTTTCTAGTTTTTAGTGCATTTCCAACTCCTCAAAGTCGACCGACTTTAGACCAAATTTAGACTGTTCACTAGGAACCAAATGGAGATAGTGGGATATTTTTTTCTCCACTCGACCGACTTTCACGAACCAACGTAAAAAAATCGAATCTCGCATTTTTTCGAGTATTTGGGACAAAAAGTATTGGCACTACGATTTGAATGACATTAGGAATCCATTGGACGATTGGAACTACGTCCCATTCTAGTGGGTCCAATCGACCAATTTAACCCCATTCATGGTTTGGCTGAACTGTTGAGTTGAAGCCCGCGTTGCTCGAAGGCTTAAATCCACGTGTCATGGAAAAACGCTTGTACCTCTTAAATCCTTTACTTCTTTCCTAGCTACCTGGATGACAGTAACTTTCTTTACCTTCCCAGCCTAGCCAGCAAGATTTCGTCACGTGTCGCACAGTGTAGGATTTTCGAAAATTATCGGGATTTAATTATCAACCACATGTAACATATTTTTTTGAGTGTGAATAGCAAGGCTATGGTTCGAAATGATATAATAAATGAAGAAGGAGTAGCGTAGTAAATTATAACTAGCTTGTGCCCGCGACTTCGTCCACGCGTAATTTGCTATTGTCAATATCGCAGGTTCTAAGCGGGGCGTCGTCGCCAAAATAATTCCTTTATCTTCTGCTCTAAAAAAAAACGTTAATTTAGTCTTCTTTCCCAGCTAAATACCTCGATGTTGGTAACTCTTTATCTTGCCCAGCCCCAGCGCTGGCCATCCGGCAAGATTTCGCCACGTCGCCGAGATAGTTCGTTTATTTCCCGCATCCGACACAGATAACATCAAGCAAATTTCCCAACGTGTAGCTTCGACCATTTTTCCGATAATAGAACTCTGGGTAAAATGACGACGCACCAGAAGTATAACATACATTACATAGCACATTTTTGTACTTTTCAATCGACTTCCAAAAAGATGGCGCGTTTATGTTTCGATCGATGTATGTATTTTTTGTGTATGATTATTCACCGATTTCTCTGCGATTTTCAAAATTATTTTTCTTTCTTCATAGCAGAAATATTCTTGCTGTAAAGGTGATTATACAACGTGATAATCTCTAAGATACTTTGTTTGCCTTCTTAGGTAGCTATTTTAAAAGTATGTAATCATTGAATAGGCGGTTGGTAAGCTATATTTTACAAGTAATACGCCATGAGACTATTCTCATTCATTCTCATGACTTTGCAGGCATTTTCCCGTATACGTAAATATAATAACAAGTTTTAGTTAGGTCGTATGAATCAAGTATTCCAATGAATTATACAAATGATTGCTTGAAAAAGATGTTTTAGAATAAAATAAGATTTGTAGGTATCGCACTTCACTGCATCATTTCTTGATAAATAATAAAGAACAGGCAGAATATCGATGGCTTGTTTGTAAATTATGTTCTGGGTATGGACTCGTTTTCGGCGGTATGTCACACTTTCAAAAATAGGGCCCCTGGTCTCTTTTATTTTCATTTCATTCTCCACTGTCCACTGTGATACAAAGGTGGCTTGAGATCTAAACGACTATGACTGTTCAGTTCTTAACTCCTGAAATTCAGCCCACGCACCTCTTCAAAATACATCGAGTGACGCGTCACATCTATTACTCTCTCTATTTTACTGTCACTCCGTCTCGCTCGCACGCCGACGACCGTTGCGCAAACGGCTCAAGCTCAAGCTAAAACAGGGACTCAGCCGCACTAAAATTAGTTCTGCAACAGTGCATCGTATCATGCCCATAGAAAACATTAACACCGCGATATATGGATACCGCACATTATCGTTCTGGACGCCAGATTTTCGCCAACACAAATTGCTGTATAATATTCAATTAGGTCGGCATATTGATGGGAAGTGCCGCCGCTCGGCAATTTTGGTTAGCGCATCTGCCGTACCGTTTGATATACGATTAGTTTTCGTGGTTCCATAGCCTTTACGAGCGCCCGCTGCCGGTTATCTGTTTTAGCCGATCCTAGCAGTCCCTCAAGGTACGTCGCGCGCTAATTTTAACCACACACGAGTCGGGTCGTCTGAAAGATTTTTCCTCTGTCCACTACGAGGCAATCTGCCAGCGAAACGTCACTCCTCTATTACCTCATGAACGATAAACTTTGAGAAAGGACTTTAAAATTAGCAAGGACGCAGGGTACAGCAGACGACGGTATTTCGGAGCGAGATTCCGGCCGCGACACCAGCGCCACTAATTACGCAAGAACTACGATCATGGCGGCAAAAGACGCGGGAGAGGATGAGCTGTCACGGGATATTTATGAAATTCGAACTAAAATAGATTCAGTAGTAGCTTCGAACGAGTCACCTTGACGCAGCGGGCGTTATATAACCTCGCAAATAGGAACGTACCAATTCGATTTTCGAAAATCGAGAATTCAAAACTGTGACGGAATCGATGACGTTGCGTGACGTGAGTTTAGTGTTGCCACTCCTCCGTTGGGCTAATAAATTTATTGTTTGGCATGTAAACGGATGCGTTCGAGCCAAGAAATTACAGCGTTCGGTAAAAAAAATATTGAATGAACCAGCGGAATGATGGCGCATTCTAATCGGGAGCGCCTTGCAGCCTTGCCAACACTATCTTGTTTATACTTCAACGGTTGCACTTTACGTAGTAAACGATGTAGGCTTGAGTCCTTCAGTATTTTTATTTAAATGGTTATTATCGTATCATAATTTAGAGAATATTTTGTTTAAAAAGTTGTAATTGAGGACTCCAGATTGCGACTGTCAATAAGTGTTCACCCTCTCCTCTCTTTTAAATAGTTAGATGTTTGAAGCCTGTAATGTCGTACCCAAACTGGAATCGACGACTTAATTCCAAAGCATTAAGAAAAAAAAAAAAACATTTTTTTGCGTCTATGGCACATGAGTTCAAGGGGTATTTCTTTGTCTATGGTTTGACTCTTCTAGAGCTCTTCTATCGCTAACTTCACGCGATAAATTTCGATTATGGAACAATTCCTTTCGCAAAAAACGAACTTTTGTTCTTGAGATTTTTTATCTTCGTTTTAATTACTCCTTTCCTAATGATGTCGGGTCCGAATGAATGGGGTCCACTTAAGCCGAGGGTCGTGACTTCTCCTTTTTCGCGTTGTTTGCGAGTTATAGTCCACCGTTCTGGAATAAAAAAACACATATCTAGAGTGTCTAGTTTAAAATGTGTTAAATGATTCTGTAGCAATCTGATTTTTGGACCTGTCTGTGTATTAATGTAAAATTCTACCCTTGGATAAGCAAATCCCTTCAAAAAGAGCATTTTTTTTGTTATTGAAAGATCAAAGAAAGGTATAGGTACCGATTAGAGAGAATTGATTGATTCGTTAGAATACTACATATAAAGTTGTTTTTGACTAAAACTTGTATTTATAAAAAATACTGGAGAATTCTGCCACATAAATAAAAGCAGTAAGCAATCTCATTAAATAACAGGAAGACATTTGACATTGTTAAATTCAAGAAATATTTCATATTTTCTAAATTACTTGCGGTTCATGCCATCAAAGAATGAAGGATTGAGAAGTTACATTACAACAATTGACATTGAAGACCTTAACAGTCAGATTCTACATTTGGGTGTGTTCCAGTGTTGCCATTCGCAATAACAGCAGTAAAATCTGCCTAACTTCAGCCGGATAAGACGGCAAACCGTCTCGCCTCCACCGATGACATTTAACGGGTATAACATGCAAATACCCGGGTCTCCGGATCTCGGATTACCCGGGTAATCCTATGAGTTAACACTATGGGCTTAGTGTAAGATATCGATGTATGAGTTAGTACTGTAGGCTTAGGGGATGCCGGGTTTGTGGTCTATGATATTTGATTGTTGATTTGGCACGTCTTGGAGAGAGCTAAAGCTGTGTCTTATACAAGTTAGCGTTACGTTTACTTGTCTTAGATACAGCTAGCGATGTACCGCCGAGAAATTCCCTATTCGCGAAAATATCTTCCTTTGAAAATTTCCGAAAACTCTCGGGAATTTCTCGGGTTATTAGTAAAATTTTCCGTTCTCGAGAATATTTCAGAAAAATTTCCAAGAAAGTTTTCGCTTGTTCTGAATGCTACATCATTAGATACAGCCTATAGACTAATGAAAGACCGATTAGCGTGGCCACATACTAGTAAAATTAGTAATTCCAAAGCTACAAGAAGACGAGTAAATCAAGAAAATATAATTTCGTATAGAATGAAAAACATAAGCTTTGTGCTATACATAAGCATTAGATTGCAACAGCAATTTCTCAATTGGTTGCCTGGAAGAAATTGCGCTGAATCTTCCTTTCTTTTTTTTATAGTTTTAAGTTACTGTATGTATCTAAAAATGCAATTTCTTGTGTGCTAATAAAGTATACTTGTTGTTGTTAGAACATGCAATGCAAGTATGCGTTATGGTTATCTATGCCCTCGATAAAAAAAATAGCGGTGCACCTGTGATGAATTGAGATTTGTGATTGTGAGGAATTTTACACCCCTGGCTCTAACAGATAGCTGCCGACACAAACAGGCTAGGATAGTTCTAGATCTTCTTCTTCTTCACGTCCACCCACTGCTGAGTGTAGGTGTCCTCAGGCACACGCTATTCCTTACGATCTTAAGCATTCCTCATCCAGCTCTTTCCCAATATACGGGTTATGTCATCGGCCCATCTCGTCGGTGGCTTCCCCACACTTCTACGGCCCTGTCTCGGTCTCCATCCAACAATCTTCCGCCTCTATCTTCCATCCTCTCTCCTGCTAATGTGACCCGCGAATCTCCACTTTCTCTGCTCTCTAGCTATGTCTGAAAGTTTCGTACGATTTTTTTTTCGCTAGCCATTATGTCCCACTGCTGGGCAAAAGCCCACTAATGGGCTGGGCTAATTCCCTCCACTCATCTCTGTCATTCG